>PVKU01001535.1:0-129148 GCA_004027475.1 Anoura caudifer | reverse complement strand
TCTGGGGGACACTTGGGTGTACTTTCTCTAAATTACCAATGGGGGCAGAGTTGAGTCAGTCCTTTCGCTCTGCAGGTGTCAGAACCTGGGACTGTGTCTCCTGACTTAGGTGAGCCTAGCTGATTCCAGATGTAATTACGTAGGAAGTAGGAAGAGAATCAGATAATATTTTGGAAGCATCCTTTCACGTTGCTACTGGAGGGAAGAATTAGGAGAGAAGGAGGACACCTGTTTAATTTTAGAGTCTTTTGAAAAAGCCTTGATTTGGTTTCTTCAGAAATCCCCCACTTACATCTTTTGGGTTGGTCTGAGGCATGGAAAGCCTAGGTTCACCTGCCCAGAACAAGCGCCATCAGAGTCACTTGTCCTTTGATGGACAAGCCCAATGTTTTGCGCCATTAAAAGGGGAGTAGGGGTTATTTGTTCATTTTTGCTCATTGACACTTTGAGACTCAAACACATGGTAGCTACTGTGTACCAGGAACTGTTTTAAGCTCTTTACGTACGTTAATTCATTAACATTTCCAACAGCTCCACGAAGTAGATACGATTATAGCAAGTCCTCACTTAATAATAGGCTCTATGACTTTAAGTTAAATGATGTATTACACAGTTAAAGAGGTACAATTTGTCTCATTTGTTCAACTTGTATCCTAATACTGTCTCTTCCCTGCTCAGAAGATAACTGTTGGTAGGAATGTTTTGTAGCCTTTGCGAGCCATTTGTTTTCTATTGTCAAACTTCTGTTTCAGAGAGCTTGGGAAGCACTTTTTTCTTTACCCTGAATGAATAAAATCCCCTCAGAGGCTCCTCAGACAAAGCCAACTTTTTTAAAAAAACATTTTTATTTTTCAAAGTGAAACTTCTTCAGCACCCCAAGGAGTCTGAGGGCCCTTTTCCAGGGGGAATCAAAACAACACAAACCACAACAGTTTTCTTGAAAAATCTGGCAGTCAGAATAAGGAGATATAATGTACTAAGAACTCAAGAACCCCAGAAAACTGGCTTCCTTTGTTCACATACTTCTGGTTTAAAAGACAACTCTTGATAACGGGTTTCTCATTATCATTGTTGAGTTTTGAAGTCAGCAAGTTTGGTTTGTTTTCCAACACCATGTGTTGTCTGCCTTCCCCTTTCCAAAGCAGTGGGGGTGGGGGGCGGTGGCAAACCAGATCCCTGAGTTCATTGGCTGTGTCTTAGTAGCACACCCCATGGGTCACAGGGCACGCTTCCTTGCACTCACATGGCTGTTTCTGTTAACTTCCAAAGCAGGTCTTTCCACCTCAGTCTGGGATGGTTTAGCCCATGTGAGGGGCTATCCCAGCCTATCTTAAAGAGCAAGAATTCTACTCTACCCGAATTTACAGAGGCCAAAGCTGTTTTGTTTTTGTTTTTACTCTTCCTTTAGAGAATTAGTTTTCAACGCTTAGTGATCCCCACTTCACCTCAGTGGATAATTCACAATATTTGGAGACATTTTTGGTTATCACAAGGCAGGTGGGTGGTGATGTGTTATTGCATCCAGTAAGTGGAGGCAAGGGATGCAGCTAACATCCAGTGGTGCACAGCACAGCCCCTCCACAACAGACTTTTCTGGCCCCAAATATGTATAGGTTGAGAAACTGTATTAGAAGAACACGGTCCATTCCCCTTCAGTTTTACAGGGGTCAGTTTGGACCATAGTTCTCAGTGTCCCATATCACGGGACAGTGGTAGCGGGAATGGCTTTTTACAAAAGATGAATTTAAGGTGAGGTCTGCAGATCCACAGCAGTCAGTGGATGTCCATTACCCCTGGTTGGAGGGTGGGTTACCTGGGTTACTGTTTTTCTGTCCTCAACCAGAAGAATGTGAGCGACAGAAGCACTCTAAGAAGTCAGAGGGAGAGAAGTCTTCTCAGTTGTCACCAGGAGAGTCTCCCCCTGCTGCTGGGGTTTCCGTGGAGGCTGGGCATCTGCCAGGCTTCTGAACGAGGCAGGCATGTGTGCTGGATGAACATGAGGTCGGGAGCTTCCATAGCGGGGAGCAGAGGAGAGGGGCCACCGATTCCCAGTGAGGGACAGTCCAGCAGTCACTGGGAGAGGCTGTGTGGGGAGGTGTGAGACCACGCTCCCTGGGGTTGAGTCCTAGCTCACTGTGGAACTAGCTGTGTGCACTTGGGCTGGTTAATTTAACCTCTCTAGGTGTGTTTTTCCTCCTGTAAAATGGAGAGTGTTTGGATAACACCTTACTGGGGTTGGTGTAAGGATTAAAGAGTGCGTTAATATGTGTGAAACTCTTAGACTGTGCCTGGCACATGATCAGTACTTTGTGTGTTCAGGATCAGTACGTAAAGAAAGACACTGAGATAGATACTCTACTGCGCTATTCATCAGGGCAGGAGCAAAAGAGACCCTGCTTCTTTTTTTTCCCCAAGGGCTTTGAGGGCATAGAGGTTGTGACTCATTTTACGCTGTTTGATGTCAGATTGGAGTGAGGTTCTGACCCATTTACACTCTCTGATGCCAGATTGGAGCAGAGGACAGAGAGGGTGGCAGAGTGGAAAGTTCCTAAAGCTGAGGTAGTAAGGAAGTGTCCTCATTGTCCCTTCAATTTCTGAAATCTTTTCTTCTAGACAGAGGAGACCCATCTTTGAGTTCTACCTCCAACTGCTTTCCTTCTGGTCCTCTGGGGAGCTAGCACCCCTAGTGGGAGTCTCTGGGTCGCCTTGGTTATCGGTGCACATCAGGTTGAAGCATCCTCCATGAGAGACACAGCTGCACTGCAGAGTTGCAGCATTAGTTCAACCCCTTCTACTGTAGAAACCTAGTCCCCTTCCTCAGTACCTGCCCCAGAGGGCAGAAGGACAGAGGCTCCCAGGACAGTTGCTGAGGCCACTTTGGCTGGAGTTGGCCAGTGAGACACTTGGCTCATCCTTCTTCACATCTGACCCAGAGTTTGGCTTCCCGTGGGAGAGACTGCCTGAGCAGCCCTGTGTTGTCATAGGTCCAGGTCGTGGGAGGTTTTGGTCTCACTGACCCCACAGGGTTTCATTGGAGGGAACAGTCATTCTCACATTCTTTAGGCACATTGGGTGGAGGGTCCCTGGCCATTCCGGGCCTCACTAGGGACATTTTTGCCCCTCATACAGAGGCTCTGGACTGTCCGTTGTGGCCCCTCCTGACAGGTATACCTGGGGTTCTTGACAAAGCCAAGGGGGCCCTTTGTGTGGAACCCACACTCTGCTCCCTTCATCCCTGTGCAGCCTTGTCCCAGCGGGGAGTCTTAGCTTTGTTCCCTGGGGAATAGGAGCCAGAGCCTCTTTCAGTGGTGGCCATGTTCTTTGCACTCTCACCTGGGGGTCAGTGGTGGCCATGTTCTTTGCACTCTCACCTGGGGGTCAGTGGTGGCCATGTTCTTTGCACTCTCACCTGGGGGTCTCTAGGCGTTTCCTTGACATTGCTTCCTGGAAGGCACTTTCAGTGAGGATGGAGAACCTGGCCTCGGGAAGCCCACGGCATGTGCCCACCCACCCAGCCTTCCTGCCCCTTTGCACCCTCAGCTCAGCAGCCCCTCCCTGGAGGCGGTCCTGGTTCTTGAAAGGCATTCCCAACCTCTTCCTTCTGGCATCTGCATAGTGTCTGATAGGGAATGAAGCCAGATAAGCCATCTGGCAGCTTTAATGAGGGTTAAGTGAGGGCATCTGAACCTGCCACTTACTCTTTTTCCCATTTGAGGGACTTTCCCCTGCAGCTACCTGCTTCCTCCCTAGTTTTCCTGAATCAGCCCTTCCCAATGACGCCTCACGGCCAGCCATGGGCCAGCCATGTCCCATCGGTTCCTTACTGCTCACCCCCCCCCCCCCCCCCCCCACTGCCCTCTGACTGAAGGTCTTAAAACTACTTGCTAAGTGCTGGGCCTTGTCTCTGTGCTTTCCTATAGCTCAGGCCCTCCTTGAGCATCACTCTAGGGCAGACATTATGAACCTGTTATTCAGATGAAGACACCAAGGCATAGAAAGTGACAGCACCTTGCTCAAGGGCAAGTCAGAATTCACACCCAGACAGCCTGACTCCCCAGGACAAGTGGAGATGGCCAACTGTGCTTCAGTTTCACAGAGTTATGCCACTTGAAAAGGAAGACCTTAGGGATTATCTAGTCCAAACCCTTCATTTTACAGATAAGGAAAAGCGTCCCGTAGTGCTGTGTACTTGGGACCAGATGAAGCTTACATAGGACAAGCTCCAGAGCAAGAACCCAGTCTCTCGATCCCCATCCCGTTTCCTTTCAGCACTTGGTGAAGGAAGCATGAGCTCTCCTCATCTGCCACTCAGGTGTGGGCTTCCTGAGAACAGAGGCAGGGTTTGCTTTGTGGCCTGTACCTAGGGTGACCCTATAATTTATTGTCCAAACTCAGCCACTTTTGAGAGTGAAAGGGGGCTCTATTAATAGTTATGCCACTACAACAGTGTAAACTGAGGTTCTCTTGGGCAAACGGGACCTGTGGTTGCCCTGCCAATGGTGGACGTGACCATGGGGTTGATGGGGCAGACTCTGGATGTGATGCAGAAGCACAGACTCAAAGGGATTTGGTCCAGCAGGTGGACAGTGGGCACCAGACAGGAGTGGGGGCTGTCCAGGGGATGCAGAATCTGATCCCTAGGGGACCTGGGGTACTGGCCAGGACGGACAGGTAGACAGAGAGGAAACTGTGCGGCTGCCAGGATCATGGACAGCAAGGACCCAGCCCTGAAGAACAAGGTCCAGCTCGGAGTCCCTGTGCAGTCTGGAGCAGCCAGTGCTTCCCCTTCACTCAGGTTACCCTCCTCCTTTCTTTGGCTCTCCATGGCCCCTTGTATGTAACCGTGACCAATATGTCTTGGGCAGCTACTGTACCTCAGTACTGAGATAGCTGCTGGCATCACGCATACAAAGTTGGGAACATGCAGTCAGTGCCTTTTGTCCTCTGGTACCAGTGAGGGGAGAGACGCAAGGTGTCAAAAGTGCATTGACGTCATGGCTGGGGCATTTGGGGAGAGACAATTTGTGCTAGGTCCCGAAAAGGCAAGTGGGAGTTTGTTAGGCCAGAGGAGGAGAACATTCTAGGCATGAGGTCAGCACACACACGGGTTTCTAACCTTTGTAAGACAAACACCCCTCAGAATTGTTTTGATGCGTGTGATTTTAGTTGTTATAAATCAGGATTTTATTACAGTGAAAGAAACTGCCTGCTCTCTGCCCTTACCTTCAGTTTGGAATGATTTTTGACATATTTGTCTCCCACCAATAGACTGAGCCCTTTGCAGGCCAAGACGCGGGTCTCTTTGATGCCGATACCCTCAGTGCCCGTCCCGGGCACATTCAATTTAGTTTTCATTCCATATGTGTGGGTAAGAGAACTGTGCCAGCGTCATGCACATCTGGGACATACTATTTCTTTATGTTGCTGCCCGCCACACAGAACAAAATGTTCGAGGACGGGAGGGTCCTGGGACAGGTGTCCCGAATGCCCATCTCCTGGACTGTGGGCAGGCCCTGCTGCCCGAGGTCTGTCTGGCTGTAATTTGATGCAGCCGAGAGCAAGAACTGGAAGAACAGGAAACCCTGTGACTCACAACGGTGCAACAGGATCCTGGAGGAGTGCCTGTCAGCCCCACACTTACCCTGCCACCCCAGGCTTGTTTGTACACAGGCCTTCAGAGCTGAAACCTCCTGGAAGTGGCCTGGTGGGCCCTAGTCCCCAGTCAGGGCCTGCCATGTCCCATCTGAAGAAGGTGTTGCGGCGGATCTGTTACCTTTGGTTAGCTGCATTTTAGAAGACAAGAGCCTTGAAGAATCCAGGATCTGCTGTGTTTTTCCTCCCCAACATCTTTCGTTGCTCTTTGTCCAGCCTTGGTCCTCTCAGGAGTCTGTGAAGGCATTAATATTAATGAAGTCACTGACAGCAGTTACCTGGCTTTCCTGGGATGGGCACACCTGTGCTCCAGGTTAGGGCATTCAACGGGCCACTGGTTGCATGGGTCCTGCCAGGGACTTGGCCTGTGGTATGGGGAAGCTTCTCCAAGCCTTGGTTTCCTCATCAAAGATTTGTGGTAAAATACTGGCAAAGGAATAATGCAAGAAATATGAAATTCTTTCAGAACTATGTTGCAAGCAGGTGTGAGCACCCAGTCACCTGAAGGCATTTAGATTATGGCTCTCCCTTCCGGTTTGACCTCTTTTGAACCCTGGTCTCTTTTGGCCTTCTGACCATGCATAGTGGGCAGAGTAGGGCCTAGTCAGTGCCTTGCCCTTTCTTCTTCCTATATCTTTAAGTTGAAGTATAACATATGCAGGAAACTGAACATACCCGGTAACCACCACACAGATCCAGTAATAAATCAGCGCCAGCACTAACCATCACTTAGTGTAATCACTACGCTGACTTGTACCAGCATAGATCTATTTCTGCACTTAATATAAATGGACTTAAATGCAGTGTGTCTCCCATCGTGTCTGGCTTTTTCACACAATTTATGTTGTGAGATTCACCTATGTATGTTGTTACATGTGGTGGTCGGTGATGCCTTCTCATCACTGTGCAGTACCCCTGCCCTGCACCTCCAACCCTGTTTTGACTTGTTGAATTAAAGCAGATGAGCCTATACCAGAGGGTATGGTGTTTCTAAAATTCTTTCGAGGAGGCTAGGTTGGAGGCTTGGGTATATATCTTTAGGACAGGAACACGGGTGCTGGCAAAGCTGAAATTCAATCAGTTGGTCTGGTTGGGGTCTAGAAGAAGCTGAAAGGTAGGAAATTAGCTAGTGTTCACCCAGCACCTCCTGGAGAAAGGCTCTAGTCATTAAATCAGAGATACTCAAAGAGTGGAGAGAGGAAGTCCAGTGGTGCCTCTGTGTCCTCGGCCCTGATGATTACATACTTGTGGGATTGTTTCCTTATCTGATTTGGTCACTTGAGTTCATCCTTCTACCAGGGAGGTGGTGTCCTGTAGAAATGAGTGTTTTCTCGGTCAAGTATTTTATGTGTGCTAAGTAAAAGGATTAGGTGATATGATTGAGCTTCTAGTAAAAATAATCCCTAGAACGAGAGTCTTGGAACAGGCAGGGATGATTACCAAAAACTTTAAGACAAAGGATGGTTCACAGGAGTGGGTACCGAGCTCTGAGCTTCCTGACAGTCAAGGTGAAAAAGACGCTCTCCTGGAGTTGGTCATTTTAATTCCCGCGGCAGGAAGCCCAGCATGTCTGGGCAGCCAGGCTTTGTCCTGACGTTAATCCTGCAGAGAACTGACTGGTGAGCCACAGACCAACGCAGCAACTTCAGACGGTGGAGTGTCTTTATTATCCTTCCTTCTCATGATCCCTTGATTAAAAGCGATAGGATTAAATCATGCTAATTATGAAGGCACTGCATTTAGGAGGCAATGTCATGTAGTGACGGCAAGTAGCTTTCTGGTCATAGAATTCATAATCTCCTTCAGGATCTTGGGCTTGTCCACACCTCCTGAGCCTTTTCATGTGATCCTCTCTGATGTCTCCAGGTCAACACATATTCCCTGCTTGTATACGTGCCATATGTTCTTAGCCCAGAAGCAAGTTCCTCTGAACGCTGGTCTCACAGGCCACCTAGTCACACCTGTGACACTTCCCACGGGTGCCAGGCGTTGTGCTTGCCTTTCTGATCTACTGAGACCCATCCTTCCATTCATTTCAGAGACATTTATTGGGTCAATAGTATGAGCTGGGTTCTGTGCTCTTATAAAGTCCTAGGGAGCAGGAATCTTGATTTCTTTACTTTTTTTTTTTTTAATGTTTTGTGTGTGTTGTACAACCATCACCACTACCCATTTCCAGAACTGAGTTCTTTTAAAATTATGTCCTAGTTTGTGCTTTGCATAAACTGGTTTTCAATAAAGGCTATAAAATGGGAGAAGCTGGGGTCCCAGCAGTGGTCAGAGACTCGGGGATTAAATAGTATGAATAAGATTCGGATGTCGAAATGTAAGGGTTCTTCTAAGACTTCCCTTTGAAATTGCCTAAGGCATTCAAGGTTGAATTGGCAGTGCTTGTAAAACAAACCGTCAGAGTTGGAATGGTGCTCTCTTGTCCACATAAACGGTTTGATCAGGACCATCCTCCCACCGGAACTCTAGTTTGGCGGCAGCTGCCCGCCATTCGATTGGAAGTTACCGGAAGTTACCGCAGGGTGACATGGGACCTTCCCCACATCTAGTGGGATTGCCATTTATTGTTTTAACAATAGAGTAAAGTTCTAGGTTCTAGTCTCACATGTGTGGCCTTGGCCTACTCCCTGGCCTCAGTTTCTCTGAGGTCCCTTTCCAGCTCTCACCTCCAGACCATCCGTTTTGGGGCTTCCCCACACCTGGCTGGGGCTGGGGCTGGGGCTGGGGCTGGGGCTGTCCCACCAGGCCACTGTGCACTTTCAAGTAGCCCCTCTACCAGGGCGACCCTCTGCTCTCTCCATTCCTTGCATCATTGCTATGACATGATTTCCTCTCCTTTTAGTGCTAGTCTGGAGGGAAATGTGGACCCTTAAGGAGATGGGCTTCCCATTTGGGGTGTTACCCTATTTCATAGAAAGTAAGGAGTTAATTTCCCTTTAGACCTCCTCCTGCCTCTACCCATAATTTTGTAGAGGAAGTAGGCATGTCTGAGTGGTGTGTTGAGGAAGAAACTGATCAAAATTGCCCAATGAGGAAGTTCTAATCTCAAGATTGCTACATAGATGTGCTCTGAAACTACTATCTATTTTTCTTTAATACACACCCTGTCCACGCAAGCAGGTAGCTTTCCCATACTTCAGCCAGGCTTCGCTGCTGGCCTGCCTGGGTTTCCCCAGCCTAGAATGACCCCTCCTTTACCTTTTGAAAGAGAAGTGGCCCAGGGTGAGAGGCTACACCCCCACTGCAGAAAGAGAGGGGGCAATTTGGGGAAACAGCCTCTGTTTTGTTAACCTTGAACGTGACTGAGTAGAATTAAGAAATGTCCTTAATCCCAAGGAGCCACTCGGCAGAGGGTAGCCTAGGAGAAGAGGAGGGGTGCAAAGAAAAGAAGGGTTATAGAGCTTTATGTTCATTGCCCTGTTTATGCCAATGGCTCTGTGGTGTTGGGCTGTTCATCCCGTTTTATAGGGGAGCAAACTGGGGCTCAGATAGAGTGACTCATCTGATGTGTCACACACCCGTGCAAATGCTAGAGCCAGGATTCGAACACTGATTTTTCTGGTGCCACAGCCTGTACTTTACCATCAGCAGCTGCAAAATGAGGGTTGGCCCGAATGATTCTGCTTTGATAATTTCCAATTAAGTACAAGGTTTGTTTTTCCAAGTCCTAACACCCAGGATCAACCCAGGATTATTTTAAACTTAGCCTAATATCTTCTTCACTACTGACTTTCAGAGACCCCAGGCAGGAAAGTAGTAAAAACGACTTTAAGAATATTGATCAGACCACAGCTCACCATTATTACACAATTGGCATGTGGACGCCAGCCCAAGGAGAGGGGAAGAAGATGTTTGGTCACCCGGCCCTAAGGTGTCAGCTGGATTAGTCTGGAATGGATCTTTGGAATTTATAACATTTAAAAAAAAATTTCTCATGTCATTCTGATGCGCTGCCAAGTTAGGAACTCTTATCCCAAGTGGCAGAATGGAGACTAGACAGAAGTTACCAGGAAAATAGTTTTATCTTAGACTGAAGAAAAGCTTTCTAACAACTAGCGCTAACCAACAATAGGAGCTAGTCAACTTGGAGAAGTAGTGAGCCTGTCATGCTTGGAAGCATTCAAACCGAGGCCCTATGACTTACTGGGTTGAGAGAGACAAACTTGAATGTTGTCTGTGTTCAGTGGAGCTAAATGTGTTTCCCCAAGCGTTTTTCTTTTCTAAGAGTGAGTATTTTTAGCTGTGCTCCTACTGTCCCGTGTCCATTTGCTATCTCCTGAATGACTTTCTCCCATGACTTTGGGCCTTGGCTCTCCCTCCCTCTCTCTGGTGGCACTGTGGGTAAAATTGGCAGGATTCTGCAAAGTGCATTCACTTCCTTCCCATTCCAGGAAAACTTTTTTTGTATGGAGGCTGCTTCTCGTTTCTGACTTCTGTCTCCCTTGGCCACCCTTCACCCAGCACAGCAGGGCCAGCCAAGGCTGGGTGGGCCCCAGTGGTGTGTTTAGGAATCTGTGACATTAGGTGATTAACCACCCCTTCCTGAATGGCCCTAATAAACTCAAGGTGGAGACACTATTATGTGGTGTAAGAGAGAAAGTTCCGGCCAAGGTGCTACAGTTGCATTTCACATCCTTTCTCTTAGTTCCATGTGATGGAGAGGAAACTGAGGCCCTGGGGTCATCCAAGAAACCACAGGGTGGGGAATGTCTGCCCCGCACTAGGAGGCCAGGCAGGGGTGCTGGTCCCCAGGGCCTGGCTTTAGAGCCAAACACACCTCACTTCTAGCTCTGCCCCTCACCACCAAGTGACCTGTTACGAAGGGACAGGGGAGGGGAAGTCAGTAAAGCCGTAGGTTGGTGTCTGACAGGTAAGAAATGCTTGATAGGAGCTTAGCTGCTGTAACTATCAATATCACTTGCACCTGTCACTGAACACTGAGAGGTGATTATAATCTGTTGGGTAAAGGGCATCCGACAGAGTGAAGGTTAACTGTTTAGCTTGTTAGAGTCTTTGAGGGTTAAAAATGAGAATTGTCAACTGGATTTCCAACAAGCCTGCCTCAGCTTAAATATCAAAGTTACACTAAGAATGGCCACCGCAGAACTGGGACCACCCCACCTCTGCGCTTTGGTGCGCAAGGCCTCACACTCCGAGAAGTGATGGTGCAACCTCCGAAGAAGGAGGCTCCGCTGTCCCGTGTGGGAACTCCCCTACTTTCTTTGCAACACTCAGGGCCATCTGTTGAGTGGGGAGTGGGTGGCAGCGAGGTTCTAGCCCTCTCCTCTCTTTGGGGAAAAGTAGTAACGTGGGAGCTTCAACTCTGCCATGTGTCAAACTCACGATGATGGCCAGAGACATGTCTGCTGCCCCTGCTTCCCTACACCTTGCCAGGTCAGCCCCATGGGCTGTGCCTGCTGCTGTGTGCCCTTTGTGTGTGCACTGGGGGGCGACGGGAAGAGAAGATGGCCTTGTATGGGCGTGGCTAGCCTGAGTGTCCCACTATGCTATCTGGCCTGTATAGACCCTGCTGTTGTCCAGCAGAAGAGGGGCACTCATCCAGCAGAGTGGACAGGAACACAGATAGTCCAGGCTGCCCAGTCTAATCCTGACTTGGTCCTTTGTATTTATTTGTGTGACTCCGGGCACGTTTCCTTTCCCTCTTGGTAGAAGGTGGTTATAACACTGCTCACCTCACAGGGCTGCTGTGAGAATTTAAATGGGTTAGTGGGTGTGAACCTTGAGGACAAGGTCAGTGCCACAGAGGGTTTGCGGGCGTTACTGTTGTCCACAGGGCACCCCGGGCTATTCCTGGATGTCGTCTGCCGTTGGCTTCTGGTCTGGTGGTCCTGGACTTCGTACATTCACATCAAGATGCGTAAGCCACGAGGCAGCCTTCTTGGACCAGCCAGGTGTCGTCGGGCCTGAAACAGGCTGCCCCTACTGTGATTAAAGTTGCCCTGGGTCTGGGGTCACCGGAGATTTGTCTCTCACTGCATCAACCGAGAGGGTCTTGTCCGAAGCTATACCCGTTGACCTCCTGGGGAGCCTCAGTCAACATTGTGGGGGAGGCCAGGCCTCCTCGGGAGCACCCCGGCTCCCCCTATGTTGGAGAAAACCCACATCAGTGACCCAGCTTGGGCTGGGGCTGGTGTCCCACCACCTGGGAGGCTGAGGCAGACGGTGGGCTCAACGCAAGTGAGGTGCCAGGAACCTGAACTCGGAAAACAGAATGGACTGTTGGATTCTTCCTGCTTCAGAGTGGTGGGCTTGGTCTGGGGAAACTCTTTAATAAATGCTGATGACAAGGAGTTCTGGAAAACTGTCATTTCTGTGCATTGGAAACCCAACACTACAAGCCTGGTCTCTCTGGCGGGGAGAGGGGGGAGAGGAGGAGTGGCCCAGGGCCCTTACCACTTCTCCGCCCCCACTGGCCCTTTCTCACCTGGTGGGTGGATGGTGCGGCTGTGGTGGAGGAGCTGGGCTGATCCACCAGACTCCTTCACCTTGCTTGCAGCTGCTTTCCGCATTTTACTCCAGACTCTGATCTTTCACTTTTTGGGATTTTACAAGCCTGATGAAAGATTGAGTACTGATCAGGATATTTGAAGCAATCTGAAAAGGGCCAATCTCACTATAGGGGCAGAAACAGGCCTGAAGAGAAGGATGTGCCCCAAACCCACAGGGAGTTGGGACACAGCCAGGAAGAGAGCAGATGTGAGGAAGGACTCACAATGGAAGACACTGGGATTGCCCTGCTCTTGCTGTTTTCCTGGAAATCCTGGGCCACACATTTGGTTAAAAGAAAATCTAAGAAGAGTTGACTAAAAGGCTAGAAAATATAATAGGCCATACTATTAATGAGGACATTTGTCTGAGAAAGCTAATAAAAATGTACACTTTGTCTGAGTCGGATGAGGGCAAGGAACACACGGGCGCTGACTTGTGTTGCCCTCGGGAACAACTGTGGCGATGGTTATCAGCCGAGCTTCGCCCTTGGAAATCCTGCAGTTCCGGAGCTGGGAGGAGCAGGGTCCGTTTTGGGCCCCCAGTGTGCTGACAGGGGTGGGAGGACCAGGATCTTCACACCTTGAGGGCACAGCTGGGGCCTGGCCTGGGGCTCCTGACTCTCTCGACCCCCACCCTCCATGGCCAGCAGCCTCCCCTGTCATGGACACTGCTGTTGAGAATAGGGAAATCTGTGCCTCTTTGGATGGATTTCTATCTGGTCTTTTCTTAGTAGTAGAAAATTGGCAATATTTATGGCCGAGGCAGATGGGTACTTTGAAAAAGGAAACTGCCTCAGAAGGACTCCTGATACTTCTCTTTCTCCTGGTATAATATCTGGGAAAAGTCCATGTAAGTTTATTTTGGGAACAAGATCAATGACATAACTATGGAAAACTGCCTCCATCTCTGAGGAGAGGGTAGGTTGCATTGCTATTTGTGTAGGGTCTCTGTCATGCGTCAGGCACTGTGCTAGGCTCCAGGGATGCAGGGAGCAAATAGATGGGGCTCTTCTTGCCCTTGGTGCTTATATTTGGATACTAATAAGTGTATATTGCCAAAATGTGGATGGTTTTGGGGAAGGAAAAGCCCGAGTTCTCAGAATAGCGGGAGGCCTGACTTTTGTGGGGAGGGTCAGGGAAGGCCTCCATGGAGAGAGACTTGAAGGGTTGGTAAGAGGTCAGACGGCAGGTGGTCGGTGGCAGATGAAGAGTGCAGTAAGGAGTTGAAGGGCCCTTGTGAACGGGCTGTGGGGTGGAAGGGCGCGTCGGGTGAGTTGGGACTGAACCGAAGATAAAGTCTGCACAGGACCGCAGAGGTAGGCAATGAGTTTAGGAGGCGGGGAGAGGCCAGATGGTACAGGGCCTTGGAAAGATTTCCAAGGGGTTTGGTTCTAGTGGAAAGCCACTGGAAGGTTCTAAGCAGGGAAATAGTAGCAGAGTCTGGCTGGGGGTGGAAAATGGTGGAAGAGGCAAAAGTGGAATTGAGGACTGTGTAAGCCCAGGCAAGAGGCGGCGGCTGCTGGGCCTAGGCTGAGGGGTAATAAGGTCGACACGACTGGCCTTGTGAGGTGTGCGTGAGGGATTAAGAGATGAAGGTCAGTAATGAACTCTGGTTCAAGGGATGTCTTAAAATTAAACCTCTTTTTCTAAATTTTTTTTAGAAGATGTTTTGTTTATTTATTTTTAGAGAAGGGAAGGGGGGGAGAAAGAGAGGGAAACATCAATGTGTGTTCTCCTTGTGCACCCCCCTCCTGGGCACCTGGCCCGTAACCCAGGCATGTGCCCTGACTGGGAAATGAACCCCCTCCCCTTTGCAGGCCGGCACTCAATCCACGGAGCTACACAAGCCAGGGCTATTTTTCTAATTTTAATTTTTAGCTTAGTTTCTTTTAAAAGGCAAAGTCCTGTCAAATGGAGTCTGGTTAAATGGTCTTGCGTAACCAACATATAACAGATTTTGTTCTTGTGAAGGGTTGAGTGATGTTCTCTGGTACAGATGCATACCATAATTTATTTAACTTACAGGCCTCCACTCTTGTTTTCCCCTTTTTGCAGGTTGACCAGTACCTCTATCACATGCGTCTTTCCGACGAGACCCTTCTGGAGATTTCTAAGAGGTTCCGCAAGGAGATGGAGAAAGGGCTGAGAGCTACCACCCACCCCACTGCCGCAGTGAAGATGCTGCCCACCTTTGTGAGGTCTACTCCGGACGGGACAGGTACTGCACTGCGGGGCAGCGTGGTGGAGGGGATGGCTCCGGCTGCTCCGCTGCTGGTAGGACACTTGGGTGGCTTTGCTCAAGGACCTAAAGAATCGTGTATCAGTGAAGGTTCTCTGGTTTGCAGCCTGGCTAGTTTAAGCATGCGGCAAATTTAACGAAGTCTATGGGGCAGGTTAGGCAGGAAGACTGGCAGAGCAGGCAGGGTTGGCAGCCAAGGCAGAAGTAGATCCTTGTCAGGCCGAGCAGGGCCTTGCTGTCAGGCATCTGGTTCCCGTTCATGTGCTGAGGAAGGCTGCTTGGCTCAGTTTGGGGTTTTACGGTCCTGCTGAGATGGTTCTCAGCGATGGTGACGAACAACAAACGTGCCTAAGAGCCTAAGATGGTCATGGCCGCAGGCCACGGCAGCCTCTGGCCCACCTCGCCAGCACATTCCATGGTCTTACTGGACAAGCAGTGTGGTGCAGATCATCCTAGATTGTTCTGGAACTCAAAAAAGGGTAGTAAATGTCCGAATAGACTTGGGAGGATGCGAAGAGTCACAGTGCATATTAAGGTATTAAAGGTTCTGGAGTTGTCAGTCACTTCAAGCTTTGTTTAATCCCCTTACTTGGATTCAGCATTCCTATTTCTTGGTGTACCACCACGCAAGTGACGAATCAAAATGGAGCAAAGGGCCATGGTGGAGACTGAAGCCGGAGGGTGGACTGGGGCCAGATCCCAGAAGGCCTCGCATGACCGCCTAAAGCTTTGAGTCTTTCTTCAGTGACCGCTGGCGAAAAACTGGAAGCTTTTGAGGGGTGCGAGGGAGCTGTCTCGGCGTAAAGGCATCATCAGCAGTACGTGCAGAGTGGAGGAGGGGTGATGCAGCTGGTGGAGCACAGGACGGTGGTCGGAAGGGCTGAGAGAGAATTCTGTGGTGATTCCAGGATGTTAAGCCCAGCTGCCGGGGGGTGGCAATGTCCTCAGAGAAGGGAATGGTCGCCCTGGCTGGTGTGGCTCCGTGGATTGAGTCCCGGCCTGTGAACCAAGGGGTCGCTGGATTAGGTTCCAGTCAGGGCACCTGCCTGGGTTGCAGCCAGGTCCCCAGCAGGGTGTGCTTGAGAGGCAACCACACATTGATGTTTCTCTCCCTTTCTTCCTCCCTACCCCTCTCTCTAAAAAATAAATAAATAAATCTTTTAAAAAGAGAGAGAGAGAGAGAGAGAGAGAGAAGGGAAAGGAGCCAAGTTGTGTCACACAGCTTGTTTCATTTAACCTTCCCGATCACCCTCCCTTTTGGAGATGCGGGGGCTGTGGGGCCATGAGGGGTAGAAGGTGTTGGACAGCTACCCACTTGTAGAGGGTGGGAGAAAGAGCTCAAAATCCAGGGCAGTGGAGGAACCAGGAGGTCCCAGAACCTGAGGGAGGAGAGAGAGCACCGAGGAGCCGGTCACTAGTGAGGCGTCTGCAGAGAAGTCCTGGGGGTGGGGGCTGGGACAGGTCATGCTCACACACCACGCGCCTTCAGTATTTCCATCACACCTGTGTCCTTGAGGCTTGCCTGCCTGAGGGCCGCTAGGGACCTAGTTTGGCTAACAAGAGTTTGTACCTTTCTATGATTCCTAAAGTATGTGTTTGCTGAAGACTTGGGACCCAGCCTAGACCCGAGGGCGTGGCCTTGTTCAGGGTTGTCCTCAGAGTGTGTATGTCTCAGCCCTCCAAAGAGCTCCGTGGGGTGAGGGGCCTCCCCCGGTTCTCCAGCGTCCCTTGCATGCCCTCGAGATTGGCACCTATTGTACCTGCCACTCCCTCCGACGGGTGGCCACACTTGTTTCTTTTGTTTCTATTTGACATTTTGATAAATTTACCAGTTGCTTAAGGCCAAGGACCTTGTCTTTATTTCAGGCCCTAGCACTAAGCCAGTACCTGAATATTTACTAAATGTATATCATGGGTAAGGGCTTTTTTGGAACTCCTATATGCGCTAACTCATTGACTTTCACAAAACCCTACAAGGAAAGTGGGTACCAATTTTATACTATCTATCTATCTAAATGTGTGTGTATATATATATGCTTTTTTAGATGAGGAATTTGAATCACTTACCTAAGGCCACACAGCTGAGAGGCCTGGTCAGGATTCAAGCTCATCTGTGTCAAAGGTCAAGCAATAGGCCATTGATTATGTCGTGGAAGCACGATCAGAGCAGCCCAGCGTATCAGGCTGGGTTTGAATGTCTGACCTGTAGTGCAGGCAGGTGAATACGTTTGCTGAGAGAACAAGGTACGGGACCGGCTATTTGTCCTCTCGTCGCTTCCCGCAGATTGGAGGCACAGGGCCCCCCTCTCTCTGTTGAGGTTTGCACTGGTGGCTGCACTGTGTGGCCATTAGTCTCCTTCCCTAGTCTCAGGGGGGGTCCCCGGAGCCCCTCTGTGTCCCACCTCTGCCCCAGTGTGGAGCAGCAGGTACGCTTTTGGCCTCTGTGCACGTGAGTTGCCCGGATCGAGGACGGGAGCCAGAGGCCAACTCCTGCATCTGTCTGGGGCTGAAGGGTCTGGGGCAGGACGTGTCTGCCTGACCTCCTTTCCGTGCAGAAACAGTGAGACTTTACATGGTTTTTGTGAAGCCCAGAGTGCCTCTTTATAGTCGCAAATTCTACAGTGTAAATGGAGATGGTGTGTGAAAGGAATACTGTGCGTTGATGTTTTATTCACTTAAGCAGAGCAAGTGCCCCTCAGAGAACTGGAGACCACATGATGGGAAATCCAGCCCCCAGCCCCTTGGGTTTTCACTTGCGGGAGGGCCCGTGGCCAAGCTCTTTATCTCCGCTCCCTGGGACCCAACCTTTTCTTCTTTGTAAGGTGAGAGGTGAGCCCAGCAGACCTAATCTGTTTGCATGTGCACTAGAACTAGAGTGTTCGGGTATTTACATGAAAGTTTCTTGCAATACTGTAAAGAGGGAAAAGCCCGAATGTCCATCAGTTGGGCACTGGTCAATGAATGCAGAAAACAGTCCTCTGCAACCGATCCCAAAGCATGGGATAGATTTATCTGTATTTATATTCTGCGGAGTCATGTACACGTGTGCGTGTGCACAGGTGTATAACGTTTCAAGCATATACTCCTATATTGAACTACTGATACCGGTTACGCTGGGATGTGAGGCTGGCAGTACCAGTTAAGTTGAAAGGTGCGTGTATGACAACTCGGCAACTCCAGCTATGACTTGAATGGACTCCCGTACGAACTCAAGGAGACGTGTCCCAGGATGCTCCCAGCAGTGTTGCTTATGACAACATTTTGGGAGTAGTTTACGGGAGAGTCATGTGTTGGCATGCTCTACAGCATGGCGCATCAGTGAGCATGTGTAAATTGGGCACATCTCAAAAACAATGAGTGATGCATTGTAGAAGGCCGTGAACCGCATGGTAGTTGAACGTCAATGAAAAAACGTCACTCAGAGCAATGCTATTCATTGCTTATGGACATACACACATCATAGGATTATCTAAGCTGGGAAACGCACACCAGATACATGACAGAGGTTGCTTCTGGGGAGAGAAGCGGAGCTGTGGAGGGGAGTGAGAACACGTGGCAATCCAAAACGGTCAACATCAAGGCTTTCGGTCTTCTGTTCTGTTCGTTGGGGCTATGAACTATGAGATGACATCAAGGACCAGAGATGCTTCAACAGATAGAGTCCATAAAAAATAAGAATTCTGAAAAACTCTTAAAGAAAGACCAAATAAAGCAGAAGTGCCTCTGGGGCCGTAAGTTGGGATTTTCCCAGTACCCTCCATTAATAAAACACCTTCGCTCCTATCTGCTTTCTATATTGGGGTCCTGTATTTAAAGATGAAAATTCCCGTTTGTTATTGGTTCTCTGGTAAAGTGCCGAGAGGAGCAGAGAGTGCGGGAACGGTGGCCTTTCCCCGGGATGTGGTCACACAGCCCACGGGCCTTGCTGGTGCACCTGCTTCCTGGCCCAGCGCAGTCTGGGCTCGGGGGCTGTCACCGGCGATTCTGTTCACAGAAGGCGGAGGCCTTTGCTCAGGCCGTGTCAGCTCCACGCTGGCCTTTCTCAGAACCTTTCGCAGCCCATTCCTTTTCAGCATTACTTTTTAAGTCTGGGAAATTAAACCTCAGATTTCAATTTCTGATCTTAAAGGGACCTAATCTTCAAATCGGTGGCTCTCTAACTTTTCTGGATTACATACTCACAGCAAGAAACACATACGTTTAAACACTGGTATACAGCTGATACATATTTCAGGGGCCAATGGATATTCTTACATGTGATGTAATTAGATCTATTACCTTCTAGTCTTTAAAAAAGTTGGTGTGATTACAACCCACTAAATTTTTTTCAGCCTGCAGTTGCCCAATCACTGCCTTTAGCGCTCCCCGCCCAGTCTCGTCCTGGACGGGCATTTGTAAAATTGGCTACTTCTCCCCAGGGGTGAGAGGTGGTTTCAGGCCAGTGTGTGGTGCGGGGTGAAGATCAGAATTCTAGGCTTAGGTGGGATTGAATTCCGGCTGCTTTAGAGCGTTTAGTTTATGCTCCGATCCGCCATTTTCTTATTTGTAGAAAGGAAACATCAGAGGGTTGGCTAAACTGAGAATTAATGGACAATCAGATAGGTGACCTTCTATAAACTGTCCATGACTCACCACAGCAAGAGGCGTGCCTAGCATGGATTTTATGGAGAGAGGATCGGTGAGCCTCCTGAGGTCCTTTTGGAGGGAGCAGGTCTGAGGGTTCATCCCCATCACCAGAGGTCCTGCATTTTGGAGTGAGGACCAGGCCCATTACCCTGAAGGAAAATGAACCCTGTGTTTTGGCTCCAGTTCTGGTGAGAAGGAAGGTCCTAGCTGCCTAATGGTAATCAAAGTCCTGGTAGAAACTGTGGGAGAGGCGTCAGGAAGTTTCAGGCCGTTCACGTATGCGAGGGAGGCCCCCATTACTCTGAAGGAAAATGAACTCCACATTGTGGTTTGAGTTCTTGGTGAGAAGGAAGGGAATGTCAGCAGCCACTGAGCCCTGTCGGGGCTGATTTCAAAATACCCGCGCTTCATATATGCATGGGCCACTCAGTGCGAATAAATGTAGTTGGTACCGATGAAAATGGAATGTACATAAAGAGTCCGAGAATATCTTACTCACATGACTGAATTTGGTGTCATCTGGGGTATGTATATAAAATAAAAATTCCCATTTTTTCCCCACTGAAAAGTTTAAAAATGTTGAAGAACTGTGTGACGAACATCCATGTACAGACTACCTAGATTTTACATTGGTATTTACCAGGTTTGCTTTCTCACACTCCTCCATCCTTCTAGTCACCTTTCCGTTGTTCTTTTTGAACCATTGCAAAGTAATTGCAGAAGTCAGTGCAGCCCTAAAACTTCAGCACGTGCACTATTAACTAGAGTTCAGTATTTTCTCTTTTGGTGCAAAATTTCATGTGGTGAGATGACAAATATTAAGTATCATCCGATGAACTGACAAATACATACACCTGTTTAATAAAAAAAAAACTGCCCCCATTAAATAGAGGAAGACATTACCATCAGCCCGGGAAGTTCCCTCCTGCCCCTTCCCAAGCAATCTCTGTCCCCAGAAGCAAATGCCATTTCAGCTTTCCCACATGTACTAGTTTTCCTTACCCCAGAACATTCCATGACTATAATCACACAATATTTAGCTTTATGAAAGGCTTCACTTACCCATTGTAGCTTAGGCTTTATCCACATTGTGTGTTCGTTCCTTTTTCGGATGCTGATGCCATGGTATGATCGGAATCCTATGACATGAATATTGACATCCAATTTTTGCCTAAGGCTGCTGTAAACATTCTTGCATGAGAATCTCCTCTTTGTGAACACATGCGTTCATTTTCTTGGGTGAACAACTAGGAGTGGAATTGCTGGGTCATGGAGTTTGAGGTATATTTAATTTATAATAAACTTGCAGATCTTTTCCCAAAGTGGCTGACCCATTTTACAATCCCACCAATGATGTATGAGAGCTCCACTGGCCCCATATCACAAATATTTGTTGTCTAACTCCCTCCTACCCCACCCTGCCGCCCTTTTGCTTTTGGCAGTGCAGGGTTGAGTCAAGTGTTCATTTGTATTTGCCAGGAATCCCACTGTGCTGACCTCTCTCTAGGCAGCCCTAACCTCAGCTATGGCTGCGCATGGGATTGTCGTGCCAGCCCCAACCACAGTCCTCAGTCCTCAGGGCTCCACCACACATCTCAGGGGTCTGGCTTTTAGAGGACAGTTTCATCTTAAGAGGAAATGCAGGTGTAACTGACACCATTTGAGGAGCACCCATGATGTCTGTACTAGGCTATTTGCATAAATAATCTGCTTGGCTCTCCATGCAAACTACGAGAGAGGCATTTCCCAATTCAACAATGAGACAGCAATTGAGGGCTGGTGCCAAGGTCACGTGTGGCCAGTTAGTGGCAGAGCTGGGATTTAAGCACAGGTAGCTCTGACTCCGTGGCCCTAAGAGTTGTAGTTTACATCGGCTCATGTTGCTGAACAAGAGTGTCTGGAGCAACTCAGATGGTCTTTTTAAATAGATCATAAATATGGGTTGGCTTCATACCTTTATACTGAGAAGCTCAAGTAATAAGAACCCAACTGAAAATCCTTGAGGAGTCTAACTTCATGTTCCAACTTAGAAATACATTCTTTCTGTAATGTCTTTATCACCCTCGTCTTGACACTTAGGTACAGCAATATCTCATAGGCAGAGTGAGATGAAGACTTGGCTGTATCAATCGTTTGACACTTCCCTAGTTCCCTGAGTTGTGAATTATTTTCATGGGTGAGTGTATCTCCACCCTCCAGCCGCTTAGAGAGCAGGGAGTGATGAGGGTGATAGTGATGACAACGGAAAATTGTAGGCTTTTTAAATGCCAGGTACTGTGGTAAGAAATGCCTTTGAACTATTTCATTGATTCTCTCAATGACCCAGTGCTAGGCAGTTTGAACCCCATTGTATAGAAAGACTAGATTTAGAGAGATTAGGCAACTTGCCCAAAGTCCCAGAGTGAGCAAGTGGAAGTGCTGGGGTTTGAACCCAGCTAGCTGTGTGCCAATGCCCGGACTCTTGGGCACACTGCTGGTGGTGTATTTTAAGCTTATCTACCCCTCCCCCCACTGCCAACACAAGGCATTGATTTTTCTCTTAGTAATGCAGGCACTGCTGTTCAGCTCACTCAGTAAAGACCCCCGAGGCTGGGCCTCTGTGTGGCAGCAGTGTGCTGAGCTGTCTTGTGCCCTGCCTTTGAAAAGTGAAAATTATGCTGCGAAGATAAGGCCTACACAGATGAAATGATACAGTATGATAGGAGTCATATAACGTGAGCACATGATGTGATGTAGAGAGATTAGCCTGGTAACAGATTGCGTGGAGGCTGGTGAAACCCTGAAAGGAGCCCTTATCGCGGTCGCTCAGCATTGTATCAATAGCCAGACAGTGGAGATAGATCAGTCGCATGCACGCAAATTAATAAGTGGGTTTATATGATGTCTACAATGTAAACTGAAGATCGTACTGATAAATGGCCTCCATATAGTAGTAGCTAGAGTTTATGAAACATTTACGTGCACCAGGCATTGTGCCAAACACCTTATGCTTTCTTTGCCTTGCATCCCGATCAAAAACTGTGTGTGTGTGTGCGCGCATGCGCGCGCGCGTGTGTGTGTTTCCCTGTGTCCTGGGGAGTGATGGGGGAGGTGCTGGCTAGACCAGGTTATTACTATCCCCTTTTAGCAGATGATGAAATCTGTGTATTAGATTTCTAATAACTTACCCCAAGCATATGGTTAAAACAGTATTTGAACCCAGTTCTGCCCGGCTGAAAATTTTAACACACTCAGCACCTACACGATATTGAAACATAATCATGTTTTAATCCTTTGAAGAGTGGTTTCACATCTGTGGAGCTAATGGAATAAGTGCCCTTCTGTGACTGGCACATATTTTCAGCTTAAGAAACATTTCCTGATATAGAAGTACCAGGAAGGTGCATTCCGATGGTGCCGTGGATGTTTTTGGCAGTTTGTGCACTGCAGGCCCGTTCCTTCAATCGGAGCAGCTCTATTTGTCTTTCTCTCCATTTTGGCATTTGGCGTCCTATTGCTTAAAATAGTTTGAAAACCAATGATGCGGAAGATCAGATTTCCCTATTCCTTGACTGTGGCAGACACCAGCATTAACTGACTGTGTGATTCGATACCTTTAATAACATAGAGTTACTTTATTTCTGAACAATGGAGTGGAGACCGGCATTGTATTATAATGAGTAGCCAGGACCTTGGAGCTTAAGAAGAGGCTACCAGATGTGATAGTGACCATGGTGGGTCCAGGCGCATGGGAAACATGTGCCTTGGCACCTGTGTCTGGAAGAGTTAGTTTTGCTGGATTACCTACCCAGGACCAGGGGATTTCTCTTTTTAGTTCTCCTTTTAATCGGAGTCCATGCTGTGCACTCCCCGAGCAGTCCATGGAGGTGCCCTGGCAGGCACTGGAAATCTAAAGGGTAAACAAGGTCTCTCAGCCCAGAGCCACCCAGTGGAGGAAGAGCAGAATGTTCATTGTAGCCACCTGGCACCCCCCGAAACATTCCTGTTTTACAGGGTAGGTAGGAGGTCCCTTTGGGGACGTTGAGTTATTATAAAGTCACTTCGGGACCTCAGTGTGTATGGATGGCTGTGTGTCTTTGACTCACATCAAAGTTCAAGGCTGCATGCCTGGGGCAGTGGGTGACAAGGAAGGGCTGATGCCCCGGCGGTTGGATCTAACATGGCTCTCAGGTGACCAGCCATCTGATTTGCCCAGGACTCTCCTAGTTTCAGCACTGAAAGTCCCATGTGGATCCGGGGCCCACCAGAGTGGTTGGCCGCCCTGCACAGGGCCGTGTAGTCCCTGGTCTTCATCACTGCCTGACTCGACTATATCACCGCAGCACCCCCTCCAGCCCCTGGCTCTCACTGGCAGTGCTACGAGAGTCTGCTTGGAAACATAAACCCGACCTTCTGCTCAAAACCGAAGTGCTTGGCGTTGGCATTTGCTGAGTCCTTGTAGCTGTCACAGCAGCTCTAGGTTGTAGCCACTCTAGATGTGCCATTCCTTGAGCAAGCCGTGAACTCCTGTACGTGTTTCCTTCTCTCTCTCTGGCAACTTCATACCCATCCACTAAGGCCTGGCGGTCTCTGTTGCTTCTGGAGCAGCCTTCCTCATCTGAGCAGGAATAATCATTCCTTCTGTGAGGGGGGAACCCCGCAACCCCCCTGGAATTTATTTCTAAAAAAAAAAAAAATCATGTATTTATTCTTACAAGTTTAAACTTCAGTCACATTCAGAGTATTCTCCATTTGATGCAACACACCTATTGAGACCTTTTTTCCCCACTGCTCAAAACAGTGTTTGAACTCATCAATTCTGATGCCTTTTAGTGCTGCTGCTATTTTTTGTTTCACCTCTTTCACATGGACAAAAATGTTTCCCTTGGAGGACCTTTTTCATCTGGGAAACAAAGAAATGTTGCTGGGGTGAGATCGGGTGAATAGGGAGGGTGGGGCACGGGGGTCATGCTGTTTTTGGTCAAAAACTGCTGAACACTCAGCATGCTGTGGGCAGGTGCGCTCGTAAATCACCCTTCATGAAATGGGTAAATGCATTGAAAGAGTCTTAAAAAAAAATTCACCGAAGCCAAACACAGCCTCTCACAACAACACCAGATGGCACACTGATACAGATGGGTTCCTAGAACACTCACCTAGTGGGGAAGCCTGTACTATAAGGGGCCTGCCCTCCAGAAGATAATTCTGGTTTTTTTTGGGGGGGGAGGGGTGCCCTCTCTTACAACACTCCCATCTCTCTACTTGCCACAGTGTGTCTAATTGCTCCCTTTCTCCCTGTCCAGTCAGGGACCAGTAACTGTCTCCAATGCTCAGTGTCGAAATAACTAATCACAGAATGGGGGAAGTATTTGGCTGGCACATCCTAGAACAGATTCAGTGCTTGACTCTCAAAATAGTGATTTTTAAAACATGTTTTAAGTAGTGAACTCCACTCTCAACTTCAAGCAGAATGAAATCTTTTATGTTGAACACCATCTGTAAGACAGTTAGGAGCAGGAAAAAGAAATAAAATTGGAAGTGAGGAGGTGGGAGGTGAGGCTGTGCCTTGATTGGCCGCCTGTGACCTTCACCGAGGCAGACCTTACCATCTTCAAGGACCCCCGGGGCTCTGGGACTGCTGCAAACAGCCACTTGTTTGAAAGGAGCCTTCTGGGGCCTGTGGTTCTGGAGAAGTCAGGCTAGTCACCTAAAGAAGCCCTCTCACCTGGGGTGAGAGGCGGGGCTCCTGCCCCGACCTTAGTCAGGCAGAGCCTGCCACTCTGAGCACGGTTGCCTTTGCCAAACAGCAAAGTACGCAAGTGCACAAACCAAACCAAACCTGTTTGCACGTCACTCTTAGAGCTGCGGCTGGCCACACGCTCCGAGTGCCCGACGAGAGGGACAGGTGGGGATCTATTTTGATTAGTGGCAAGTACCTAACGATTGAAAATAGACCCCGTTAGAAAATTCAACTGGCCCTTGCCCCTCACCCTTCAGAAACTGCACAGACATTGTCAGGCACCAGCCACCTGTGCTGGAGTGACATTGGCAGTGCTGGAGTGTGGCCCGCTCAAATACATGACGGACGTTGTATCCACTAAGACGACTGTGGCTGTCCTGTTCAGGCAGCCAGTCAAATGGCACTTGAGTCCTCCTCAGGGACAGGTGAGTTCCCCGGAGAAATGGAAACCGCTTTATCTCGCTGACCTTATGGATGTGATAAGAGCCTCGCTGAACGTGGGCGGAGTGGTGGTTCAGGATGGGAAATGAGTCAGCAGAGCGGCTACCAACCTGAATCCGCCCTGCTGGGCAGCCTGAGGGCAGGTGGCAGGGCCTAGCAACGCCTCTGCCGCCCTCTCCTCCTCGCTGTGGGCCAGCATCACTTCTTTGAGTCCTGTTTCCTTTTAGCAGAGAGTTGGTGCCTTTTTTCTTTTCTCTCTTTTTTTAATAGTTTATTTCTTATTGTATTTTTCCCATTGCCATTTATCCTCCTTACACCCTCTCTTTTCTCTTCACTATTTTTGGAGAGGGATACTTTTATAATTAGAAGGACCTTCAGCAGAGAGGGCTTGGAGAGTATCCAGTCAGGCGGGGACAGAGGTTTGGTAAAATTGTGCAAGTTGACACCTAAGTGTGGCTATGGTAAAAGCTTGCATCGGTGAGCTCGAGTAGGTCCCGGGTCCGTCTCTCTGGGAAGGGCGTGCCACTTCTTGCCAGAAGCTGTATGTATGCCATCTCCCACTCCAGTCTGAGAGCATTTGGCCATCCAAATGGGCCGTGGCTGCCGATAAAGATTAGGGCGTCTTTGCTTTCATTTTCACCACTTTATGGCTTGTTTGCTTCCATCTTGGATTCGGCAATAGGCCGCCCTTGGCTTCCAGGAACCAAGGTCGCAAGAGGTGCGACTGTGGTGCAGAGAGGCAGGCCTGGGGTTTAGGGTCAACCAGTAGTTGTGACCCCTGAAAGACCTTTACTAAGTGACTCAACCTGTGAACCACAGTGTGACTTCCTCTGACACCCGGGCCAGCTTGCGTACTGCTGGTAACCTCTGGGTTCTGTCCTCTTGGCCTTGTGAGTGAAGAGTCCCTTGTTTAAGGGTTTAGGACTTTCCCTGGAGCAGCCTCCTTGCTCACTGCAGCAGACAATGCCACTGGAGAGCCAGACCTGGGTTTCAATTGCTGGTTTTCTTACCCACAAATTTGGGATTGCAATGCCCAACAGGGTTGTTGGAGATTAATGAGATAATGTTTATAAACAAAGTGACCATCACTTAACAAATGTTAGTTTCTCGTCCATTAAAATCTTCTGCCCGTTGGGCCCTAACTAAACCTCCCTCACACCTGCCCGTCTTCCATGAGTTAATTATCGCAAGAATCCAGATGCCATTGAAAGAGTCTGACTCTGTCCTGGGACAAGGGAGACAAAGAAAGGATTCTGAGCTTCAGTTTTTGAAAACAGTCACGTGGAGTAGAAGATGAATTTGATTTTTTAAATAAGCCTATGGTGAAACTTGCGTCCTTTATTTTAGCAGTGCTGGTGACCACATCAGGAATCGGAGAGATTTAGAGAGAATGGTGAATGAATGTAATCTTCAGAATTTCTTGAGAGACAACATAAAACCCAGAAATTATAAACATTTTGACAGCATAAAAATTAAACATTTCTACATGGCAGAAATACCACAAAAAAGATTAAAAGACATATCACTGGGAAAAATTATTGCAAATATACAATCAACAAAACCACTTTCCTTAACATACAAAGAACTCCTTTAGGTTATTAAGAAAATAATGATTTTTTAAAAGGCAAAAGGTGTGAATAGAAAATGCACAGAAAAAAATTTAAAAGGCTAGCCAATAATTCAAAATGTCTAACTATATACGAAAGAAAGTAACCAGCCCTGGCTGGTGTGGCTCAGTGGATTGAGCACCTACCTGTGAACTGAAAGGTTGCCAGTTTGATTCCCAGTCAGGGCACATGCCTGGGTTGTCAGCCAGGTGCCCAGTTGGGGCATGTGAGAGGCAACCACACACTGATGTTTCTTTCCCTCTCTTTCTCCCTCCCTTCCCTTCTCTCTCTAATTTTTTTTAAAAGAGTAAATAAATAAAATCTAAAAAGAAAAAAAAAGTAACCAAGTTTAAAAATGGAGACACCACTTTGACCTAGGAGGCTGGCAAAGAGTAATTGCTGTATGACATCGGACAGTGGTGAGAGTGAATCCACCTGCTGGTTTGTGTGGAAATTGATGAGAACTTTTCGGAAAATAATATCTTCCAAATTAAAAACACATCCTTAGAACCAGAGATCCAAACTCTTTACTTGGAATGTATCAGTTAACAGCCTTCCCTGTCCTGATAAATAATATACCTAAGGACATCCAATAAACATTAATAGTGGTTACTTTCTGGTTGTTTTCTTTTCATTTGTCCCAGTTTTGTACCATTTGAACTTTTTCTTATCAGATGTTTGTATTTTGTTTTTTTTTTTTAAAGTAAAATTGTTTCCCAAACACAACAGCATGCTAACGATAAAATAAACCTTAGCTCTGACCTTAGGGTCTCATGTAAATCCCACAGTCGGTATTATGTTTGTTTACCAATGAGCAAATGCAATGTGAGATATTTTCTTAGTACGTGTCCTCCGGTACTAGTTGAAATCACTCAGCAGAGTGATCCCTCTGGGCCTCCCTGGGTTTCCTGCCACGTGCCTGTGTACTTTCCCAGGAAACCTGCTGCAGGCATGTTTCCTGTCCCACAGCCTTGCTCCTCCCCGCCCAGGGCGACCGTCCAGGCCCATATATGTGGTCCTTCTTCTTGCCCCATCACACTCTCGCTGTCTGCTTTGGCCTCCTGGAATGTCCGGGAAGGGTCGGAGACTTGGAGCCAGGAGTAGGAAAAGGAGGAGGGGGTAGGGATTGGAGGGTTTGAGAAGAACAAGGAAGGGAACTATGTAGTCCCGAAAAGGAATAGTAATGATGACAATTATTGACAACTTACGATGTATTCATATAGTCACATGTAACGTGTTCTGTATTTCATGGGCGCTTCATGACACCCAGGAGAAGTCAGCATGACGAGCCCCGTCCTCCAGGTGCGGTGACAGTTCTCAGAGAGCACATGGGGGAGGGGGGGCTAGGTGGGTATTCAAACCGAAGTCTGCCCCACACTCTCTAAGGTGCAGCTGGTTGCCGCTGTTCATGTGCGGTGTGGAGGTAATCAGGAGGACAGGGATCTGTTTACCAAACCTAGGAGTCATCTTGAGATTTATTCCAGGAATCACGGTGCTGAGCCTGCCTCAGAGATCATGGACTTTGGAAAGAAGACAGCTCTTCACCGTGGTAGTTGTGCTCCTGTGTACCAGTGGGGACCCCAAAACCCAGGATTCATTTATGAAAAATTGTGTACTTATTCTTTACATGTTTAAACTTCAGTCACCTTCAAAGTACTTTCCATTTGATGCAATACACCTCTTGAGACATTTTTCCCACTGCTCAGAACAGTTTTTGAACTCTTTGATTTTCATGCCTCTTAGTGCTTCTGCCATTTTTTGTTTCACCTCTTCCACATTGGCAAAACATTTCCCTCTTGGGACTTTTTTCATCTGGGAAAACAAACCAAAAAAGTTGCTGGTGTGAGATCCTGTGAATAGGGAGGGGCATGAGGATCATGCCATATTGGTCAAAAACTGAACACTCAGCGCAGTGCGGGCAGGTGTGCTCGTAAATCACCCTTCATGAAACAGGTGAATGCATTGGAAGGGTCTTCAAAAAAATTCACTGAAGCCAAACCCGGCCTCTCACAACAATACCAGGCGGTACAGTGATGCAGATGAGTTCCTAGGACACTCACCTAGTGGGGGAAGCCTGTGCTACCAGGGGCCCACCCTCCAGCAGATAATTAGGTTTGGGGAGGTTCCCCATGTATTTGTGCAGATGCTGCTGGGGAGGAGGGATGCAGAGGAATGTCTGTTTTGGTGGAGTCTGAAAAGAAGCAAAGATGACATTCCATACTGGGAACAGAATTATAAGCATAAGTTTATCATTTGTGGATTCCCTTCAGACCATGAGGAAATGCTACTGCAAAACCACATTTTTGAGGGAGCTGAGCTTCTCCAGCGAACTGAGCAGGGCTGGCCTGGAATCATGACGGACCAGCAGCAGCCTCAGCCGCCTTATCCCTGGTAGCTGCCGATTCAGCGGATTGCGTGTGTCCTGGGCGGCAGAGCGCTGATGCTCGCAGTTCCTCTTTGATTCTCCTTTTAATCCCTTACGACAACCACCACGGAGCTTTTCCTACAGTCTGGCTGAGGTTCCAGTACCCGGGAGCCTCAGAGCTGGAGGGCCTGGAAAAGTTGCCCAAGGCCATGAGGGGAGCAGAGTCACCCCAGGTGGGGTTGAGGCTGTCCCCGCTCTCCAACAACTGCAGCTGGTAAAGCAGGGGCAGGGTGGGGCTGGGGGGTCTCCAGATGCCTGGGAGGGAACAGAAAGTTTATGTCCCTGTGTAGGAATGCTGTAGTCACTGGGGTAGACTCCAGCGGCTTTTCTTGGATGGGTCTCTTCAGTCTCCCCCCAGCAATGCTGATTTTTTTTTTTTTTTAAGATTTTGTTTATTTTCAGAGAGAGGGGAAAGGAAGGAGAAAGAGAGGGAGAGAAACATTGATTGGTTGCCTCTCACATGCCCCCAGATGGGGACCTGGCCTGTAACCCAGGCATGTGCCCTCACTGGGAATCAAACTAGTGACCTTTCGGTTTGCAAACCTGTGCTCAATCCACTGAGCCACACCAGCCAGAGCTCAATGTTGGTTTTGCTTTTCGGTCTGAGAGGCAGCCCCCTAACACTGGGCCTGGAAGGCTCAACTGTGGGCGCCGTGCAGCGTTTGCCGACAGCCTGGACGGGAAGTTTCTTTTACTTACTGAGTGTGTCCTAAGTTCTTGGCACTGAGAACTCAAGGACTTGGCTGGGTGCCTGAGGCATGTTTTCTAGTTTTTCCCTCACAACAGCCACACAATGTATGGCATTCCCGTTTTACAGATGAGGCAGCTGAGGCTCAGGCTCAGGAACTGGCGGTGGCCAGAGTTCTGACGTGGGTAAAGTGGGCTCCAGTTCTGACATTCTCTGTGTGTCAGGCCACCAGACCACAGTCGTGTGGAGGCAAGTCCCCACAGAATCTCGGGTGGACGACATTCACCCCAAGTTGCCCCTCTGAACTGTAGGGGGTGTGGAGGGTGCCCTCAGGGAGCCAGGCAGACATGGCTTTTCTCAGGGCCTGGGCGGGAGCTGTGGAGGGGACCTGGGCTCAGAATGAACCCTGGACGTTCACCTAGAGCATTTCCCTGACCCTCCGACCCATTCCAACTTACTTCGGTGACAGTTTCCCACTGGGAAAAGGGCTGTGTTGACAAACATGCTAATCGGTGAATCCCCCAGGAAATAATCCTGTATCCTTCTATCAGATGCGTAGCAGGGCAGCGGAAGACTGTCGGAGCCACTACTGGCGGAGGAGGCGGCTGCTGAAGGGATGCGCCCACCTCCCTCCCCCAGCCCTGGCTCTGGCCTCTGCACCTCTCCAGTGCTTTCATGCTGTGCCGTGCACGGAGCTGTCCCTGCAGCCAGCTGCATTACCATCTACGGTCTGCACTGCTTGTTTCCTGGGGGGAAGAGACTTTGCCTTCCTGTTGGCACCTGAAGGTCTCCATCCACTTGTGTCTGTGGAGATTCCCTCTCTTGCTCTGCCTGAGCTCTGGGCTTGTTTGAGTGGAATGAACAGACTGGCCTGACTCTTGTCTTACATACTGTTCGGTCAGCATTCTTCCACATTTGAATAAGCCTAGAAGTTTTGTTTTGTTTTGTTTTGTTTTTTTTTGAGGGGCACCAGCTTAGAGTATTTGCCAGGCCCCTTAATTTATAGCCATTTGGATGCTAGTCCACTGCATCACATCGCTATCACTGTATGCAAACATTAAAAGTGAATTTTATACAGGGATCGCAATGTGGCCGCAGGTCCAGGGGTCCACAGGCCTGTGGCAGCATGCTGGGTGTCCTGGGGGCACGAGGAACAGAACAGAGGCACGGACTCCTGGCGGGGGGCTGGACAGGCCCCATGAGCTCCATGGGGACTTGGCTGGGAGTCCCTGGGAAACAGCTCTATGGGGGGGGGGGTGCCCCATCATTGGATGTGAAACTGTCTCATTGTTTATGTGAATTGTAAAAGTAATATAAAAGTGCTTAGCATTAAGAAAAAGAATCAAAGCCCTAGCTGGTGTAGCTCAGTGGGTTGAGCGCGGGCTTGTGAACCAAGGACGCACGGTTCGATTCCCAGTCAGGACACATGCCTGGGTTGCAGGCCAGTTCCCGGCAGGGGATGCATGAGAGGCAACCATACATTGATATTTCTCTCCCTCTCTCCTTCCCTCCCCTCTAAAGATAAATAAATAAAAATGATAAAAAAAAAAAGAAAAAGAATCAGACAACACATAAATGTGTATAGAAAAAAGTAAGGCCCACTGGACACCCATTACCAGAGATAACTAGTGTTTTTGGTCTCATGGGTTTTAAGGACTCAATGGGTATCAAGGACTCCATTTATGGAAGGACTCTTGGGTTTTCAGTATTGGTCTCTGAAGCAGTTTGATCTTGTCTTTTCCATACTAATAGTGGCTCTTCCTGTCCGCAGAACATGGGGAGTTCCTGGCTCTGGACCTTGGAGGGACCAACTTCCGTGTGCTCCGGGTGAGAGTAACCGACAACGGGCTGCAGAGGGTGGAGATGGAGAACCAGATCTACGCCATCCCCGAGGATATCATGCGAGGCAGCGGCACTCAGGTCCGACCCTTCTCCCGGAGTGGCCACGGGGGCTCTGGGCCCCACGGGCGCGGGCGCTGCTCCTCCTCTGTGGTCTGGAGGGAGGGACCCGGCAGGAAGCTTGGATTTTCTGACTTCCCGCTGCGGGGTGAAACCCCGCCACGCCTGGAAGCCCAGGGCGGGCCTCCATCGGGAGAGGTGCGCACGGACCAGAGAGCAGGTGCTGGGGTCTGGGCATGTAGCAGCAGGAGTGGTTTCGATTTGCCCTCTCCTTTGAGGTCTGCTTGCACATGCTGATTGTTGAGGAAAGCCTGCTGTCAGGAGGCTGGGCCCACATTCCTGGACACCTGGTTGTTAGTGGTGCTACCGAACGGCCAGTCAGTAGAATCCCCGATTGTGGTTTGACGCTGCCACCGCCACTGGCTGCTGGGCAGCCCCTTTGGCTCACAGTTGTTATGGCAGCATTGTGTGAAAAGGAGACCCCCCTTCCCCATGACCCATCGCCTTTGTGGTTGCTTGTGCTCTGTTTTCTCGACTCTAAAACAGAAGGGGTTTTGCACAGCGACAAAAGAGAAAACATCAAAATCCAGCTTTGGGGAGTCTGTCCCATCTGGCACCACGGTGAGCACCGTGTGCTTCCACGTTGGCCTCAGATCACGCTTAGTCACCCTCAGATCTTGGTGGCTTCTGTGGCCATGTTTTGTACTCAGAATCTACACAATAAAATAAGTGGATGGAAGGGCTGTTGGTTCGATTCCCAGTCAGGGCACATGCTTGGGTTTCCGGCCAGGTCCCCAGTGGGGGTCTCACAAGAGGCAACCACGCATTGATGCTTCTCTCCCTCTCTTTCTTCCTCCCTTCCCCTCTCTCTCAAAAAATAAATAAATAAAATCTTTTAAAAAGTAAAATAAGTGGTTGGAGAAGAAATGTGAAATCCAAGTAAGAATCTTCTCAGTAACAGTCAGAAAAAAATGAGCAAGGATGGGATTGTCTTCGAGGTGGTCTCCAAACAAGTACTGAGCACTTACTGTGCATTGGGCACTGATCCTTGTTGGGAATTGAAGTCCTGCTTCTTTCGCTCCAGGGCTTAAAGCCTGGACCAGGGGAGCCTCCCCCGTCGCCCCTAGAAAGCAATAATAATGTGTTGAAGGGGAAGAGTAGCATCAGGGGGAGAAGTTGATATGTGTGTTGGGCTAAGCAAAAGCACTTTTATGGATCTTCTCATTGTATCCTCGGACGAGCGCTATGAGGCTGGGTGCTCCTGTTATTCCTACTTTATAGGTGCGGGATTGGGCTTTGAAAGATTGAGTGACCTGGTGTTAGATCACAGAAGTGGGAGGGGCTGGAGGCAGGACACAAAGCCAGAGCTGTATGACCAGAACCTGTGTTTGCACCACTCTGGGGGTGGGGGTGGCTCCACCTGCTCTGTAGGCCCCCTGACGTGGTCCACATGAGTGGCACTCCCTGGAACTAGGCCACACGGTGGTCCTGGGGCTCGGCTACCTGCCCCCGCTTCCAGAGTCAGAGGCGCTCCCGGAAGGGGCTGGTTCTCTTGCAGACATGAGATCCTGTGGGGCAGGCCCTTTGGGGGTTCTCCCTCTCCAGAATTCCCCCAGGAGAGCCCTCTTACAGAGGGGGCACTCGCTGCCGCCACACCAGCAGTGTCTGTCTGGATGGTGGGTGACAGCCACAGGTCCAGCCATTATTCTGTGCACTTGAATGTGGAGGCAAGCTGTTGTCTCCCCCTTTCATCTGCTGTACAAAATCCTTCTTGGGATGTTTTTTCTGCTCCTTCTCCAGCTGCTCCCAGTCCATGCATGGGTAGGAATCGCTGAAGACATTCCCGCACACTGGCATGGCTGTAGGGATCACTCCTGGCCTGAGAGCTGGCTCTTCTTGCTGTATTTTGTGCCCACATGCACTCAGTAAAATAGTGAATGGAGGAGGTGAAATCCAGGGCTCAGAAGAGGCAGAGCTTCTCACTCCTGGTGCCCAGTTTCACCCACACCAGGCCACCTCCTGGGAAAGGCACTGTAGGCTATAAGTAGAACACGTGGGGGAGATATTTTTAGACCTTTAATATGTCCTTGGGGGTGACCAGAGGGTAAACCTGTTTTCCTCGTTTTAATGCTGGGGCTGGAGCCGGGAGGCTGAGTTGCCGGGACCGTGAGCGTTTCAGCTCTGCTGAGCTTGTCACCAGGTGCAATAGATGTAGGTAGACACAATATTTTAGTCCAAATTAAGAAGAAAATCTATGAAACCCACCTGGAAAAAGCTGTGAAATTCTTATGAAGTGAAAGACGTTTTGCACAAATGGAAAAATGCTACAAAAAACGAAACATAAAGAAAACGAGAAAGCATAGGTGCTCCTTTCACCCTAAGGAAGGGAAATAGCGACACGTCTAAAAGCAGCAGAAAACAGCGCGTGGTGAAAAGACCGGAATTACTGGTGCCCTTTCCTCTTTACTTAAGGTATCAATCTTTTACCTGGAGGAAAACAAATTGATTTTAAAAATAAAACTTAGTCAAAATCAGGATGAAATCAGCAACCTCCAAAACTTGCAAAGGTGTCTGAAGGTCTGTGAACCTGGGCAGTGTGGGTCCCTGGATAAAACCTGTCTCCAGCACATGAACTTCCACTTGAGAGCAGTGAATCACAAATCGGAACAGCAGCCACTTTAGACTTTTTAAGTGTATCTCATGGGAAGGGAAGTGAGCAGATTCTCAGACCAATAAGGACGAGGAGACATTTCATAACTTCATAAAATGATGCCCTTTGAGCTTTTTATGGCAGGAAGGTTTTGGCTCTTTCTCCCAGGATCTTATCTTTAGGTCATCAGTTAACAGAAGAGGAGATAGTCTTTTAAATAAGCAAGCAGATGGTCCCCTCTTCCACTTGAAAATTTTTTTTTTTACTTTATTTATTTTTAGAGTGAGGGGAAGGGAGGGAGAAAGAGAGGGAGAGAAACATCGACCGGTTGCCTCTCGCACGCACCCCAACCAGGGACCAGGCCCTCGACCCAGTCATGTGCCCTCACCTGCATCGGCCTGGCAACCTTTCCTTTGCAGGACGATGCCCAGCCAACTGAGCCGCACCGGGGTCGGGCTTTCCCACTTCCAAAGTGGCGTAGGCAGGCTCTTCGAACCCAGCACTGTCCAAGAGAACTTTTCTCAGCAGTGGGACTGTTCTTTATTGGCCTGTGCAATGCAGTAGCACGAGCCACCTGTGACGCTGAGCACTTGAAATGTAGCTAGTGTGACTGAGGAAGTGAATTTTTAATTTTCGAAATTCTAATTAATCTAAGTAGCCACAGATAGTCAGTGGCTCCTGTATCAGGTAGGACATTATTTGATGCCTCCTCACTGCCTGTTTTCCTTCTGCTTCCCCTTGTTGGCAGGGCAGTTGGAAAGGGAGCAGCGATCAGGGCTGGGTGCAGGGGAGCCATTTGCTTTGATTACTTCTAAAGCTCCCCTCCCCCATCCCTGATGATTGGCCTTACCTCTTTACCCAGCTTCTGTAACTTTTTTTTTGGATAAAGACTATTTGCATTAAAGATCATTTTGATTACAGTACCAGGAAGAAGGTGCTGGGGATTTGCTTAACTATATCATAAATTTTGTCTCTGATCCACTTCCCCAACAGAAGAACAAAACTTTCTAAGTAGCTGTTAAAAGCCCTATTTACGTATTAAAATACTTGACCTCTGCTCAAAGGAGTTAGCACTTGTGCACAGGTGAATCTTTTGGTGAAACGGCCCTGACTTTGCCCTTGAGATTGTTTTGGTTTAGAGATTGAGAGTTTCAGCCAAAGTGCCTTTTGCTGGTGATCAGACAGAGGGACGGACGGATGCAGGAAGCTGGCCCCCTTCTAGTTGGGGGTGGCCTTGTCTTCCTGGATTCCTGCCACTGAGATATCCCAGACACCTGGGAGGCCAGGGGGCCTCTCTTCCTAGCCTGCCGTTCCCCAACCTCTCATTTCTTTTAAAAATGCAAATACTTTTTGTGGTTTAGTGCAGTGGTTTTCTAACCACTGCTGCAGGATTGGCTGCAGGGCCCTACCCCACAGTTTCTGATTTGGCAAGTTTGGGTTTGGGCCTTAGAATTTGTATTGGTGGTGGTGATACTGCCGGTTCAGGACCACCCTTGGGACCCCCTGGTTTAGTGGAATCTTCCTCACTTCTGCCTGGAGAGGAGAATGAATATGGTTCTGCTTCAGCCCCTTGGCTTTTCATTTTGACATTTGGTCAACCTGGCCCTTGGAATCTGCTCAGTCTCTTTGGACTCTGCTTACTTTTTGTACCAGAAAGCCCTGGCCTCAGCCCCTCAGCATCTGGAGAGGCCACCAGCTTCTTTTCGAGAACGCTTCAGAGAGGAAAGCCGTGGAACCGTGGGCTTTGAGGCTGATTACAAGCCTGGGCAATTGCGAATACAGCCTTTTCTTAGGTGTAGGACTTCGCCTGAGGCCTGCGAGCCCCACAGTCGTGGTTGTGAGCCTGCCCATCCACAAAATCCTATTCATTTTCAGTGCTTTTCAGACTCGCTGGGTGTTCCAGCTTGAATTTAGAAAGCAGAGATAACTTCTTTGAATTCTGCCCCTCAACACACATACACACATGGTTTTCTAGAATGGAGAAAAAAATAAAGAAGTTACTTGTTCTTGTGAAGTCCTGTCCCAGAATGCCAACAGAGACTGTCTCCCCCAGGCCTAGAAGACAGGGGTGTTACAATGTTACTTGGCATGAGATGCGCTGCGCTGCCCTTTAGCTGCGCATCAGTGTCAGGGGGCGGGAGGGATGTGCCAACAAGGCCACCAAAGGAAGTTCTGTTGCTAGGGCACGCAGTGACTTTCTGCTTAGCTCCGGCTATGGTTTTCCCGGCCTCGTGGGGTTGTTTTGATAGTGGTGTGGACGCATGGTTTAAGTGGAAGGTGGTGTGTCATGAGCACTAACTAGTGTTGAGCCTTTGTATGTGTTGACTTGTTTAATCCTTTTGGTAACTGGGAGGTCAGGTACGATTGCCATCCCCCCGTTACAGACTGAGGGGGGTGACACACCTCGCATGTATTCAGCCAGTTCCTTTCGGAGCCCAGAGTCCATGCTCTTAACTGCTGCCCTCTTCTGCCTCCCTGCTCACCTTCCTGCGTTGTGTGTCCCCAGCTGTTTGACCACATTGCCGAATGTCTGGCCAACTTCATGGATAAGCTACAAATCAAAGACAAGAAGCTCCCCTTGGGCTTTACATTCTCATTCCCCTGCATCCAAACGAAACTAGACGAGGTAAGATGAGTTCTTCAGACACTTTGGTTGCTTCGTTGCTTGGGCTGGGAGGATGAGGAAGAACTCTGAGCCGCCTGCCGCTGTGGGGTCGGCGGTGGCTCTGATGGTCGTGCGGATGAGGTTTAAATGTTGAGGGTTCTGTGCTTTGTGTGAGTGGGTGTGGGGGGTGGCAGGGAAGTGTCAGAAAGGGTGGGTCTCTCTCCCCCACCCTTCAAAGGACAACGCACAGTCCCGCATGCGTTGCACATTAATTACCCTCATCCCTCCCGGGAAAGCAGGAGTGGGAAATTAGTCAGGAACTCCTCTGTCAGCAGCTCCCACTGTGACAAAGATCTCTGGAAGAAAGACACCTGAGGAGTTAAGACGGAGGTTAAAGTATCTGATTTTGGCAGCTCTATAGCCTGTCCCTTTTCACTTTGGGGGCAGTTGATCATGAAGAAATCATTCATTTAACTTCCTTCCTGGGACTTTGATGGAGCTTGGACTCCTTCCTAGGCTAATGAGGAAGCAATATACACATTCGAGCGTGGCTTTACTTTAGTGCCATGACAGAGGCTGAACTATGGTTGTTTGACGAGTGTGGTCTGAGTTTTATGAGGAATTAACATTCAATCCTTGGTCCTTTTCCAGAGTTTCCTGGTCTCATGGACCAAGGGGTTCAAGTGCAGTGGTGTGGAAGGCAAAGACGTGGTTGCTCTGATCCGGAAGGCCATCCAGCGGAGAGGGGTGAGTAGGGGTGGCAGGAGCTTGGGGTCTGGAGGCTCTTTTGGGTCCACTCTGAAGTCTTCCCCAGCCTGTCCTCAACACAGCACGAGGGCCTTGTGTTGTTCTTAAAGCGAGGGTTTTTTTTTTCCTTCTTCCCTGCTATGTTTACCCAATAATGTATTTATTCTTTCCAGTTTTATTGAAATGTAATTGATGTACAGCTCTGTATCAGTTTAAGATATACCACATAATGAATTGATACACATACATTGTAAAATAATTACTATACCAAGAATTTGATAAACGACTAGATTTTCAGGGTCCCAGATGATCATGATGAATAAATATTCTTAGCCTTGGTGCAAGAAAAACTCTCTAGCTCTTAACCTGAAAAACTTGAATATCATTTTCAAGTAAGAAAGTTGGGATGATGTTGGCATTAGGGTGGAATGGGGTGGGGAGAAGACAAGATAAGGGTCACAGAAGAATAAGACCTTCGGGGAGGGAGCGGGGAAGAGAGATAAAGAAGAAGAAAGAGCAGAAGAGGACAAGGATGAGAAGAGGGGCTCTTCCTGGTGCGGCGAAGACTACCAGCTGGAGCGCAGGGCTGCTGTTGGAAGGCTCTCCCCGATGAAGACAAGCAGGTGGGGAGTGAGACGCAGCGGTTAGACCGGCTGTGGACCCGCTCTCCAGCGACAACCTTCCTTGGTTTGAGGAGGGTTAGTCGGGAGGCAGCCCTGTTGCTCTGGAGTTGAGTGTCTTGCTGCTCTTTCTCTCCATCTTCCCATCACTCCTTCATGTGACAGTGAAGGTCAGATCTCTCCTTTTATCCCTGCAGGACTTTGATATCGATATCGTGGCCGTGGTGAACGACACAGTTGGGACTATGATGACCTGTGGTTACGATGACCAGAACTGCGAGATCGGGCTCATTGTGGGTGTGTGAGCGCCGGGTGTGAGGGCTGGAGCTGGCCGATGCGTGGGGCGTGGGCTGGAAAGGCAGCAGGGGTCCCTGGCCTGGGTGTTCCTTTGTACTTCATGTGGGAAGATAATGGTGCGGTCACTTTGGAGGACCAAGCCAGTACTTGTGGAGTTGGGGGTGTCAGCAGACAGGATACCCCAGGAGTCTGCTCTGAGGAATCCCAGTCACCCCAGGCAGTGTCACGATGGTGGGACAAGGGGGAGATGGGCGCTGGGGGGACAATGGTGTGGATGCGCGCTGAGCAGCCCTTGTTTCGGCCAGGCACGGGCAGCAATGCCTGCTACATGGAAGAGATGCGCCACATCGACATGGTGGAGGGCGACGAGGGGCGGATGTGCATCAACATGGAGTGGGGGGCCTTCGGGGACGACGGCGTGCTTGATGACGTCCGCACTGAGTTTGACCAGGAGATCGACATGGGCTCCCTGAACCCTGGGAAGCAACTGTGAGCAGAGGGCTTGGGGCGTGGGCTCAGGAGTGGAGCTGGGGCATGATCAGGGCTGGGGCCGGGGGTGGTTCTCATTTTTGCTTTACAGCCTTCTCCCCCGCAAAGGGTTATGGGGATTTGTGCTCGTTACACGCTTTGTGACTGTACATTTCTGAGTGAGCTCTAAGAAAGATAGAAAAAGCAGACACACCAGCTAATAATTTGGACTGTCCTTCAGAATAATCGTTTCAGAGAGTCACATTCTGCGTGTGTGACCCTGCTTTTTTCCACCTTCAGTTTGTAGGTTGCCCTTAGAAACAGTTTGTGAGCCACATGGGAAATGTTGAGATGGCCGAGATTGGGGTCTCCAAAAGCTGCTTTTGTAGCTCCCACCCATCACTGTCCAGGAGACAATGAGGCTGTGACAGACGGTCCCCAGTGACCGGTGGAGGTTCTGACGCCAAGTGCTGTGGCGTTGCCTGGGAGCTGGGCTGACCCCACGAGTCCCAGTGCCTCTCAGCCCAGCAGTACCCAGGCCCAAGACCTGAGGACAAGTTGGCCAAGGTGCCTCCTTGGCCCCCTTCCCTGAACCTGTGGCCCCTCTGGGGCCCTGGGGTGAACTGCAGGAAGGGCTCCAACATTTATTTGGACCCTGAATGTTATACCCTCCACCCTGGCCAGACTTGGTACTTAGTTACTTTTGGCTCTTACGTACAAAACATTAGTTCACTCTCAGAAACATTTGCTAAATGTCCCTAAAAGATCTTGAAATAGGGATTGCTGCAAGCTTTGAGGGCAATTACAAAACGTTTTGAGCAATTCACGCCCTCCCTGGTCTTGTTGCTGGGCCTGGGCAGGGGCGCTTGCAATGCTGGTCTCTGCCTGGAAAGGAAAATCCAGCCCTACGAACCAGCTCAGCGGTGGGGCCTGTTTCTTTACAGAGACAGTCCCTGCTTCCTCAAGGGCACATGGTTTATTTAAGGCACAAACTTTCTCACATGCGGAAACCAGAGTCCATTTGCTTGTAACTTTCGGAGGACATACTGGCTGTGTCTGCCATGCTGGTGAGGAATTTCTACTGAAAGTCACTCCCTCAGTGCCTGCCTCCGTCAGGGAGGCACACCCTCGCCGTTCCAAGAAGCCGTGTGCTCTCTGAGGTGTCAGAAGGCAGAATTGCTAGTCCAGCCTTGGCAACCCACCAATCGAATCAAAGGCTGGAGGGACATAAGCCGGCGTCAGCTGTGTTGGGACTTGAGTAGGAACTTTTTTGATTCTTTATCTGTTTCTAAATAAATACTTTCCAAATGTAGACAGAAACAAAGTGTCCTTAAAAAACTGGAATTAAGACTTTGAAAAGCTGCCCACACTTCAGAGCCCCGCCGGACCCCTCCCCTACTTGCTGCAGGACCACGTGTTTCAGAGAAGCCGCTGTAACAGACGCACGAGTTCCTTGCCATTGAAGGGTCTGCCTCCCAGGCAGCTGGCTGTGTGGGTGCTTGAACCTTTCAAATGCACCCTCTGCTCGAGCAGTTCAGCCGGCTCTCCACTTAGCTCTAATTCTGCCATAGTTGACCTTGGGTCTTGAGCAAGTCGCTTCCTGAGGGCCCAACTTCCTCTCTCATAGACAGCACCAGGAGAAAACTGAGTCCCTTCCCCACCCTTGCTGTGGGCCTCCTTGAGGAAGCCTGGTCTGCTTAGCGTCTGCGGGCCCTGGGGGCCTCCTCTCCCCAGGACCCAGATCCCTTCTGAGATACCAAGTAAGGGTGTACCCTTCTTTGCCAAAAAGAATGGTAAAGACTTGGTTTCTCCTGTCACAAACTTGGAGACAGAAGACTGTCTTCTAAAGAAAACAGTGCCATCTAGTGTTGAAGAAATAAATTACCCGCATGCCCTCTCATCTTGGGGCTGGCCATTTTTAAGCATGCCTTTATCTTATCGCCTGCTTGCTCAGAAACTTCCAGCATATCTCACTCCCATATGCCTGAGAGACTTTGTGGCATTTTGAGCCCCTTCTCAACTGTCCCAACCTGCCCTTCGAATCTTGCCCCATCACCCCTCCTCGCCCGCCACCCCTGGTGGTTTTCACACTTAGGAATCCGCCTGCAAGGGGCCAGGGCCAGTGTGCGGTGGTGAGTTGCTGGGCCTGCACTGCCATTTAACTTTCACTACAAGCCCCGCCCTGCCCTCACATTTCATTAGAGTGACCTTCTTTTGTAAATAAATATTGAGGTTCATTCTACATTAAATTTCATTTTCAAAAATCACTTCCTTGCTACAGAAAAAAATTTTTTAAACTCACTACAAGTAATTTACTTTACCCAAAATTTAGACTGTTCCAGAATTTCCCATAGTTCTTGGATGTTTTGTATGCCTGCTAATGGCCCATGCTTCCCCACAGTTCAAGGGCCACCTGCCTGCAGAGACGGCCCAAGCTCCCCGGCTCCTCCAACCCTGCCCCGGGCCGTCACCTCACACATCTCCTTCCCAGTCAGTGCCACACAAGTTGACGATTCATTGCACGTCAGCCCCTAACAGTTGTCGAAGTTTAACGTGTGTGCAAGTTGCCCTCACAGGGACCTTGTGAGTTCACGGACAGCAGGGACTTCATCTGTTTTCTGGTCTGTATCTTCCTGCAGATTTGAGAAGATGATCAGTGGGATGTACATGGGGGAGCTGGTGAGGCTGATCCTGGTGAAGATGGCCAAGGAGGAGCTGCTTTTCAGGGGGAAGCTCAGCCCCGAACTCCTTGCTAAGGGCCGTTTTGAGACCAAAGACGTTTCAGATATCGAAGGGTAAGCTTTTGGGTTCCTCTCTGTTCGCTGAAGAGTGGTCAAGAAGTGGGGGAGTGACCCTTTGCACTGGCCCTTGACCCCTCAAATGTGGACGGCAAGAGGGTCTTGCCCAACATGGGCCATGCTGGCCTTGATAGTCTCCACTCCTGTCTATTTTGAGCATGCTGATGAACAGTGACTCACGGTACTGCGTGCGGCTGACTGACCTTCAAATGCAGAGACGTCACACTCACAGTCCTGCTTGGCCTGGGGTGGGGGTGGGGGCTTGGCTAATGCTGGGAGCTCCCAGTGGCCTGTACTGACTCCTTTGCTTCTATTTCTCTTTGCTTCCATTTCCTTTCCCTCCTTCTGATGCTCCATTGGTGATTCTCAGAAAGGGCTCCATTCTCACCCCTGCTTGGTCGGCCTCCAGATACACCCGTCTAGTTCCATTAGGTTGAGCCGAGGCCTGCATTTCGTGGAGCAGCAGGGGTGGGAGTGAGGGTGGCCTAATTTTTGTTTTTCAGTTAACAACATCCAGAGTTGGGCTTGTTTCCTGTTCTTGAGGCTCCCACTAGTGGCTTGAGGAGGCCCCGTTGGTTCAGGGGCCAGACGGTGCAGAGGAGAGATTTGGGGGTCATGGGAGCAGTGAAACACAGTTCAAATGACCGAAATGGAAACTCTTGAAGGAGGTGTGAGATGAAGGTACTCAAATTTGTGAGGCACATAGTTCTCCGAAGAAGAGCGCCGCTCTCGTGGCCCCAGCCCTTCAACACAGTCGCTGGCACGAGTTGCAGCGCAGCCCTGGCCCCCACGAAACGTGATAGACTCTGACTGCTTTCTGGAAGGTGGGGTGGGCTCCAGAGCTGGTTCACACGGTTGGAGGTGGGGGAGCAGGGACACCAGTCCCTCTACCCCACGACACAAGGAAACACACAAACTCACACACACACAACTCCGTGTATAGAGCCCTGAGAACAGGGACTTACATAGTATGCGCATGAAAACTATTAGTTTTTCTCATCCGGTCAGGAAAGAGGCGCCGGTAGTGCTGGGTGTGTGCATCTGTCTCTCTGGGAGAGGAGCCTTAGTTGTGTTTCCTCCTCTCTGTTCAACCCCCTCCCCCACCCTTACCCCCCCCACCCCCCCCCCCGCTGGGCGGAGCAGTGAAGTGGGCGTCTGCCCTCACTGAGAGACGGTGTTTGCTGACGCTGAGGGGTTTCCTTGTCAGTCCACACCCCCTTCTCCCACTGGCCACAGTGGGTTGGACACATGCCCACACACGGTCTTTCTGTTTCCTAGGGACAAGGACGGCATCCGGAAGGCCCACGAGGTCCTGGTGCGGCTGGGCATAGACCCGACACAGGAGGACTGTGTGGCCACTCACCGGATCTGCCAGATAGTGTCCACACGCTCATCCAACCTGTGCGCGGCCACCCTGGCGGCTGTGCTCCGGCGCATCAAGGAGAATAAGGGCGAGGAGCGGCTGCGTTCCACTATTGGGGTTGACGGCTCCGTCTACAAGAAACACCCGCAGTGAGTCAGCGTTTGGGGCCCATAGTGATGGGGCTCCCAGGGCCCTTAGGGACTCCTGACAGGTTTGAGAGGGGAGACCCCGGTGACCTGGGGGCCAGCTCCGTTCTGCATTCCGGGGTGGTGGAGATGGGCTGTGGAGTTGAGCATCTTTGCAGAATAAAAGTTCCCAGCTGGGAAGTGGGAGCCAGGAGGGTGTTGTTCTTGGTGTCAATGGAGGCGATTTCTGAAGCCCGCTGACCACCAGGGGCAGGTTTACTCAGAGCTCTCCTGGCCACTCGGGGCTCTTGTTGCCACCCTCTTGTTTAGGAGTTAGTGTTTGCTTTTTTCTTTGACTCTCAGGATTCTCGATGGTCCCTTCAGGTGCGGTGTCATCTGCCAGGGGCCACCTCAGCCTAGTGGGTTGTCAGCCTCTTTGGCTGACCTGGGTATGGAATTGGTCCAGCCCTGCCCTTCATGTTCTGATCCCTCAGGTCATAAATGCCAAAACATGCCAACTTCAGTTGGGACCTACAAGATATCTGTCTCTGTGGTGCCCACTTGTCCCATCACGTACACCTATTATGGGTACCTGCTCGGCAGGCCTTCGCTGACTGAACTGGTTGACGCTGAAGGTCTCAGCCCTCTCACTCCTTGGCCTCCTAGTCCAGTGCTTCAGATACTTTAAAGTGCACACGAATCACTGGGGCATCTCGCTAAGAGAGAGGCTGGTTCTGATCCACAAGTTCTGGGTTCAACCCAGCGGTGCTGCGGGCCCACAGACCTCAGGGGTGAGGTCCTGGAGGCCATGGCTCAGAGCAGCCGCCACCCAAGAATTTCTTGCTGAGCATACCTGTTCAGGCACCTTTGGCATCTTTGGCAGGAATTGCCCAAAGAAAGGCCAAAGTCCAGAAAAGCATTTCAAGTTTTTTCCGATTTGGGTCTTTTCCAGGCAGCATCTAATGAAATGCGTGATTAGACACGAATAGTAGTTGGTGTCAGACTCACCTGATTCCACTGTGCTGCTGCTCCAGCAAAGAGGCCGATCCATGGGGCCCAGGAGCCAGGGCCTGTGGGAAGAGGGGGTCCATGTGACTCCCTGCAGGAGACAGTGGCTTCCTCGAAGGGTCCTTTCCTTCCAGCAGGCCAGCCAGGACCCAACCAGGGTGGACACAGTTGAATATGGGAGCTTTCGCACAGCAACCCCTCCCTTGGGAAACGGGAGGGGGTGTTCAGGGCAGCATCCGCTTCTGCAGGCGCCTCTTGGCGTTTGCGCCGAGGTGGCCAGCGCACGCCCCAGCCATTAGCGCCACCGACTCTAGCTGTGGACACTCACTTCGCACCCCGTCTCGGTGCCTGCAGTTTCGCCAAGCGTCTTCACAAGACCGTGCGGCGCCTGGTGCCTGACTGCGACGTCCGTTTCCTCCGCTCTGAGGATGGCAGTGGCAAGGGGGCAGCCATGGTGACAGCAGTGGCCCACCGACTGGCTGACCAACACCGAGTTCGGCAGAAGATCTTGGAGCCTCTGAAGCTGAGCCGCGAGCAGCTGCTAGAAGTCAAGAAGAGGATGAAGGTAGAAATGGAGCGAGGTCTGAGCAAGGAGACTCACGCCATTGCCACCGTCAAGATGCTGCCCACCTACGTGTGCGCCACCCCTGACGGCACAGGTACGTGGCAGAGTTGCCACCTAGCTCACCGCTGTGGGCCTTTGTCCTGGTGTGGACACTCTGGGAGGACTCTGTAGCCTTAGCATTGAATGTTTGCACCAGAACATATTTCTTCAGCTATAGTACAAATGATCCTCAACTTAATAGGGTTACATCCCAATAAACCCACTGTAAGTCGAAAATGCGGTGAACACACCTACTGAACGTCACAGCTTCGCCTAGCCTACCCTGAATGCGCTCAGCACACATGCATGCATTAGCCTACCGCTGGGCAAAATCATCTGACAGGTTGATTACGGTGTGGGGTGCTGGGTGTTTACCCTGGTGGTCGCCTGGCTTGCTAGGAGCTGTGGCTCACCGCTGCTTCCCAATGTCGTAAGAGTATTATACCATATGTCACTAGTCTGGGAAAAGATCAAAATTCAAGGTACGGATTCTACTGAATGCAAATTGCTTTCACACCTTTGTAAAGTCAAGAAAATCATTGTCAGCCCCGGCCCATGTGGCTCCGTGGTTGGAGCATCATCCTGTGACGGAAAGGTTACAGGAATGATTCCAGGTCAGCGGCACATACCTAGGGTGTGAGTTCATCCCCAACCCGGGCACGGGCATTTGCAATTCCTGGTCTGGACGCGTCCAATCCTGGTCGGGCCCGGATCCCCGGTCTGCCTGCATGTGAAGGAAACCAATCGGTGCTTCTCTCGCGCTGGCGTTTCTCTCTCTCCCTTCCTCTCTCTAAAACAGCAAATGAAAATGTCCTTAGGCGGGGTTTAAAAAAAATCGTTAAGTTAAACCATCCTAAATTGGGGACCATCTATACAGGAGATTTATCAGAGGAAGCTTGATCAAGGCTTCCTCTGGTAAAATTTGAACATTGATAATAGCAAGTACTTACTGAATGCTTACCGAGTGTCAAGCATTTCTCTAAGCATTTAACACATTTCGGTTCATGTAATCTTTACCTGTTGACAGAGATAAGTTGTTATGGCTGACACAGAACTGAGGCGTGGAGATGAAGAAAGCTGCCCAAGCTCACCCAGCTGGAAAACAGCAGGGCTGGGATTCGATCCCAGGGATTTTGGTTCCAGGGCCTGTTTTTATAAGCCCTAGGTCAGGAGTTGGTGCACCAAGGCCCGCAGACTGAATCTGGCCCACCATCCACTTTTGTAAATGAACTTTATTTTACACAGCCATGCCTGTTTGCCTACGTATTGTTTATGGCTGCTTTGCATTACTGTGGCAGAGCTGTGTGGTTGCAGCCGAGACTGGCTGATGAGGCCTGAGATGTTGTTTCCCACCCAGCCCTTCACAGAACAATACTGTGGACCCCTGGTCTACGCCACACAACCAAAGAAATGGCAGTTTTTCCCAATTCACAGAACACAGCCATTGAGCAGGCCAGTGTAAGGCGACTGGTACATGTTCCAGAGGTAGAGTCTGGGGCTTGGTCCCAGCTCTGCCCTCTCTGGCTGCACGGCCCTGGACAAGTGACGCGAGACCAGGTCTTACTCCCTCATCAGAGGGCGACGCAACGCCTGCCCCTCCGGGCTACCTGACGGCTGCGCGAGCACCGAATGAGGCGGGAAGCACGTGGTAATTGCCCAGTGATGTCAGTGTTGACTGCCATTCCTTCTGCACTCTCGAGCCTGACATAAGGTGGCATTTTACTTAGCGTGAATGGCAGGTTTAGATATTTTCCAGCGCGCTGCGTCACCCTTGCCTTTGTTCTGCAGACCTCATTGTGACTTCTGGGTCCCTGCTACTTAAGCTCATTTGAGAACCACTAAGGAGCCAGCAGACCTCTCTGGTTCTGGGATCTTGTCTTCGCTGTTAGGTGGAGCTTACAGCCCATCTCCCCTGAGGTTGTCGAGGGCCCCCCAGGGGATCTCCGCGTTAGGGGAAGGTGGTTGAAACCCTGTCACTGTCCGATGTGGTCAAGTGGGATGCCTCAGTCACCATCTCCCTGGGTTTGTTTTCCAGAGAAAGGTGATTTCCTGGCTTTGGACCTTGGGGGTACCAATTTCCGGGTCCTGCTGGTGCGCGTGCGGAACGGGAAGCGGCGTGGGGTGGAGATGCACAACAAGATCTACGCCATCCCGCAGGAGGCCATGCATGGCACAGGGGATGAGGTGAGGCAGGTGGCACCTCTGGGGGGGGGACCCCGTAGACACCCGCTTTTTGCCCGGGAGAAGAGTGCTTTCTCTGCTCATCATGGTCCTGGGGGGGCCAGGTGGGCCAGGACCCAGGGCTAGGCTTAGGGTTACACCTGATCTTGTATTGCTCCTGAGTCGGGGGCCTCTCTTGCGCCCAGTCCTTGCTGGGGGAAGCCTGCCCTGGCCAGGGCCCCCTGCCTTAGAGCCCGCCTTCTCCCCGCAGCTCTTTGACCACATCGTCCAGTGCATCGCTGACTTCCTCGAGTACATGGGCATGAAGGGCGTGTCCCTGCCCCTGGGCTTCACCTTCTCCTTCCCCTGCCGGCAGAACAGCCTGAATGAGGTAACAGGGCCTTTCTGGAGGGCTCTCTTAGGGGCTTTATTGACTCTACGCCAGCCAGAGTTTAGAGCAGGTGGGAAAGCTGAGCTGAGAGGAGGAAGAGAAGGGCAGCAGTGACCAGTCGTGAGGAGGGGCCTGTCGGTGGGGAACAAGTTGGATCAGAGCTGGTGGAGGTTAAACAGGCTGGCTCAGTGTAATAATCAGCCTTTGGGATGACAATGATGATGCTAATCAAACTTTTAATCAACAGCTAAGATTTTAAAGCACTTTATGCCAGGAACTGTGCCAGGCTTCCTCCATGCATTATCTCATTTAACCTCACAGCAACATATAAGGTAGGTTTTGTGTACCCATTTTGCAGAAAGAAAAATAGGCCTTTAGAGATTTGCCAGCTATCAAAACCTACCATTTCTTAGGTTGCAAAACCTAGACCAGTTCAGACAGCTTGGTAATGGTTAAGCCGTGATTTGAATTCTAGTTTTCTAACACCTATGCCCATGCTCTCAGTTAAGGTCTGGGTTTTAAGTTCGGGACATTTTCATTCACCTCCTGTCATTCGGATGCCCTTGCTCCCCTTTAGTCTCACCTTTGCTTTTCGTCCCCTTGGATGCATGGAGCGAGTGCGGAAGGCTAGCGTTCTCAGATGTGCTGGACCTGGGTGTGTTGAGACGTGTCAGAGCTGAGTAGGTGATTCTCAGGTTTGATCAGGCTCTGTACTTGGCACATTAGATACCAAATTACTGCCATTTAGCAGTTGTCCTTATCTTTGTCATTGCGAAGCTTGTGTGCAGAGCACAGGTGGATGCTGTGCTGTGTGAGTGAGTTGCCAGGGCACCAGAGGCACAGTTCCTGCTTTGGCTTCTCACACGTGAACTGGACTGACGGAGCAGGCTCAGAAAAGCCAGAGCTGCTGTGTGTGATGTGGCACCAGGGGAGCGCGAAAGCCCTGAGGGTGCGTGGTGCATTCCGAGCCCCCCACCTGTGGGGGGCATGAGGAACCCTTGCATCATCTCAGGCGGAAGAATGAGTCGATAGGGGAGAAGGACAAGCAGGCCTGCAGCGTGGAGGAGGGCACGGAGGTTCAGTGAGCTCAGGCCAGTGGCGAGGAAAGGCCACGTTCTCCACAGGGTCCCTGGAGCAGCAGCCCTCCTGTCTCTGCTGAGTTCTGTAAATGCCTCCTACTGCTGCCCTCCGAGAGTTAGATTCGCCACGTGCACTACGATGGTTAAGGTTCGGGGGCGTCTTGCATTAAGAGCTCTGCCTGATCCAGTTTCCTCCCGTATCTGTTAACGCCTGTCTGGTGTTAACTGCTCCGGTGCTGCTTTTAGCTGTCCCAATTTCTTTGTCTCAACACTTTTTTTTTTTTTTTTTTTGGTGTTAGTGCATTGGATTTTCAGAGCCTTCACATTTGCATTAATTTGGCAAAGGGGATTATCAAACATGTGGATAAATATTTATGTGATATTTGATGAAACACTCCTTATTATTCTAACAGAGACATCAGAAACAAACCTGATTGTTCCGTGGTCAGGAAATAATTAATAAATTACGAGCCATTCACTGCCTCGAACCAGTGACTAGTTTTTTGGGAGAAATTTCAATGGTATGGGAAAATACCGGGAGTAAGACTAAAAAAATTTTTTTAAGAAAATGTTAGCTCTATGCTACATGAACATATAAAAATACAATTAATAAAAAGACAAAACCATAGCACTCCAGTGTGTATACTTCCAGGCTTTTCTTACTAAAATATTTTAAAACAGACACTGTTTCACTTTATTTGTGTGCTGACATGTTATATGTAGATTTATATTTATCTGGTGGCCCCAAGACCCGTTAATGGTTTTTGCCTGAATTGTAAGAGTCTGGTCTGTATGTTCTGAGTCTCTACAAGGACCACGTGTCCTGTCCAGAACTGTAGAGATTCAGGGCCAGTGAAGCTGAGGCAGTGAAGCGGAAGCCAGGCTCCGCTTCAGCGAGATCGTCCTACTGATGGGAAGCTTGGCAGGCGCTGGGGCCTGGCAGCATCGCCTGCCTTGACCAGCTGGTGGCCTCGGGCAGTCTCCCCAGCTGTCAGGGCCTCTGCTTGTCTTAGCTCCCCCTGAATAATGTTATTTGAGCATTTTGTAAACCTGAAAGTGGCCGAAAACCAAAATCTCATCAGAGGTGTAAAGCTCGTCGGTAGACAAGCGAGTTGGGTGCAGATAAGCACGCGGGTGTCAGGGCGTAGGTGTGTAAACCACGGCTCCGCCGGACGGCGCTTTGCTTTCCTGGGGCTCCCAGCGTCCGACCGCAGTGTGGCCCGTTCAGGCTGACCAGCGGCACCAAACTCCTGGGCCGTGAAGTGCCAGGCTGATGGGTGCGGACAAGCAAGCGAGGCTGGAGGAGCCGAGCGAGCTGGCGGGCAGTGAGCGCACAGCCGTTTGTGATTTGGGCGTCGCTTGGGAGGGGGCCTGGGTGTCCTTGACCTTTGTTCCTTGATGGAACCAGGGAACAAAACCCTTTCTTTTTGAACATGTCTCTCCTGTTCCAAGCCGCCATGTCATCAGCTCCTGGAGGGCCCCGTGACATGGCAAAGGGCCACATTAAAGGGGAGAGGGCTACGGGGCCCCAAGGATCCCACACGGCTCCCCTCACCAGGACGGTGGTGAAGCCTAGCTGTCACCCCAACGAAGGGCAGGACACTTGTTCCCTGCGTACTGGAGTTTGAAAGTCAAGAGACATTCGCTGATCCGTCTGACGTACATACAGGATGGGCACAGGGCCAGCTGCTGCTCCCAGGGACCGAAACAAGCGCACGCAGAGCTTCGTCCCTGGCAGGGGTGGTTGTGTGCTGTACGCGGCCCAGCCAGCGGAGTCGGCGGGCCTGGCTGAGTCCTGCTCCATTTCTCCAGGCTGCAGGCCTTGGGAGGGTTGCCCCAGGGCCACGGTTACCTGCAGAATGGGCGTGAGAGTGAGAAGCACTGCACGAGGTTGCTGTGAGGATTAAATGATGTAGCACATGAGCTGTGCTTAGCGTACTACCTGGTGCGTTGTAGGCACTCAGGAAACTCAAGTGGGTGAAGCCAGTTTAGAATCATTTGTGGGTGAGATGATTGGTTACTGAAGGGAAGCACTTTTTGGATACCCTCCTCATCGCTGCTCCTGTGTGGTTTCCAGAGCATCCTCCTCAAGTGGACGAAAGGCTTCAAGGCGTCTGGCTGCGAGGGTGAGGACGTGGTCACCCTGCTGAAGGAGGCCATCCACCGGCGCGAGGTGGGAGAGGCGTGGCAGGGGCCCCAAATGATTTGCGCGTTCAGAAAGTGGGGGAAATGTTGAGCGCGGTTGAATGGGTTATGGTGAGAATGAACTGAGTCCTTCAGCAATTCCTGAGTGTCCGCTGTGCGTCAAGCCCTGTCCTTGGCACTGGGGGTTCAGGGGTGTCCACAACACATCCTGCACCAGGAACAAACCCCTGAGCTAACGTCAGCGCTGTGGGGCTGTGAAGAGCAGTGAAGTTGGGTAGGGACAGACCAAGTGGGGAAGGGGCACCCCTTTAAGTAGCAAAACCAGGGGAGGTGACGTTTGTGCAGGGACCTGAATGAAAAGAGTGACTGAGCCATGCTGTGCAGGTTTTATAGACACGAAAATCTCCCTTGCCAGTGCCCGAAGGGAGAATATTGTGGTTCACTTGTGATCTGGGGTCCTGCTTTTGCCCTCTCAGGAGTTTGACCTGGACGTGGTCGCTGTGGTGAATGACACCGTTGGGACTATGATGACCTGTGGCTATGAAGACCCTCGCTGTGAAGTTGGCCTCATTGTTGGTAAGGACCTGGGCACACAGGGCCCCGGGTGGGTAGGTGGGAGATGATGCTGAGTGAGGCCCCGCTGTCTCTGTGGTTGGCAGGCACGGGCAGCAACGCCTGCTACATGGAGGAGATGCGGAATGTGGAGCTGGTGGATGGGGAAGAGGGGCGGATGTGCGTCAACATGGAGTGGGGAGCCTTCGGCGACAACGGGTGCCTGGATGACTTCCGCACGGAGTTCGACGTGGCTGTGGACAAGCTTTCCCTCAACCCTGGCAAACAGAGGTAGGCACCCAGCTGCCTGTGGTCTCCGGTGCATGTGTCGCAGAACCGATAATGACAAGTAATCGATCCTCTGCAATAGCAAAGCCCAGGATGCTCTTTCTCTTGAAATGTTAGTAGAAGAGATTTCCTTGGAAAGGGTTTCTTGTCTAATACATCTGGAAAGTTCTGGGTAAAGTCCCTTTCCCCTGCTGGCCTGTGATGCTTTCAAACCCCAGTTGGGAAAACAAATGACAACAGTATGTTGCAAGGAGAAATCCACATAGGGGACTGGTCACACAGGTGTTCGGGGGGTGCAAAGACAAAGTGGGGCACGAGGAACACAGAGTTCATGCGTGTAAGGAGCAGCTCCTACCCCTGGGACTGCGAGAACAGGCCGCGGAGGGAGTGTTGAGACCCAGGTCTGGGATGGGGGGGGAACCAATGGCAGGGGGACCTCAGATGCCACCAGGGTGCAGGAGCGGAAGCATTGCTGGGGTGAGGTGGGCAGGAATCGGAAGCCCACAGGAGCAACCACTTCCTCTTCCTCCCACCATCCAGGATGTAGGGCTGTCTGTGGTTGGGACTGGATGGGCCCAGCCCCAGCCCTGCAAAGCCCCTCTGTGGTGTGGGGGAATCCGAGCCGAGAGACAACGGTGTAAGATCAGCAAGCTTCCCACTAGGAGGATATAGTGTTTCTTAACTAGATTAATCTGGGACCAGAAAACTGCATAACATACTTTATAAAACATTTGTCTAGAATAGAGGTCACAGGCAACATTAATGAGGGGCACAGGCTTGGGTAAAGCAAGGTGGAATAGCGATGGGGTCTTCACTGAAACCGGGGGCTTCAACTTTTGTAAGGCACTATTGAAGGTGAAAAGACCCTCAGCCACTGAGTAGTCACATTCAGTTTTGGGGGCCAGGACTGGGTGTCCGATTAGGTCTAAGAGAAAGTTTGCTAAATGCCTAGTGAGGTGAAGGATTAGGAATCCTACCTTCTCCTGGAAGTGTGGTAGCTTTGGGCATTGCTTCTTGAGAAGTCAGGAATAAGCCTTGGAAATGAGCCCAGAAGGTGGGGTCAGTTCCAGGGAACCCTGTGGGCCTTGGACACTGTAGCCAGCTTCTCAGACCACCAGGAATCCTGCTCAAGTGGATCAAGTAGCACTTCCTTTCCCACCAAGGGGCATGCCCTCTACTTTGAAATGTGTCGGGGGGCGGGGGCTGACTCAACACATCCCAACCACCTTCCTACTAAATGTTCCTCCATGGATGTTACCCGCATTGCAGGTTTGAGAAAATGATCAGTGGCATGTACTTGGGTGAGATTGTCCGAAACATTCTCATCGATTTCACCAAGCGTGGGCTGCTCTTCCGTGGCCGCATCTCAGAGAGGCTCAAGACGAGGGGAATCTTTGAAACCAAGTTCCTGTCTCAGATTGAGAGGTGAGAATTTAGGTCCTGGACGAGGGTAGGACCATGTCCTCCTCAGCTCAGATCAGATCAGGGTGTGGCCTGCACAAAGGTCAGTTTGGCTGCTGACACATTCATATCTGTGGTGTACGAGGGGGACCCAAAACCCCAGAATTTATTTATAAAAAAATGTGTATTCTTACACATTTAAACTTCAGTCACTTTTGAAGTACTCTCCATTTGATACAACACACCTACCGAGACGTTTTTTTCCACTGCTCAAAACAGTCTTTGAACCTGTCAGTTTGTTCGCCTCTTCCACATTGGCAAAATGTGACCCTTTAAGGACTTTTTTCATCTGGGAAAACAAGAGAAAGTCGCTTGGGGTGAGATCAGGTGAATAGGGAGGGTGGGGCATGAGGATCGGGCTGTTTTTTGGTCAAAAACTACTGAACACTCAGCTGCTGTGTGGGCGGGTGTGCTTGTAAGTCACCCATCATGAAATGGGCAAACGCATTAAAAGAGTCTTCAAAAAAAAATTCACTGAAGCTGAACCCAGCCTCTCACAATGACGGCATCTGGTACACTGATACAGATGGGTTCCTAGGATACCCACCTAGCGGAGGAAGCATGTACTACAAGGGGCCCTCCCTCCAGAAAATAATTCCTTTTTTTTGTCCCTCACCCCCCCACCCCCGTGTATATGTCAAGTATCTTATAGACTGTTGGCATTTTAAGGGAAAATATATAACAGTCCTATGAAAAATCATGCTAAGCTGGCATAAGCCCATGCAAAGTAATATTCGATTTTAGATAAAATATTAAAGTTAGAAAGACAACCCATTAAAGCACTTAACCTTGGCCAGAGGGTTCTTCCTAACTGCTGGCTGTGGTAATAAGGAACCTGGGACAGTGAAGGCGGCTTGTCAGGCAATGCAGAGGATGCTGTGAGGCAGCTCATTAAAGCAAAGCCCCTCTCCAGTCTTAAGGCAGAAACGTCAGCTCCAAATTAGAATGGTGAAGTTTAGGGCCCTTTAAAAATTAACGCTGTGTCATTACTCTCAGGCGAATGGAAAAACAGGAACTGGCATGAGTGGGCCCGAGGCTGTCTGCACCAGGGAATAGAAAGGACATGTGCTACGTGTCCGTTTAGGTGCGAGGGGATGATTCCAGGGTTCTCAGTTCCCTTTACAGTAGGGTTTGTTTTCTTCCTACAATTTTATTTACATTTGTTTGGTGAACAGCCCACAGATGGGTTTCGGGCCCCCCAGGGTGGGGGTGTAGAAACAGACCACGGATCTGATGGTGTTGGCTGGCCGTGCGTGCTTGTCCTGCTGACCGTGCGCAGCTCTGAGAGAGTGGACATGAGAGGTTAGCAAAAGACTTGTACTGCCACGGACCAGTGTTATCTCGTCCTTGTCATTTCCAAGTGAGCGGCATACCTAGACGGTGAATGTCCTTTTGTTTTGCGAGTCAGCGTTGCCTGGCCTCACACAGGCGGATGGAGCAGGGAGCAGTTTCTCTGTGCTCCCGCCACACTCAGGAGAGTCTCTGTGGTCCAGTGCGATGAGCACCAGCCCCTGAACTGCGTGAAGAGCAGGAGCCACCTTGCAGGGCGATGGCCTTTACACTCGGCTCCCAGTGGCCAGGCCACGGGCCCCTCTTGGCACATGACTGACCACTTCCTGTCCCCCCCCCCCCCAGTGACTGCCTGGCCCTGCTGCAGGTCCGAGCCATCCTGCAGCACTTGGGGCTTGAGAGCACCTGTGATGACAGCATCATCGTCAAGGAGGTGTGCACTGTGGTGGCGCGGCGGGCGGCCCAGCTCTGTGGCGCAGGCATGGCCGCTGTGGTGGACAAAATACGAGAAAACCGTGGGCTGGACACTCTGAAAGTGACAGTGGGTGTGGACGGAACCCTCTACAAGCTACACCCTCAGTGAGTGACCTCTGCACTCCCTGTGCACCTTTCTCCCCATCTCTGTTCTTTCCTTGCTTTCCCTTAGAGCAAATAGTCAGCCATTGCAAAGAGTGTATTAATGTACGTCTTCTAGATTAAAGATGAATAATCAGAGGTGGGCCTGAGCTCCCCCACCCAAGCCCCTGTGAGCCCCTCCCCAGTTGCCCTGTTCCCTGTCCGGCCCGGGGCCGTGCTGTGGCGAGGAGGCAGTCCCTTGCTTCCGTTTCCCCGTGTGAGTATCTGCGGGTGCATCTCCACGGCCTCAGTTAATTCCGGACCTGCCGTAGGGGCACCCTATGGCATCCCTTCTTGGGGACGGACTTTTCCCACAGAGCGTTTCTGGCATGGCCCTGCATCCACACCGAAGTACACCTTTGCGGCTCATTAAATTCCAGGGCTGCGTAGTGCGCCGTTGCTGTCCCGCTGCTGGAGCGTGCTGGGCCGTGGACTGTCTCAAACGGCTGCTGCGACCGTTCCAGTACATGTGCGCTGAAACCTAGGTTTCGGGAGTAAGGTTTTTCTACAGTCTAAAGTGGGGGCTGGCAGACTGCAGCCATGACTTTTTAGAAATAAAGTTTTATTGGGACACAGCCACGCCCACTCGTTTGTATTGCTTTTCTGTGGCTGCTTTCAGCCGCCAAGGCAGAGTAGTCACAACAGACCTTGTGGCCCACAGAGCTGAGAGTATCTCTACTGTCTGGCCCTTTATAGAAAGGTTTCCTACTGCACCCTCTCCCAGCATGGAAGCACTGATTTCCCTTATTTTGTCTTTCCCCTGTCTTTCTCCATTTCCTGCTTTCTCAACCCTCATCACCATTTCTCTTCTCCCTTCTTCACTCATTTGCATATGTTTTGAATAAATTATTTCGACATCAGGGAATGTCCTAGCTCTTCTCCCCTGGAAGCTTTTCAGCTAAAAGTTAAAATAATAGAGCAGTGCCTTTGGGCAGGGCAGTAAGTGGGGTGGAGTGAGGATGGAGAGACCAGTCAATTGCATTGCCACCTGCTTTCACCAGGGTTGCTTCAAGGAGTTGAGAGACCTGCCCAGAGTTTACAGTTAGTGAAAAGAGTGGCCCTTGAGAAGTTCCAAGTCCCTTTTGTTGATGTTCACTGTCACTGTGAAAATAGGAGCCTTAGTCCCAGGTGAGGACTGGGAAGAGGATAGAAGCCCAGCCACCAGCATTGGGGCTTGGTGTTAGGAGCCTCTGTCCTTGGCTTCACAGATGAGGAAGGCAGGTCTCTGTGATGTCCCAACAGCAACCCCCGGAGCCTGCTCCTTTTGCCTTTAATGACATTGTAGACTCAGTTGGGTGGATGTCAGTCAGTACTGCTGGAAAATGGAGTGCGTGGGGCTTGGTCCTTCCCCCCAGAGTTTATGCCCAGGTTGTGCCCTTCTGCAAGGCACACTGTGGCGTCCATGACTGCTGAACTTCTCTTTCACTGATGGGTTTGAAGAACACAACTTGCCAGCATCTCAGACATTTGAATCTTAGCTTTCCACTCACCTGCTCCGACATAGAATTTGGGCGTTTCGCTAGTGGCTCCAAGGCTCCGTTTTCTGATAGGTAATACACAGTAAGTGTTTAATACATGGTAGCTGTCATTCTTTTCTTCGTCTTGATTATTCCCCGGTTTCCAGCATCACTTCCTAGGGTCTCACCTCTGAGGACACAAACTGATCATGACTAGTTTTTTTTTCTGTGTCTCCCCCCCAACTTTTCCAGCTTTGCCAAAGTCATGCATGCGACGGTCAAGGACCTGGCTCCGAAATGTGACGTGTCCTTCCTGGAGTCAGAGGACGGCAGCGGGAAGGGGGCGGCTCTCATCACCGCGGTGGCCTGTCGCATCCGTGAGGCTGGACAACGATAGAGTCCCTGAAGTCGGGACAGACTTCCTCTGGTTCCCTCTTCCCTGCTCTTTTAAATTATAAGATGCCATCCCCTGTGTCAGAGACAGACCCCTCGGCTCTTCCTTGGCAGAGAGAACACTGCCAGACTGCCTCTTTTCTCCGTGTATCCTCACTGTAGATTTTGGTACCTAAGCTTCAGCCTTCCTGAGATAAATTCAAAGGAAGGATTTGTTCACATTCATCACGACCACTGCCCCTGGTTCTCTTAAAACTTAAAACAAATTTTAACCTTTAGCAAGCCCCTGGCTGAATTCCATGTCGGTATATAATCCTGCAGGACACTAATGAAAAGATACAGTTGCTTCGCCTTGAACTCTGGCTTCTTCACCGTGGACCCTGGACGTGACATTACTAGGTGGAGTGTATCCTCCCGCACGGAGGTTGATGCTGTTTCTCAGAGACCTGAGAGGTCTCCACCAGCTTGAGCCTGATTCTCCCACATGCAGAACGTGGGGGTGGGGGAGGGGTGGCGATGGAGGGAAATCGTGGATAGCCGGGTGGCAGCCCTTCTTCAGCCTCATCTACACGCATCACCTGGAGGGTCGCCGTCCTTGGAAGTAAAGCGTCCTGGGTCTGAGCACGCGGCACCAAAGCCACGAGGTGACACATCATGCATGTGGGGCTGTCGCACCTCCTCATGGGCTCATGAGTCATTGTGAGCGTTGGACCTTTAGGAGAGAGTGGGGGACTTTTTGGTCTGATTTTTAAAATATTTTTCCTGCAGAAGTGTAAACACTGTATTTTCATTTTAACTTATGTTTGAAATTTATTTAGCTCGTGAAGTACACGTGCTTCTTCATCTGGATACTGTGTGTGATAATCAATTGTGTGCATGTATTTATATGTTAGTTTGTTGTGTATATAGATACATAGGGGCTTCTCAGACCTGGCCTCATTGGAAGATTGGGTAAAGGGTGGAAGGTGACTGGTTACTAGAAATACCTCATTCGCCTGTGGGAAGAGAAGGGAAGCTTCTTCATGGAGAGTGAAGGGCCAAGCAGCTCCCTCCCAGCTCCTTCTTTCCCTGCAGCCTCTGAAAGGTGGAGAGCAAGGGAGAGGGTGAAAGAGGCTGGGCCTATGGGTTGAGGAAGCCACAGCCACTGGCTTGCGCTGTGTAGAGACTTTCCACGGGCAATGTTACCCGGATGTTAACCAAAGGACTCAGACTCGTTGCTTAGGAGTCTTCATTGTCAAGGCCGCCAGTATAATTTTAAAGCTCTCTAACTAAATAAAAGAAGCCACCAAAACCATTTTTTAAAAACTGTCTGATCATTGATAGCGAACCAAAATAATGAAGCGTACAAAGGAATGAAGCCTCAGGGACAACACTTTTGGAGATCTGTGTCCTCCCAGCAAAATTGGTTTTGTAAATGTTTTACAAGAAGCTTGTGGAGGGCCCCTCTAGCCCGAGCTGTTTTTATCCATGATATTTATTTTAAACAGCTCAGGAGGAGGGGGAGGAGCAGCGTAAAACCTTTCATACCCTACTTTTCAGGAATGAAGTTACTTCTGAACCCTTAAGCCCATCTCAGCCCTGGACACTAAAACATACGGAAGGAATGGTCTTGCAACGAGACTGAGTAGGATACGAGCATGAAAACAGAAGGATGGGAAGACGCAATTCAGTAGCACCCAAGGGATTTTGCACATTTATCAAACTTGTACTGAGAATGGTGTCTAGATTGGTGTATAACTGAAGGAAGCCCAAGAAATAAAGATGAATTTCTAACTTTTAGACTTGGCAATGGGGCCCCATCTATGAAATCACTCATGTTTTATTAAAGGTAGAGCTGTGTGTGTGGTGATGAAACGATGAAAGCTGCGTGGTGGGTTTCCAGAAAACACGGGCATGCGCAGTTGCGATGTCGCGTTCCCACGTTGGGTGACGGTTCCTTGCTGATGCTGCTTTGCCTGATGTGAATACAGCGAGTCTCAGTCTTGGACTGGGGTGTGCTGAATGGCAGATCTCAAACCCTCGAGCACTCTGTCTAGTGGTGTTGTCCTGTACAATAAAGAACTAGTTGAATTAACTGTGTGATGTTAACTATTAATAAATTTTAACATTTTTCAAAATACTCCACGTGTGATTCCTGAGTACTTTGAAGAGTGCAAGTCACGGTTGGGGCGCATCCGTACTTCCTGGCCAGTACCGATAATTTGTGGGTGCCACGATTTGACTGTGCGTTTTGACAGGTGTGCAAGTGAGTCAGGAGGCTTCACTAGACGTAAAGGACAAGTTTTATTCAAGGGCCTTAAGTGAGTTGCAATTCAGCAAAGCACAACCACCTAAAACCCAGAGTGTTCTGAAGAAAAAAGTCGCGAATTTTTAAAATAAAAAGCGTATTCTTGAGAAGAACCACTTCTGCATTCTTAGCTTCTGGATTGAGCCAAGGTGGTTATTTTCTAGGTATCCAGTGTTCTGGTCAATGAAGTGTTCTTTCCCAACTTCCTCAGAGCATTACCCAGAGGATTTATGTACACCTGGCCATTGAGGCACAAATGAAAAGTTCCGTAGGTTAAGTCCTCGGGCGACAGTAACGTAAAATCGATTCCTCATGTTCCGCCCACTCTGATTTAAGTGGTTTTGTGGTCGGCTCTAGTGACTACAGTTTGTTTCTTCCCTCTTTCCTCGTAGGCATGTCTCGACCCCAGATATTCCTCTGGCCGGCTACCCACTACTACAACAGGAAGATGGCTTTTCCTAGGCCATCTTCTAAGCCCCCGGGTTTCAGGTGCCACCAAAGAACCACAGCTGGCCCTTCTGTCCACTGTTGAAGCAGTTTGGTTGAGATGCAGCAGAACCCTTGGGGGCGCTGGCTGGTTTCCTGAGGCACGTGTGATTCGCACTCAAGATGCAAAGCCCATCTAAGAAGCACTTGCTTTGTGCTCTCCCCACCAGCTTCTCCCCTCTCCTTAATGAGCAAAACTCAAACTTGGGAAATTAATTCCTCTCAGGTCCCTACTGGTACCCACTGTTGCTGGCAGGGCCCTGCATGAGTGACACTAACAGGGAGGAAGCTGACAAGGAGACTGTACGCAGCAGGCTAGAGACAGCCTGCCTCACTAGGGATGAAAGAAGTTAAAATTGCATCTTGTTTTTCCAAAACCAATTTGTAGCGATAGTGGGAGCATTCTCACGCCATTGGGGAGAGTGCAGATTAGTACAACCATTTAAGAGGGAAAAAGGCAATATGCATCAAAAGCATGTTTTGGATAAATTTCTAGAAATTTATCCAGAAGAAATATACATGATTGGGGCCTAAGATTTAGTCTTAAGGGTATTGGCTGTTGTATGACTTATGATAGCAAAAAAGGGGCATTCTACACAATGCATCTGCCCACCCTGCATCAGGGTCCACCTAGTTATTTCAGTCATTTCAGAACAGGAGGTTGGTTATGCAGGTGATGGGAAATGATTGAAGGAGGTTGGTTATGCAGGTGATGGGAAAGCTGAGAAGTCAGACACTAGAGAAGCAAACTGGAGATTAGCAACATCAAAAAGTCGCTGCTATCCCACAGACTGGACCAAGTCCAAAGCTGGGGAGGGGACGCAGGGGCGGGAACTACTGAGCAGGAATGGGGGTGGCTTGAAATACTCTGGCTTCCCCACCCTCCGGTTTTCTACAGGGTTTCCACTGGCTGAACCTGGTGGGAAGCCAGCTGGCAACGGGAACCTGGACAATGTAGTGCCTGTGATGCAGAGCAGGGGAGGGAGGGGCCTGGGGCTGGGCAATAAGTGATTGGCAGGCATCCTATGAAACCAAGAATATTTGGAATCATAGAAAGAAAACATTGACAGCATGCTGCTTCACGCTAACAGTATCTTACAGAACAGTGTATTATGATCTGTTTTTTTTTTTTTAAATCAAAATATATGACACGAGGTATAACCTATTTACCTGAATGTCTCATCTGCTTTGCTGGATTGTGGGCATGAATCAGGTCTCCACCTTGGGGGTAATGGCCTCAGCCCCCTTCCTCAGCAGCTGCCCTTGAGATGTCCCCTCTGGGAGTGGGAGACCCTCCGTGGGGCTCTGGAGCGCCCAGCTCCTCCTGGCCTGCCAGCCTCAGCCGGAGGCTGCTCCGGGCAGCTTTGGTAGCGACTGCCCAGCTCACTGCTGTCACCACCGCAGAGCCTTGGGGAAGAGCTGCTCTCTGTTCTCACTGGGGCTCCCTGGTGGACACAGACCCTGAAGTCACAGCACAGAAGAGTTCATCCCCCTAGCACCAGCACAGCCAACACTAGACACTGAGAACTGCAGTGGAGAAATATTGGCTGTTTTATTATGAATGGAGCCATCCAGGAGAATGGGAAGTAAATGCTCAAAAGCCTGGACACCCCCATGGCATACAGGTTACAGATTCTACAGGGCAAATCACAGCACACTGGGTTACAGGTTTGGGCCATGCTGGGAGCTGGTTGGCTGGAGGTGACGTAAGGGTACTGAACCATTTCCTCAGGTCTTGAGAACAACTCTGAGGCTTTTTTCAAGCATCTCTGTCTGGTCTTGTGGTAAAGAGGCCAGCGGGTGGTTCCACCTTAGGGCTCAGGCACTGAAACATAACTTGGATCAAGATGTTATCTTTAACCTGCCAGAGGTCTGGACCCTGTGCTTATTAGTCGGTTTGAGCTACTGTCTTCTGCTTCCTGGGTGGGGTGGGGGGTGCTGATTACATGGGGAAAAAGACTTGGGTAGGTATGAGAGAGAGAGAGAGAGAGAGAGAGAGAGAGAGAGAGAGAGAGAGAGAGAGAGAGAGAGAGAGAGAGAGGTGTTCTAGGGCTAAGACTTGAAACCAAATTTCATCAAAGTCATAAAGACCCAACTTTGGTGTCACTTAATGCCCCACAGGTTACACTGCTGGACAAGCTGGACAAGACACTCCAGAGGGAGTTTTCTCAGTGTACAACTTAAACGGGGTTTCTGCACTGGAGATCCTCAAAGCCTCTGGGCCACCTGTGCTCATGGGTCTCCCTTGGGCCACCTCCCTGCCCTATGCTCACCTCCTCCGTGGGGTCCCTCACCTCAAGGTGAACCCATTTCCTTCAAACAAATGGACAGCTTACACCCAAGTCACCTGCAGCTTAGAAATAGCTTTTTCAGCTTCTGCCAAGCCCATTCAGCTCTTTTTGTAGCTCTTTTGTAGCTTTGTTTTCTTTGGTCTGGGCTGGGGGTGCAGAAGGCTGAGTTACTCACACACCTCCCCAGTTTCAGGCATTTTCTACCTTTTGCAAGGATTGTTCTTGCCTTTTTACTTTCTTATTGCCTTTTGTCCTCAGTCCTTGTCCCCATTCTCCGTCCATGATCTGCAGCCACTTTGCGGTGTTGATGTGCGATTTATTTGTGTCTCTGTGAGGCCTATGGTTTGTCTACATATTGTTTTCTAATCTACAAAATGCTATTAGCTAAAAGTCTTCTTTTGTTTTTTTCCCCCATTAAGCATCATGCTTTGAAAGACTCCCAGTGTTGCTGTGTGTACATATTAACCCATTGCTTGTAGTTACTGTGTAACATCCCATCGTGCACATGCTCCCATGGATGGACAGGTGAATTGCCTTAGCTCCGGCTACACAAACATAGCCTCAAGAGCATCTTTGCACATGTCTCCTTGAATTGTCTTTGATATAATCTCGCTAGGCATGTGCCCAGGAGCAGGAGAGCTGGATCAGGGGTTGGGCATTTGCTTAATCTGACCCCTCTCCCTCCTGCCAGATAAGTCTCCTGAAAGGCTGCCCCAATCCCCCACCCCCAGCAGCAGATCCCTGGCCATGCTTGGTATTATCCAGCTTTCTAATTTTCATTAATGTCCTGGGTGTAAAGCGAGATTGTGTGTTTTTTCTTTCTTTTTTCCCCTTTTCTTTGTGTATGGTTGTTACAATTTGCATTTCTCTAATTAACAATGAGTTTGAACATCTCTTTATACATTCCTTAGCCTTTTAGGTTTTCTCCAGTTAATTGCCTGTTCACATTCTTTGCTGATTTTTCAAAGAATCCTTTCTTTTTCCTTGCTGACTTTCCAGAGACCCTTGTTCTGGATTCTCAGTCCTTTGCTGGATTTGTATATTGCATGTATATTCTCCCAACCTATTAATTTTGTCCACAATAGCCTATGTTGACTAGGAATGTCTTCTTTTGGAGTAATCCAATTCATCAATCCCTTTTGCTTTTTGATTTGTACTTTTGACCTTTTTCACCCACTAACATTGTCTTCTATTAATTTTATTTATAGTTTTACTTTGTATTTTACAGGGCTAATGTAAAACCCTGAGGGAGTCCATCTTTCTATGTAATATCAGGCGGGGTCCAGGTTTTTTCTCATGTTATTAGTCTGCCCTTGTCCACTGATTTGTGTCAGCTTTTCTGAAATACAGTATCGAGGTTTGCACAGGTCTGTTTCTGAGCTCTCCTCTGGCCGGCTGACCTCTCTTGTTTGCCTTGGAAACAGTAACTGACTGGTCCTGCTACCGGGGTTTGCCGGTGTGCCTCACATCCAGCAGGGCGAGTCTTCCTTCTTTTCAGTTTAAATTTTGATTAGAGTTGCAATAAACTTACCAGATTTGGGGGTGGGGGATTGACCTTTCAAGTGTTCACAAGTGCACAGAATGTCTCTCTGTGTTTTCACGTAATCTTTTCTGCCTTTTCTCAGTTTCAGAGTTTGCTCTGTAGAGGGTTTGTGAATGCTTTGCTAAGTCAATCCCCAGGCAGTTTATACTCGCTGTGCATGGGCCTTGATTTGCTTATATTGTCTGTTTGGTTATCGAAGGATTTCTCAGCCTTGGCACTGTTAACATTCGGGGTGGGATACCCCTTTGTTGTGAGGGTGGTCCTGTGCAGTAGGGGATGTTAGCGGGATCCCTGGCTCACACCCATCACACACCAGTAGCACCTCTTCCCCAGTTGTAACAAAAAGTCTTCAGGCATTGCCAAGCAATGTTCCATTGTATACATGTACCACATCTTTTTTATCCATTTGTGTATTAATGGACACTTAGGTTGCTTCCATATCTTGGCCACTGTAAATAATGCTGCAATAAACATATGGGTATATAGCATATATCTTTTCAAGTTAGTATTTTAGATTTCTTCAGATAAATACCCAGAAGTGGGATTGCTGGTCATATGGTAGTTCCGTTTTCAGTTTTTTGAGCAAACTTCATACTGTGTTTGATAGTGGCTTAACAAATTTGTAGTCCCACAAATAAAGTCCCGCCTTTATTTTCTTCTTTTTGGACAGCAGTTGTTTCTGTTTCTGTTTTCAGATGTTCTGGAACATGGCACCCACTGCCTTGGGGTGAGTAAGAGCATCCACGTGGACAGAGGGTGACATTTGTCACTGTAGATGCCGTGGGGGACACATCCCCTTTCCTGGCCTGCCAACTGCTCCATGAAATGAGGGGATGAAAACTTTAGCGCACCTTGCACCTCTCTGTTCAGTTATTTATTTGCAAGTCCCGTCTGCTGCTGGCGTGGTTGCCTGAAAATCCTGGCACCACCGGCCACAGTTTGGGCTCAGGTGCCAGCCAGCGTCTCAGGAAACCTCACAAGCCTGGCCCTGAAGGGCGTGCATGACCCCGCCACCGAGAGTGGAGGTCTCCCTCACTGCGTTATCAGGGGATGATGTGGCCTTTCCCCTTTTTCCATTTAATGAGAAACATGTTTTTTATTCCCGTCATGCGGTCTGTTTTCCGGGCTGCAAGCCCATTTCCAGGAAAAGCGGACACGAGTGGCTCCAATCGGAACGTTGAGACAAACAGGAGTCAGTACCCTGGGCAGGGCCGGGCCTTCAGGCCGGCTGAGGGACAGCCGTGTGCGCTCTGCTGTATTAAACATCGTCCTTCCTAACAGAGCAGTGGGAAATGCCAGCACCATCTGCAGGGGACGCCAGGAGATGGCGCCGCTGGAGGCGGCACTGGCAGCCCACCTGGCAAATATCCGTCCGTGGGCGGTCCGCAGCCCGCCTCACAGCGCCCTCGCACGGCTGCACGTGGGAACAGCTCGCCACGCAGGATCCATCCCAGCGTTTTCTTCCTGATGATGTATAAATACCGCGCTCCCAGCCCCTCAACTCCTCTGTAGGTCTCTGATTCATCCTAAGGACTGGACACTGTCTTTAGGGTGAATCGGCCTTAGACGCTGAGTGGATATTTCTTCCATTCAAACCTTTAATATTTAGTTTATTTTGGCATTATAAAAACTGCATGTTTGCTATAGAAAATTGGGAAGATACAGAAATGAGGAAGGTTGAAACAAAAGAAACTGATCCTGTTTCCTGCCACTCAATTTTATTTAGATTCTTCCCGGAAAGCAGATCAGTTTAAAATTATGTGTGTTTCCCTTGTTTCTTACCTTATAGGCAATATTTCACAGGAGGAAGGCAAGGTGGAGGGAGAAGTCGCTAAGAACGCTCCCGAGGATGAGCAGGGAGGTCAGGGGAGGGTAGTGAGGTGCAGGGAGAATGGGCACAGGGCTTAGGTGGGCGTGTGCGTTCAGGGCACTGCTCACCCTGACCCTACTCCTCTGTCGCCCCTGGGGTCTCTGAGTCCCCACCTTGCAGGTCCCCATCCTGCATAGGAGTCCTCAAAAGTAGGGCTCCACCACTAGAGAGAGCTGATCATCTCAAAGAGATGCCAGATCCCCAAAAGCAAGTGACCCACCCTGGGCAGTCTAAATAAAACGCCACAGTTGTTTACTATAAATCAATTATTTAGTGAGTCAATAATCAGGTTTATTGTGAATCGATAATTTAAATTTACCACCTAAATTTTCTGGTGGGAACACAGAGCAGGCTGTTGGCGAAGCTGTGCACTCTTGCGAAACGAGCGCCTGGACAGCCCCCGGCCCCTTGCTGGGGCGCTTCCAGGGCCCTCACTGAGCTCCGTTTGGCCTGGAGCGGAACACAGAGACTGCTGGGCCTTCTGGCTTTCCTGTGTCTGTGGAAACCCTGGGGGTGTTTATTTTTCTCCTGCTCATACTGTTTTTTTTTTTTTTTTGTATTTATATTTTTTGTCCTTTCCAGCTCTCTGCAATAAATTGTCTTGTTATGGTTCAACGCTGAAACCTGTATATTAGATGAGGGATAGTTTTGTAGAAGACTAGGTAGGAACATTTTAATCAGAGAGTGTGGGACAGGGGAGAGCTCTGTGGTACTTCCCATTGGCAACACCTCACCAGTAAGGTCAGGTCAGGGATCAACACCACTCCCACCAAAGGCTAATGGACAGGTCTCCAGGCCCCTCACTGCACAGGTCGGAGGCTCAAAGTCTACTGTGACTGGGCAGAGACCACCCTAACCAGGCTAAGCCCCATCTTCTCTCCATTCTGTCCTGCATCTGCCCTGGGAAGAGACAAGGGAAGAAGGTAGTTGGAAGCCAGATCATGTGGAAGGCCTTACCAACCACTGGGAATCTCTGGAATTTGCTCCAAATAAAATGAGAAGTCAGTAGAAATGGTTTTGAAAAAAAGTCATGCTGATATCTGAGTTATGTTTTTAAGAAGAACGCTTTAGCTGCCATGTAGAGAATGGGCTGACGCAGAAAAACCAGTCGTGATGCTGTTGTAACAAGCCAGATGAGAGATGATAGGCCAGGCAGGTGGCAGTGCCAGAGGTGAGAAGCTATCAGTCTGGACATATTTTGAAGTTAAAGTCAACAGACTGGCTAATAGAATGGACAGGAAAGAGAAGATCAAAGTTGACACCAAAGTTTTGGGCCCAGGTCACTGAAGGATGGGGTTGTCATCCACTGAGACGGGGAAAGCTGGGAGAGGGGCAGGCTTTCAGGAGAAGATAAAGAGGTCTATTTTGAACCAACTCAGAAGGAACAATCACTCCAGCGCCCAGGTTGTGGCCTTAAAATACCATTTCTCAGGTGTGCTGCTCAGGTGTGTCCGGGGCAGGAAAGGTACCAGACGGCCCCTGAGCGTCTTGAAACACCAGAGAGCAAGGCTGTTATCAAAGGCAGCTGGGGCCCTTTCACAAGGACTAAGCCACTTAGGAAAGATGGAACAATGTAAGGATAAAATTGCAATGTATTGAAACATCATTAAAGATGTTTAAATCCATGAGTTCATGATGATATTAAAATTGGTCTCTTATTTGCTCTCTGTTGGAGAATGGTAGGGAACCAACTCATCATTTCGAAAACTGGTTAATAGAGGGAAAGAATCTAGCATTTATCCTGCTTTTCCTACAGTTATACCCCAAGTTAACCAAATAGTAGCTGAGAGGACATTTCTTTTTACAGAAGTATCCCAGTTAATGGATGAAAAAAAAAAAAAAGATAGCTCTGAGTGTCACCATTTGGTAATCTTAATGAGGTAATGGGCCCAGGCGTGAGCTGCAACTGCTCTGCATATGACGAGAGAGAAGCAGACATTCTGTGCTTTGGGAAGGGGGGTCACACCATGATCTCTAGTATCCAAACGCCGATTTGTAGGTGATGCAGAGGAGGATGAAGTATGCTAAATTACACTGTGGGGTGTATTCAACAAAATCCAAGATGAGAAAAGCTCTATAGGACAAGTGGCCTTGTTTCAACAAATAAAGAGAAAAAAGAGAGAAGGATGAAGAACCTATAGATTAAAGACACTTAAAGGATATATCAAACAATCACACTACATAGGTCTCATTTGGACCCTGATTTAAACAAACATGCTTACAAAAACTACGAGACGATTGGAAATTCGAACACTCACTGGCTATTGTTAGATGATATTAAAAATTGTTATTTTCTATGAGTGCAATGATGGTATAATGATCATGTTTAAAAATATGCACTGAAATACACAAAGATGAAATGATGCAACGGCTATGTCTGGAACTGGCTTCAGTGTAACACAGGGCTGAGGTGATGAGAAATAAGACTGGCCGTGAGTTAATAACTGGTGAGCCTGTGCGACAGGTACATAGGGATTCATGATACCAGCTTGTCTATCTACTTTTGTGGATGTTTGAAATTCTTTGTTAAAAGTTTTAAAAAAGAAAAGATAACAAGAAAAAGAAAGAAAGAAAGAAAGAAAGAAAGAGAGAAAGAAAGAAAGAAAGAGAGGGAGGGAGGAAGGAGGAAGGATGATAGGGGAGAAAGGAGAGGTGGGGAGTCAGGAAAGGAAGGATACACGTTTAGTTTGGGGCATGTCATGTCTGAGCTGCTAATCTGATATCCAGACAGAGAGGCTGAGTCAGTAGTTAAACACGTGGGACTGAAGTTCAGGACAGTGTTAATAGAGAGAAAAAATGAGTCCTAAATTTGTAAATGTATTGAAATAATGGAACTGAATGAGAGTATCTTAAAATAAGTATAATTAAGAGAAAAGCGATGTTACAGACTAAATGTCAATGTGTCTCCAATTGAGAGTCTGTAAGGTGAAGCAGAAAGGAGCCGCAAGGCTGGGGGGGGGGGGGGGGGCACTGCTGACGTGGACCAGAGCAGTTTGGGGGAGGGCAGGGCGGATTCCAGAAGGCAGGGCGCGACACCAGAGGCGGTGAGCCTGGCTGAGTCTTTAGAGGAGTTTTGCAAGGAAGCAGCAGAGAAATGAGCTGGAGGTGTGAGGGGGGTATGGGACTGACAGATTATTTTTCAAGGAAGGAAGAATTATGGCATGTTTTCAGTTTGATGGGAATTATGTGGTAGAGAGAGAGAATAAATAATCACGGGGGACAGAGGAGAAATTGCGAGTTGGACGTCTGGGATACCCCACGTGGTCCTGAAACGGGTCCACAGGCAGGTTGGGTATGATACATTTGGTGTTACGACACGTGCATTTCTCTGTTGGAGGCCTGGGCGTCACTCCTGGTCTTCCCGGGGATCCCTTGAAAGTGCTGATGCAGCTTTGGCGCTCACGTGGCCGTTCTGGAGCTCTGTCCGCTGCAAAACGATTGATGACCTCCATTTCCATCACTGTGTCCACTCTCCAGCGGCACCCAATCGCTCAGGCTGCGCCCTGTGGCTGTCCACGATTGACACACAGTGACAAAGTACAGCCAGACCACACAGACCACATGCGGAGGGAGAACACGGGGCCAGCCAGCTGGTCAGCACTGAAACCAGGCTCTACCAGGGCAGGAAGTGTAGATGCTGCTCCTGGGCCCGAGGAGGAGGCCAGAGACGAGGCGGGGCTTGGAGCTGGAACCGGAGCAGGAGCTGGGGGTGAAGCAGTTCGAGGAGCCGTGGCCTCTGTATGTTTTTGATGGGCACACCCTCTTTCCCCGCAAACAGTTGCTATATTAAGTCTCATTTTATTTTTATTATGTGAATAATAAAGAGTCTGGCAGAGCCTTGGGCACCAATGACGTATCTATCACTGCTAATTGGATCAGCCTTCCTGGCTGTCTGCCTTGTGGCTCCTCTACACAGAAGCCTCAGCACATGCAACGGAGCTCAGAGTGGCTTCCTCCAGCCACTGTCCACACCTCTGCCCGCAGGGAGGGGCTTAATGCGAAGTGCCCCCCGATTTCCTGGACCCGGTGTTAGCTGTGGTTTGGGTAAGTGGTAACTCTTTATTTCTCCAAGCAGTTTTGGACCCTAAGATGTCTTTTTGAGATGCTTCATGGTGTGTTGGGAAGAGCCCTGGTTGGAAGGTCTGGAGACCTACAGTTTATTTTAAACTCTGCACTGACCAACCCTGGGCCTCACTTTCTCAGGTTTAACACACTTTGTTTTAGGCACTGGAGATGCAGCAGCAACCAAACAAAATTCCTGCCTGCGTAAGGCATATATTCCAGTTGAGGAGAAAGATGGTAAGCAAATTAAACCAAATATATCATATGCAAGCAGTGACAAGTTCTATGAAGAGAAATAACACAGGGGATGGTGTGGGATTGTTGCTGCTGGGGTGTGTGTGTGTGTGATTTTAAAGGTGGTCAGGGAAGGTTTCTATGAAGAGGAGATATTTGAGCTGAGATCTGAAAAAGAAAGACACATGGTTACCCGGTAAGAACATTCCAGGCGAAAGGAACAGCAGGTGCGAAGGGTGAGGCTGCGCATGCTTGGTATCCCAGAAACCTCCGGGGTCCGTGAGGCTGGACAGCAGTGGTGGGGGGAGAAGGTGGGAGGAGACTAGGTTGGAGAAGTAAGGGCGGGGGTGTGCAGCCTCATGATGTCTCTAAGACTGCGGCCATTGTGCTCACTCAGACCGGACACGCTGGGGGGTCTGAGAAGAGGAGTGACACGTTCAAAAGGGTCACTCGGGTGCTGGGTGAAGAACAAGCTGAGGGAGCAGAAGCAGAAAGCCCAGTAAGGAAGCTAGGGCAGTTGCCCAGGTGAGTGATGTCGGTGCTTTTGTGGGGGGTGTTAGACGAGGTCAGGCTCTGGGTAGTTTTGGAAAGCAAGACAAGGTGTGCAGTGGGAGGGAAAGAGAGGCGTTGGGGGTGATGTGGTAGTCATTAGTGTGCTCACAGTAGTTTGTTGTTTTCTTTTTTCTGGGCACATAGTAGGTTTGCATTCCCCTTGCTCCTTTAGGTTAGGTGTGGCCTTATGACTTGCTTAGGACAACAAAATGCGATCAGAAGAGAGGTGAAGGGCATTTGACTGAGCGCAGGAGCTGAAACCTGCCCCCTTTTTTGGTCCAAAGGTCGTGGAAGTATTTAGTCCGTTTCTAGTGAGCATGGTGAGTAGAGCCCCTCCCCTCTCGGGGTGGGCATGACCAACAACGGACACATTTGTTGGGTTCTGCCCCTGAGGTTTCAGGGTCCCGAACTACTGCCGCGTAACTAATCAGCCCTGAACAACACAGATCACAGGGCGAGAGGGCTTGTTCTGTGCAATCTGCAGACTGGGGCTTCCATTTCTTAAGACAGAAGAGAGTGTGGGAGGCGAAATTGTGGGGGAGGGGCAAGACTAGGAGCTTGTTTTTGGACACACCAAGCTTGCGATGCATCTTAGGCATTCGAGTGCAAATGTCGAGTCAGCAGCTGGATACAGGGATCTGAATTTCATGGGAAAAGTCAGGCTGCAGACATGTGCAACTGGGCGTTGTCAGCCTGAGCGCAGGTGAGACGGCTGGGAAGTGGGTGCAGGTACATAAGGGTGGAGACAGTCTCAAGGCTCCGAGTGAAGAGACTCAACTGTGCCGCATGCTGTTGACAGGCCGCCTAAGATGAGAATTCCCAGTTGACTTGTGATTGCAACGTGGAGGGATTCATGACGGCACCAAGAACAGTTCAGAGCAACGTGGGGGACGTTGTAGGAATGACACAGATTGAAGCAGGCTCAAGAAAGAAGGAGAGCAGAGAAAGTGCATTCTGAGTGTTATTAATTGGTTTCAAGGGTATCGATGTGATAGAATGATGATGCTGGGGTCAAGGAGGTGTTTTTCATTTCATCTTTTTTTTTTTTTTAGATGAGAGAGTTAGAGTACACATGTACATTTTGGAGAATTATTCCGTAGAAAGATAAAATTGTGAAGGCAGTGGGAGAGGGGCCAGTGGAGGAAGGGGTGCCGGTAGCTCGGCAAAGGATGGGATCCAGCTGAGGCCTGCCCTTGGGAATCTGCAGCCGAGTCCTTCCCAGCAGGGGGAAGGCAGAACTGAGGCCTCAGGTGCATGTGGGTTGATGCGGTGCCAGGGGCTGTTCTGGATGCGGGATAACGATGAGGACACTGGCCCGCGGTGTCTGCAGCGTTATGGATGAGATAAGGTAAGTTCACATGGACTACCAAGTCCTGTGGAGGAAAAGGGACGGCACGGCTACTCTCTCAAGGGGAGAGCTCACCAACCCTTACCTTGACAGGCTTTTATTGGCTTTCTAATAGCATACATCAAAGAAGGTTTTCATTCATTATATTTAGGTTTGCTTTAGGTACTTCTTACAGATAGCAACGGAAGGGATGTTACTGATTACTTCTTACAGATTAACAAGGAAAAAATGTTGCAAATTCAAGGGAACGAGAAGAATAACTGGTCTGGTTACACTTCGATCCTTGGGAGAATTAGCACAGACTTCAGGAAGTTACTGTGAAGATATGCAGCAAGGGCTTGCTGCCTGAACTCAGGGTGAGAGAGTTTTAGCAAGAGCCAGTCACAAAGCAGCCTCGGTATAATGCAGGCCTGATTCCCCACAGGAGAACTTCTTCACGGGCGTGGCCCTGCATGCCGACTCGCTCCCAACTGGTTTTCCCCGTGGGTGCTGAGCTACATTTCCACGTCTGGCGAAGCGGTTCCCTACAGGATAAGGTATTTTTTTTTCAGGTCTACATATTTATCCCAGAAATGAATTTCTCAGTATAATCTCGTTGTCTGCTCTTTCCTGTCCAGCATCTTGCAGAGCCGGACTGTCACTCAGCACTGTTGATTTCACCCACACCGCGGGTCGGGGCTCTGGCGCCCCCCCCTGGCCGAACCCTAACGCTGCCCCTATTAAGCTCTTCTCTGCTCAGTCCACGGAGGAGCTTAGGCCTGGCACCTGGAGGACTCTAGTCTGAGTCTAGCTTGACTCTGGCTGGCACTGGAAGCCTGCCTGTGTTTCCCATTGGTAAAATCGAAATAATTAAAAAAGTAATAATAATAGCACTTACGCCATAGGCCTACTTAGAGGATTGAAACAAACAGTGGATGCCAAGTGCTCGGCCCATCCCTGGCACGCATGAGTTTGAGCTGTTGGTATTCTCATCTGTCCTCATTTCTTTCGTTTCCGGCAAGCTTTCTACAGCACTGGTCTCTGCTTTAGAACCTCTGATGCTCCCAGCTGCCCGCTGGGTCGGGGTCCAACTTCTTCATCCGCCAAAGCAAACCCTTCAGGTTCTTGCCCCATCACCTTTTCCAGCCCCCTGTCCTGACACACCGGCCATTCTCTAGTTCAGACACAGAAACTTGCGGCTCTCCAACCGTATCCTTTCTTCTCGCTTCCAGTTTTTACTAAAGACAGCTCTCCCCCACTCCACCCCTGCGCGCCCTGCCCCGCAACCTGGAGAAATCCTGACCGTTCTTCAAGATTCCACTTAAGAACGGGTTTTCCTGGGAGATTTCCGGACACCTCGGATCTGGGCTGGCTCCTTCTTAGCTTTGTCCCTCGCCTCTAAGTTGGCCTGGCTGTTCTCCCCGCTATGAGCTCCTCGCAAGCAGGAGCACCGTTTTGCCCCCCTCCCCCAGCCCCACCTTAGACAGTGCCCGGCACCAATAAACTTCTTGGGGAGTGACTGTGTTGGTTACTCTCTCCTTTGCATCCATCTCTTCCCCAGTCCTTAGTGTTGCTCATTGAATTATTTGTTCAGGGTCTGTCCTCCCCATCACGCGATGAATGCCTTGGTAGGCGAGACGTTATCTTTATACCTACCTCCCCAGACACCAGAGCCTAACACACAGCAGTGGCTTAATAAATGTTCCAAGGGTGAAATAGAATGAAAGAACCCGCCACCTTCCCAAATACGCGTGGCATCCCTGGAGATCTTGAGGTGGCCTCCAGGTGGCGCCCGCCGCTCGGAAGTGCCGGCGCCGGAGCGTAGTTCGCGCCTGACCCGCCAGGCGCACAGCAGCTCGGGGCCTCGGGAGGGGGTGGCGGGACCGACACGCTGCCTCCTCCACGCAGACGCGCCACCTGCCTCAGGAGTGCGTCACCTTTCTGGGCTCCTGCACCTCCTCGCAGGTATTTTAGGAATGTTAATTGGGGAGGGAGGAAGTGGCTCTCCCTTGGCATGCCGCTCCAGAGATGCCTAAACCTCTGATGCTACCAAGTGAGGAAGTGAGGTCTGCTGGCGCCTGACTGCTGCCCCTTCCCCCCACTTTTATAATTTCCTCATTTTATAATTTTTGAGATGAGGGAGTGGTCTCAGATAGGTTAAGCAGGTGTTCAAGGTCACATGGCTAGCAACTGGCAGCGGCAGGCTTTAAGCCCAAAGTCACACCTTTGCCTTCATACCTCGCTCTCCAAGGGGGCAGGACTAGGTCTTGACACTTGTTCACTAACCAAATTCAGTCCTTCCCGTCCCATTTTCTGCCTCATCCCCATCACTCTCATCATCTCCTGAGGAAATTCAGTCTCATCCACAGAACCTGCCAAGGTGATACCTTTATTCATGGGCAGTGGAAACTACCCAGCGTTCAAGAAGAAAAAGTCACTTGGCTGTTGTTCTCTGACAGTCCCTTCCTAGTCAAACCTCCCCGTTCCCTCTGACTGGGAAGGAATGGGAAAGGACCCATCACCTCCTCCTCAGCACTCGCCCGGCTGCCGTAAAAATATTGAAGTTATATTTATAAAAGAATCATTTTTAGAGAGATACCCTGAAACATTAATTGATAAAACCAAGTGATATCTTGGATTTCTGTGAAATAATTGGCGGGTGGGGGCGTGGAGAGAGACATAGGTGGGAGTTCGGATAGAGCAAGACAGTGTGAGCTGAGGATTGCTGAATGTTGGTGCAACATCATTCTCTCCCATCTCCTTTAGCCTTTGTGTGAACTTCTCCATAAGAAAAAGTTGTAAAATATATATTAGGCATGAAAATGAAGAACAGTAAACGCAAGAACTGAGTGCAGTTGGTGGTGGGCAGAACTGGGGAGAGACCTTGAACTGACAAGTGCAACAAGGTGAAGAAACATCACATCTCTAGTGTTTTGGAACTGATTTGTAACCAGCTACGGTTTCACCCCTCCCGTACCCCTTACCATAAGCCAAGTCGGGGCAGGGTCCAGTGTCTGTCTCTGGGGAGCCCACCTTCTTCACGCGTCTTACTGGGTCTGGAGGTCTCTGCAGGATTGAATGGAGTTCCCCATGCTTCTAGCAAAGCAAGCAGCACTCTGCCAGCCTGCATGCTGCAGCCCCTCCCGTTCTCTCTGCCAGAAATGCTGCTGTTGAGCGCTGGCCCCTTACCTTGAACTCTTTGCTTTTTGCCTTGACAGAGGGGTGCTTGCCTGGGGCAGGGAGGGGGGTGCTGGCTGCATGGTGACTCCCCTTCTCCTGGGCTCTGCTCTGCCGAGGAGGCCTCTTTTGTTCTCTCAGGTTGCAGTCCTGGGCCATGATTTCAGGAGGCCTGCTCTGGCTCTGGTGTCCTCTGGCCAGTCAAGGTCAGTTGTCCCTTTAGACCATGCTTGGGGACCTGGAATTCAGAATTCTCTGCCCGAGTGCCTCGCCTCTTCCAGGGCTGCGTGAGCATCCTCCCCACGCCCTGTCTGGATGGCTTCCCTCATCCTCGGAGACAGCTGAGGGCAGCAGTCTGTGGCAGGCCTTCAGGTGGGGTTTACACATGTGGGTTGCGGTGTTTGTTCAATGAGAGCTGAGTGAAGCTGGAGGTGGGAAGGGAAGGTGGGCGTGTGGACAACTGCCTCCGTTTACAAAGGGTGAGGCAGAAGGTTTATGGTTGCTTGTATGGAAAACAATACAATGATTAATAAATAATAATATGAGAATAAACTCTGGGTTTCATGCACATACAATTGTAAACTTGCTTTACCCCACCTCCTACAAATGTTAGGCTGGGGCAGGTATGGGTCTGGGGTCCATCTGGAAAAGGAAAAATACGTTTTCTTCCTACTCAGCCACCCCTTTCTCTACCCTTCTCTCCCTCTGGGGTGGATTAAAAGGCTTCTTGCAGAAAAACACACCAACTAACCAATGAACAAAAACGATACTTCAAGTTATACCTATATGCAAATGGGCGTAACCCATGAACTCAGCAGGCCACCCACCAACATGCCTTTGAAGAGATATTCTTAAGAGATTTTGGGGAGGGTTAGTCTCTGAAGGGGACAGATGAGGACTGACACCTGCCTCAGACTGGTAGTAACTGAGGGCATCTCGGAGGAGGAGAGTGTGGAAGTGAGCCTCTCGGCAGGTTGGAGGCTTCTCTCTGTAGTTTAACTTAAGGGTTTCCAAGCATTGCTCCCTGCACAACTTCCTCTTCAAAGTCAATATGAGAGAGAAATGCTGAGGAGCCATTCCAGGGGAAACAGGGTTGTGGGACAGGACGACTGTCCTACTTGGTGACCCACCCACCTGCTCCTGAGGAGCAAGTTGAAAACTTGCAGATCTAGGCAGACGAACTAGGCGAGGGATGCACAGGTCAAGCTGTGCCAGGCTGTTCCAGGCCCCGGAGCAGGAGCTCAGGGACAAGGCGGAAGCAAGGGGACCAACGCTGGACACTGGGACCATCTCCCGTTCTCCTTGGTGCCAGAACACACAGGCAATTGCCCCCATGTTATTGTTATTTGCCTTGAAAGAGGCCAATGTCAGAAGCTTTCTATAATTACAAAGAAATAAGTAAACATTGGGTGATGTCCACCAGTAAAAGGGTAGGTGTGAGTGTTCCTGGTCTGGCATTTTCTACCTTCTCATCTATCATAACGGTCTTGTTCAGGCTTCTTGTGCTGGTTAGGAAGGTGGCGTCTCTCAGACCCACTCTTCTCTACTGCGTGATGTTGGGTCTGGGATTCTGCAAACATGATTCTCCGGGGCCCACTGGCTAGGATAGGCTCTGCCAACCAGGTGGTTTGCAAGGTTGGAGGAGGGAGCAGGGACTTGCTCCTTCTGCACCGCCTCTGTCCCTGTGGGCACCACCCTGGTGATGACTCTACACCTTGCAGGGACAGTTCCTTCCAACAGCGGTGTGTTCCAGTGTCCAGGTTTTCTGCACTGCCAGCACCAGCCTCAGAGATACCAGGCAATTGCCCTTCCTTGGAGGTTAGTTAGGGTGTCAGTCCGCAGGCCACCCCCCCCCCAAGCTTTTAAGTGAGCAGCACTTAATCTCCTCCCTTTGTTCTCCCACTCCAGAAATGGAGCTGCTTCCTGCAGTAACTGCCTCTGTTTATCTTGACACTCCCTTTTCAGCCTCTAATACCGACTTCAGCTATTGCCTAGATTAAATTCTCGCTGTTAAAGTAACTGGTGTGGTTTGCTTTCCTATTGAAACCTGACTGGCGCACGGTTCTCAGAGACACTGCCTGGAAAGCAGACGAGGCTGCAGCCTTAGCTGGCTGGGCTGATCTGCAGAGCCTGACCTCAGAAATCTTGCCAACAGCTCCAGCAAGTCAACCTCTATGGTAAAAGAGCTCCCTTATCACAGGAAAAAGTCCTCTAATCTAATGCAACCTTTCTAAACAAACTCAGTCCAAGAGGGAGGGTTTAATTTGAGGAAACCAGAAGGGACCCTCAATCTTCTCATCCCAATCAAAGCTGTCAGAGCCAGTTAGCATCAGAGCTAGTCAGGTGGCCCCAAAGCCTCTCTCTGCCAGGCAGCCATCCTGTCACCAAGGAAACCAAGCACCAGAGCAGAAAGCCATGAACAGTGTCCCTAGGAACCAGCCTGAAACTCAATTGTCTGACATGCTTGTCATTATCAGCTCTGTGAAAGTGCAGCATCTCTTGCAAGAATCATTCTCTCCCACCTCGACCCCCCTGTCTTCTCTTTCCAAAATCAGGAACACGCCCACCTCTGAGGAAGGCATGTGCTGCCAGGTGTGACAGAACCAGGAGAGGCATTTCCTCACCAACAGATGGGAAGGTTGCCTGCTGCCTCCACACCGGGATCAGTGCCTTTGGGGTGCCCCACCTACCTGCCCAGGACTCAGTGACTGCTGGTCGTCCGGGTCACCAAGTCTGCCCACCCTCCCCCCACGCAGCACCAGCAGGACCTGCTCCTACCTTTCCCTCTGTCTGCACTAATGTTTGACATCACCATCCTGCAGGAGATCACAGAAACCTCCATCCTATCAACGACTGGTAACTTCACATGTGACAAGAGGATTTATTCACTTGTTCACTCATTCTGCATATACCCATTGAGCATCTCCTGTATGCCAGATGCTAGGCCATGCATTGAGGTTAATAATAATTAATCATTTATTAGTAGTGGATGGAGCCAGTAGACATTTAGGATGATCCGAGAGGGCAGTTCTGAGAAGGACACATAACAGCTATCTTCCCAGTATTTATGGCTGTGTCACAAAGCACCCCAGAACTTAGTGGTTTAAAACAATGACAGCGATTGTCTTGTTCATAAATCTGCAGTTTAGGCAAAGCTCGGTGAGGATGATGTATCTCTGCTCTATCTGGCATCAGCCAGGGGGAGGGGGGCACTTGGAGGCTGGGGACTGAACACCCGGAAGACTTCCTTTCCTCATTTACCCGTCTAGTGGCTGGTGCCGGGGCTATCAGCTGAGACGCCTCCTGTGGCCTCTTCATGTGGCTGCTTGTCTTTGTCGCAGCCTGTGCTTGGGTTCCAGGGGCAAGCCTCCCAACCGAGAGAACCAGGTTGGAAGTTGCATCACTTTTTTTGACCTCGTCTTACATATTACACACAGTCACTTCTGCAGCATTTTATTTATTAGAAGCAAGTTGCTAAGGCCCGTCTACAATCAAGGGGAGGGGAGAAATTACAGTCCATCTTTTTTTTTTTTAGAGATTTATTTATTTATTTTTAGAGAGAAGGGATGGGAGGGAGAGAGACAGAGAGAGGAATATCAATCAGTTGCCCCTCACACACGCCTCAACTGGGGGAATGAACCTACAACCCAGGCATGTGCTCTGACTGGGAATTGAACCAGTGACCCTTCACTTCAGGGGACAACACCCAAGCAACTGAGCCACACCAATCAGGGCACAGTCCATCTTTCCACAAGTTGAAGTCAAAGAATTTGCAAATGTGTTTAAAATCACAACAAGCTGTGACCTACAGAAGAAATTTGTGGAAGAGCATTCCAGGAAGAGGTCCCAAGGCAGAGAGGAAGATAAAACAAAAACAAAAAAGAGTTATCATTAAAGAAGATATGCCCTGCCCTTCAGCAGTGGTAGGAGCAGCGAGTGTCCAGGCTGCAGTGGCCAAGGTTGTCCTGACCTACCCTTTGCAGGGGGCAGCCAGCCCAGCACAGTGGTATACCGGGCTCTGCAACCAGAAGGACACAAGCATCTTCTACTGGTGCGATTGTGATCAATTGTTTTATTCCAAAGGGTAGCTCTGTTTATAGATCAGCTGAGGATTAGGTCCTAAAGGAAAGAGAGAAAATTAGGAGCACGTTAGATAAGTTGAAGGGAGGCTGTGCTGTCCCTTCTGGCAATGACCATGGACTACCTGAAGAAATGGAGGGGGCAAAGAACCAGGTAGGGATCACATGTAATTTTCCCAAAAAGTGTTTTCTTAGCTTCTTTGCCACCCAATCACACCGTAATTGTTTAATTAACCAGTTGTCCTTATTGATGTCTGTGTCACCTCCAAATTCATATGCTGAAGCCATAACACCCATTGTGACTGCATTTGGGCCTTCATGGAAGTCATTAAAGTTCAATGAGCTCATAGGAGTGGGGTCCTGATCTCATAGCACTTGTGACCTTGTAAGACAAGATGCCAAAGATCTCACTCTCTCTGCATGTGCACAAAGAAGAGGCCATGTGAACACAATGAAAAGGTGGCCATCCACTTGCTGGGAAGAGAGCTCTCACCAGGAACTAAACCTTGAAATTCTCAGCATCTAGAACTGTGAGAAATAAATTTCTGTTGTTTAAGCTACCCAGTTTATGGTTTTGTGTTATAGCAGCACAAGCAGACTAATAGAATTAACTTAAATTATGTGTTCCCTATTAGAAGCCCTGCATCCTTATTTCCCCGGTATCACCAGTGCCTGGCATGGTACCTCTCACATGGCAGGCAGACACTTAGTAAATATTTGTTGAATGAATGAATAATTGGAAAATGAATGTGATGGTAGTATTATTATCCTCCTTTTATAGTGGAGAAAACTGCCAGCTATAAAGAGATACTTAATACAACCCAGAGACACAAATGACATTTCATTAACCAAAATTAATTGAAAGTGGACCAGGATGAAATAACGTTTTCAAGCACCAGCTATATTAGGAGTTGCTTTAGCTGCTTAGTGAAAAGGGTCATACTGGCTCTGGCTTCACTCTAGTGTCCTCTCTCCAATCAGGATCAGAGATTTGTCAATCTACATCTGCTTCTTTTCCTGTAAGTGAATGCTCTCACAGTCGGCAGATGGATACAAAGCTTAGAGAAATTTCACTGCCAAAGGCAATGTGGGGATACCAGAGGATGAGCATTTGACTGTCTCCCAAGAGACCTCACAGGGTGGCACTTTCTCTGCCAAGGGTCTGGTCTCCACCCTGCAGGTTTAGAAACCGGATCTGCCAGCATCTGGGTGTGGATCCATCTCTTAGCAGTAAGTCTAATTAATTAAGCTTAGAGAGCTGATGCATGACACCAGAATGTCTATTTATTGACTCACAAGAGGACAAGAATTGCCTCTGTGTCTGGAATGCTTGTCTCCACATGGCTTGCACATTTTTTTTTTTTTTCATTGAAGACAAACCTCCAAGGAAAGCAAACTATCAGAAGGTTGCTTCGTGAGCATGGATTACAAATGAAAGATGTGAATTAGATGATTCATATGTTTAATGGCTTAGGCTGGGGATTCTTGACATTACCATTTTTGCTGTAGGAATGGCAATGCCAATAGCAGCACCAGAATATTCACAGTCATTGGCTGAGGGGCTATTTGCAGTTGGCTTTTCTTAAATGGGCTCTGCTGATGCTCACTATCATGATGCTCCTTTTCCTATGTGTTCATGGCTGACCAACTCGGCTTTGACTATCTTCGTGCAGTTGTACAGCTTGATTCTCAGAGGATAACCTATTTTCTTAATTTAGTCATTCTTGAGGAAGGCCTCACTAAGTTCCACAATAGCCAGACAGGTCTCTACTATTCTTGTAGTTCTATCTTTATTAAAAAAAAATATTTGAGGACACTTGTCAGAGACACTTTGTCCCATCTTCATACTATGCTAAATTACTAATTTCTTCCATGTGTAGATAATCTTCATCTTAATTACCACTTATTGATTTTTTAAGTTGACTCACTGATTAATTCTTCCTGAGGCACAAGATTACATATGGATAGCAAAAATGGCAATAATGAGACAGAGCATGTTTCTTTCCAGCTGGTAAAACCCTGTCAAAGTCACCTTTAAGAATACAGAGTCACCAAAAGTTGTCTTGGTTGAATATCTGGCTGTTTTTCTCAGCAAGAAGTCAAGTTGCTGCTTAATGGTTTCAAGGGGCTTCACACCAAAGGTCCTTTCCACCCTTACCCCTCTTTGATGATACTCCAGCTCTGAACATCCTTCTATCTAAATCTTACCTATTGTCCAGATTCTGCTTCTCTATCCTGAAGCTTTCTGACCTCCTCCCTTAGCCACCATCTCACCTTTCTCTGGGTCTGTATAGTCTTTATAATTTGCTCTGTAGAATCTACTACCTTAAGTTCTTCTCCAGCTGTTCTCTGTGTGCTACTCCTACCTTGGGCAGTTTGTAAAACCTGCAGAGCCAGCATTATTTTTCCTCTCTTGTATCACCCATGTCATCTGTCTTGGCTGGAGTGAGCAGCCAATGTCCTCTCAATGCATCAACTTGACCCTAGAGATGTCCTGAGAGATGCTGAAGTAGGAGTTGCTGAAGACTGTGGAGCTATTCTGAGAACATTTGTTCAAAGGAAGAGTTTTAACCAATGTTTTTTGAAGGCTCAAGAAAGGAGTCTGCTCCCCAGGAAATTCATACTTCTCTCTGGAGCATATTTTTCTTTATCCATGTTTTGCTAAAATGGTTAGACATTGAAACTGATCACACAAGTATTCTTCAAAAGCTCTCAGATGACATAGAAACCATAGAATGTTAGAACCGAGAGAAACTAGGAACAATCTAGTCCCACTCATATTTACTATATAAATAATAATTTCCTATTATGTGCTGGGCATTGTGCCAGGGCTCAGACACACAGAGATAAATGATGGAGCCTTTGTTTTTTAGAAGTGTGTGATTTCTTGCAGAGATCACAAAGAGGTAGCTCAAGGGCTCCATGTGACCATTTCAAAATGAGAAGTTTTGGACAACTGGGAGATCCAGTAATCTGAATTCCCATCCCTATGGCTGCTTCATCATTTATCTCAGGGATTGGCAAACTTTTTTTCAGTAAAGTGTAGGTAATAAGTATTTCAGGTGTTTTTGAACTGGGCGGTCTGTCACAGGTACTCAGCTCTGCCTTTATACCATGAAAGCAGTCATGGAAAATACATAAACAAAGGGGTGTAGTTGTGGTTTTATTTTGTTAATTTTAAAAATAATCTCCCATTAGTTATCCACAAAGCTTACTTCATCACGTTCTTCAAATGCTCAACTACCACTTTTATAATTTTTAAATACCTTTATTGAGATATAATTGATATATAGTAATCTGCATATATTTGAAATGTATAGTTTGCTAAGTTTTGATGCATGTATACACCTCTGAAGCGATTACCCTAATGAACATAGGGAATATATTTGTCATTAAGTTTTCATGTACACCTGTACCACCCCCAGGTACTCCCTACCCAGGTAACCACTGATCTATTTTTTATCACTATCAATTCATTTGTATTTAATAGAGTTTTATATAAATGGAATAAAACAGTATACACCTTTTTGGGGTGTGTATTCTTTTACTCAGCATACTTATTTTGAGGTTTGTTCATGCTTTAGTGTGTATCAATAGTTCATTGTAGTTGTGCTTTTTTATAAAGATTTCATTTTTATAGAGGGGAAGGAAGGGGAAAAAAGAGGAAGGGAAATATCAATGTGAGAGAGAAACATCAATCAGGTGCCTCTTGTTTGCCTCCCTATTGGGAACCAAACCAACTGAGCCACACCGGTCAAGGGCCATTGTTGTTGTGTTTTAATAAAACTTTATTTACAAAAAAGGATGTCAGTCTCAATTTGGCTCATGGACCAAAGTTTTCCATCCTCTGATTTGTACCATCAGCTTCACCAAGGAAGGGATATGAGATCACAATCTCCAGTGTAGTGAAAGCAAACCTTACAGATAGAGGTGGCAAGTTTAGCATAGTTGTGGACAGGTGCTGGTAGGAGATGGGGGTTGGGGCGAAGGTTCTAAATCCCCTTGGAGGGAGAGAAAAGAGTATCCAGAGGACTCTCAAGTGTCTGGTTAGGACACCATATGGATGTAGTATCAGTCTCAATAGAGGAAAAGTTATCAGGTTGAGTTTGAGGTCCCTATGAGACACCCAAGCATCTATGAGGGTAACTGAGTGTTTATTGTACTATCCTTTTAACTTTATTGTATGTTTGAAATTATTATGGTAAAAAATAAAAAAAATATGTAATATTGAACTTGTAAATATAAAAATGAAAATTGAATAAAAATTTACTAAAAATTAAAACTTCAGAACCTAGGAGATAATTGCCTTTTGGAAAGCTAAGTAATTCCTTAACCTCTCTAGGTTTCTGCTTTTTCACCTCAAATGGAGAGTGTGATGGAGCTTTGTCTAGCAGAGCCCCCTGCCCATCACAGATGAGAATGATTCTACCAAGACATGATCTGCTTGGAGAGGAAATATGGCCAGTTTCTCAAAGGAGAAGGGCCTTGAGCCTGTTCCTCAATGGGCTTTTATTGGATTTAATTTGCATAGGAATGCAGGAAATATATATACTTAAAGCTCATCAGTTATTGTTAGGCAGTAATGATCAAACAATAGATAACATTCAAAGAACTATGAGGGCTTATTCTGAGTCAGGGTCAGATAGCCAAAAAGTCATGAAACTTTGGGAAGCAAACTCATTTTATGCTTGGACTCTTATCATTTAAATTAAGGGCATTTTTTATCAAAGCAGGTTTCACATAATTTTATGCATTCTTCCTTAAGCCTGATGCCCAGGGGAACTGCCCTTTCCAGCACAGGGCTACACCCACCTCCAGCATCATTTTAGGCTTAAGTTGTGGGGGGGATGTGTGCAGCCAAGAGATTAGGAGACTTTTTACAGATAGAAGCTATGACAAAGCTGAGGGGTGAAGGTCCATAACCCCTTTTCTATAGCCCCCCTAAGTTCTTCCCTGATGGCCCCTTTGTGACCATGCCTGTCTTAGGTCATCCTTCCCTTGTGGAATCTTACCTGTTATTGGCTAACCTGTCATCTGCTTGGGGCCAAGCAGGGTGAAGTTAAGCAGGCAGAGGCTGTGGCACTGCTGGAAGGATAAGGATAAGCTTTGTCTCCTAGTGGCTTATGGTCTCAAGGTCTTTTTACTCAGCCTTAGTCACCGGGGGGTTACAGCTTCTGAAACCAGGTAGGGCAGTTCCCAACAGGAGAGGAGGAGTTGACTTAAAGAATAATTGAGTTCCAAATTAATTAATCAAAGACCAACCAACCAGTAAGCATTTATTAAGCAACTACTTTGAAACCATCTGTTATGTGCTGTGGAGAGTTCAAAAGAACTAGGATTTCAACTCTGCCTCAAGGAACTTAGTGTTTTGGGGAAGACCTCAGTGGTCATACAAAAAACAATCAAAGAACAACCTAGGACCTTGTAGTCCTCTAGGATTTTCAAAAAGAGAAAGAGAATTGAGAGTTTCTTATCTAGAAGCCTGTGGGGGAGATAAAGTTAAGAACAAATCATTCCATTTATGAACATCAGTATTTGATTTGAGTGCTTATCCTTAATTATATTTGTTTGATTTCTCTTATCAGAATCCAACTCTCTTCATTTCTGGAGTAATATGGCCAAAGTGTGGTGTTGAGGACCTGGAGCCACAGTGCCTGGGACTGGTAAGGAGGTTGGGGTTGGTCTGAGGCCTGAGGTCAGAAAGGAGTGATTTATCTGCAGTCATCTGGGAGAGTTGACCTGGAGTTGTTTGCTTGGCTTGGATTCTATGTTGTAAAAAAAAAAAAAATACGTTTGATCATTTGAAAAATGGAAATAACAGGAGTTCCAGCCAAGATAGAGGCATAGGTAGAAACCCTTCACTTCCTCACATAACCAAAAGGAGGACAACAACCAATCTAAAAACAATAAACAACCAGAAGTGCCAGAAAATCGAACTGCATGGAACTTCAACAACCAAGGAGTTAAAGAATCATTCACCAGATCAACAGCACCACCATGCAGCAAAGAGGGTTGCCTCTCCCAGGCAACCCTAACACCCCACCTCCCTGCAACATAACAGGTGCACTGAGACAAATAAATATGGCTCAATTCAAAGAACAGGTCAAAACTCTAGAAAAAGACCTAAGTGATGAGGAGATAGCCAACCTATCTGATGCAGAGTTTCAAAACACTGGTAATCAGGATGCTCATAGAACTGATGGAGCTCGGTCGAAAAATGAAGGAACAAATGAAAGCTACCCAAAGTGAAATAAAGCAAAATGTACAGGGAACCAACAATGAAGGGAAGGAAACTGAGGCTCAAGTCAATGATCTGGAACAAAAGGAAGATATAAATATCCAACCAGAACAGAATAAAGAAACAAGAATTCAAAAAAAAAAATGAGGAGAGGCTTAGGAACCTCTGGGACAACTTTAAACATTCCGATATTCAAATCATAGGAGTGCCAGAAGGATAAGAACAAGAGCAAGGAATTGAAAACTTATTTGAACAAATAATGAAGGAAAACTTCCCCAATTTGGTGAAGGAAATAGACTTCTAGGAAATCCAGGAAGTTCAGAGAGTGCCAAAGAAGGTGGACCCAAGGAGGAATACACCAAGGCACATCACCATTAGGTTACCCAAGATTAAAGATAAAGAGAGAATCTTAAAAGCAGCAAGAGAAAAGGAGACAGTTACTTACAAAGGAGTTCCCATAAGGCTATCAGCTGATTTCTCAAAAGAATTTCAGACAAGAAGGGGATGGAAAGAAGCATTCAAAGTCATGAAAGGCAAGGACCTACATCCAAGATTACTTTATCCAGCAAAGCTATTATTTAGAATGCAAGGGCAGAAAAAGTGCTTCCCAGATCAGGTCAAGTTAAAGGAGTTCATCATCGCCAAGTCATTATTATATGATACGTTAAAAGGACTTATCTAAGAAATAGAAGATTAAAAACTATGATCAGTAAAGTGACAACAAACTCACAACTATCAACAACTGAATCTAAAAAAATGAAGACAAAAACTAAGCAAACAACTAGAATAGGAACAGAATCATATAAATGGACATCATATGGAGGGTTTTCAGTGGGGAGGGGAAGGGGAAGAATGGGGAGGAAGGTACAGGGAATAAGAAGCATAATTGGTAGGCATAAAATAGATGGGGAGAGGTTAAGAATGGTATAGGAAACAGAGAAGTCAAAGAACTTATATGTACAATCCATGGACAGGAACTAAGGGGGTAGAAGTCTGGAGAGTTGAGAGGTGCAGGGTGGAGTGGGGATAAAGGGAGAAAAATTGGGAAAACTATAATAGTATGATCAATAAAATATACTTAAAAAAAGAATCTGACTCTGAAAAGTGTATATCAGCAGGGGATATAAGATGGGAAGGAAGTCAGGTGGGCAAAGGTTTAGTGAGGAGACACAGGTGAAGTGGGGGTTGGAAAGGTGCAGGAGCCCTGGCTTAAACATTAGAAATGGCTGTTGGGGGTTGCTCTAGGATCTGGGGCAGGGTCAAGATAAGGGAGGGGTTTAGCTTCTGAGCTTCATGGAGCAACAGCCCCACTCACTGACCATGTCTGTGGTCAATGCCATGATCTTCTGGCAGCCAGACCTTAATCAGCTCTGCCTTCCCTCTTTCCCTCATGAGATATTAGGGGCCTCAGAATCTCCCCTCTCATCTGAAATTTGGAGTTTGGGCTGGCTGTCTGGACTGAACTTTGACAGTGTCCACAGACTATTTTTATTGAAGTGGTAATTATGATGAAAGAAAAGTGGGGCCATTTTTTTGTTAGAACTTAGGCCATCTTGAATAATCCATTCTCCCATTTCCATGGGGAGATACTTTATTTTTCCCTTTTAAATCTCCTATGGATTGTTTATTTTTCATCTTAGCATGTCCTTTGTTATCCCTTTAAATTAACATTGACCCTACAAATATGTATGTCTATATATATGGATGTATACCTACATGCACCCATATATACACACAAATATATACATATGTGTACATATGTTAAAGTAACCAAATTAGGCCCAAGATGGAGTTGCTCAAGCTAAGCCTCATGTCAGCAAACCAAAATTAACTAAGTTTCTATGTTCAGCTCTTCCAGAAAAGGAAGGCCTAGGTCAATCAATCAATGCTTGCCGGCTCAGCATAAGTTACCTAACCTGGTTCCAAGACTTCCCTTTGCTCCATATAAGTAACCCTGCTTTAACCGATCAGCAAATGTCCAGTATAATTTTCTTGGTCCTGTTCACTTTGGTCTATAAAAATCTCTTGCCTCGTACAGCTCTTTAGAGCTACTGCTCTCTGCTAGATTGGATGTTCCCTGATTCACAAATCATTAAATAAAGCTAATAAGATCTTTAAAATTTACCTGGTTGAATTTTATTCTTTAAAAAATAGGACAACAGGCCCAAAATGGAGTTGCTTATGCTAAGTCCCACATCACCAGACTGAGACAGTTTCAGCTCTCCCAGAAATAAAATCTTAGTCAATCAGGAATTGCCTGAACAGCACTAGTTAGATAATCTGCCTGATAGACTCCTACCATCCCCTCTAGGGGAGTCCAACATTTTGGCATCTCTGGGCCATACTGGAAGAAGAGTTGTCTTGGGTCACACATTAAATACATTGTGACATGTAATCACAAAATTATCTCATCATGTTTTAAGTGAATGTATGGTTTTGTGTTGGGCAGCATTCATAGCCATCCTGGACCACAAGCAACCGTGGGCTTGGAGTTGGACACCCCTGCTAGAGGAAAGTAACTATGCAATAACCAACCTGGTTTTTTTTTTTTGCCTAGTACAGTTGTACTAGGGCCAAAAAGGGAGCAGGTCTTGCCCGTGCTCCCTTCTGCTTATAAAAGTCTTCATTTTGCACAGCTCCTCAGAGCTCCTTTCTACCTGCTAGGTTGGATGCTGCCCAATTCATGAATTGTTAAATAAAGCCAATCAGATCTTTATAATTTGTTTAGCTGACTTTTATAGTTTAACAACATACAACACATCTAATTATTTTAAAAACAATTTAGAAATGAAACGTTATTGGTTTCCTTTGAGTACACATCTCCTGGCTAGAACTTTTACCCCAGGAGGGTAGATGGTAAGTTGTCTTTAACCATTGGTTTATTACAGAAAATGTTCACATGACATTTCTTTTTTGTACTTTCTCCTTGTAGCCTTTAAACGATAATTTTAGCCTTTTGTCCCATATGGATTGATAGGCAAACTTGTCTTATGTGTAACTTTTTTGACATTTGTCTGTTTCTTCTGCTCTTTTGCCACTGAACTTCAAAGACAGTAAAACATGATACTCTCCTTCAACACAATTTAGTGTCTTTCAATACTCACAGTCAGAAAGTCCTGCGACTATATAAACCTCTTTCTACTAGTCATAGTAAAACTAGGCAAAGGACTATGGGGCTGGGCAAATGATAAAATATTCATGAGATGAGGAAAAAAAGTAGGCACTGTGGGGAGAAAAGGGATGGGAGGAGGAAGAAATGGAAGAAAGGGAGGGGAAAAATGAATAAATAAGAGAAAATTGGGAAGAGGGGGAGGTTAAAGAGAGAATCCTCCAAAAGCCAATTTGACTTAGAACCCTCAGGAAGTCTTAATAAATGCTGTCCACATAGTGGGAAACTTTTTATTGTATTAACTTAGAATTTAGGCTGCCATTAGTACTTAGCTACTTTGACATAATTGAAATGTTGCTCCATGAAGCATTCCACTGCAAGGTGAGACAAGAATCTGGCCATGCTTTTATAAACTTTGTGTGGAGCTTTCCAAGTACGGAAGTATCCACAAATGTGATCTGAAGATGGACTCAGGACTAAAAGGAGGCTGCAGTGAAAACTCCAGTGACTCAGATCTCTTCTCAAGATTATAATCTCAGCCAAGCCTCTTGTTCTGCTAATTCTGTCAGTAGCGTTTACCACATCATTTGGAATGGAGAGTGATTTCAGATGTTACCTAATTCAGTCTCATTTTGGCTTCACCAAATTCCCCTGTGGATGACATGGACCAAGCATACATGGAATCAGGAGGCTTTGACTAGAAACAAGTGATAAAGATTTATTCAAGGGCCTTAGGGTTTGCAAACTGTAAACACAATTAGGCAATATCCAGAGTGTTCAGAAGAAGAAAGAAAAGCTAAGAGTTCTTACAGTAAAAAGTACAGTGTTGAGAAAAATCAATCCTGCATTCCTAGGGATTGGTCCAAGGTAATAATCCTCTAGATGACTGGTGGTAGTGGATAATGGATGTCAGATGGTTTGGATAATGGATATCGGGAAGCCTGTATACATGCATATTCTTTTCTTAGTCCTTCAGGGAGTAGTGAGAAGTGATCTGGGTTTCATGTATATCTGAACATTGAGGCAGGACTGCAAAGTTCAAAATTTTAAGTTCCCAGGCTAGTTAAAACAATAACAGTTTTCTCATACCTGAACCTACTTGATTTTAGTAATTTAGCAGATTGATTAGTGACTCCATTTTATTTTTTTCACTCTGTTCCTCAGTGAATTAACCATCTGTCTCAATTTTCTCAGTTGTAAAACAAGACTAAATATTACCTATTTCAAATAGGGTATTATGAAAATGATGTAGGTCAATATGATCCACATAAATGAAAAGCACTGTGAGGCATGCACATAGTGTTTAAAAACGAGAGCTACTAAGACAGAATTGACTTAGACTAAACCTATTATTTAAAACATCAGCTCTTCCTATAGTGTGTTGTGGGGACCAATGGGGGTGCGTGATTGTTCCGAGAGACCATTTTTAGGGTTCTGTGAAGTCAAAACTATTTTCTTAATGTAACCAATCCAGGTAAGTGGGTTGTTGCCTGCTGCACAACTGAAAAGCCAAACCTAGAGGCAGGTGTCTTTCGCAGAGGATTTATTTTGAGAAAAACCACACAAGGAGATCAGAGCCAAGGCTCAAATCAGTCTGCCCCCACCAACAAACTATTAGTGACTTTTATGGTGGAGAGGAAGGGTGTTCTGCACACTCCAGCCACGGAAACTAGTCTGATCTTGTTCCACCTGGCTGCTGAAGGGGCGCTGGGAGGGAGGTTGGTGGTTTCTCTAGAAACACTAAAAGAAACAGCGAAGGTTCAGTTTCCTTCATAATATGAAAAGGTTATTTGCCGTTTCATTCTCATTACCTCAATAAGATGCAGTGGAGTTTTCGAGATCTACGTGAAAAATGATAGTGTTAACATAGAGAAGCACAAGAGAATCCAGTTGTCTAAGTCAGGCATTAAAGAGACTCTTCTCATTAACTTACAAAAATAAGTTACTTCTCATAAAAATGTTAACATGTAATGTATTAGTTAAGTGACTATTTTAACTTTGTTTTAATTTCTAGTACAATAAATATCAATATAACCCACAGAAACAAAAGCTTTTTTTGGGTCTTCAATAAATTCTAAGAGTGTGAAGGATCCTGCTACCAAAGTTTGAGAAGCAAGGTTGTGAGGCAACTCTTGACTGAATAAATCTATGTGTCTTGTGATCGTCACAAGGTCGTTTTCCAGCCTCCAATGCTCTTTCTTGTGGTTTCCGGTCTAGACTGAACTTCCATTTTTGCCTGCCACAGTTCTTTCCCTCATTCAAGAGCATCTTGCTCTCCCTGAAGCCGGTCCAAACTTCGCGCCCTCCTCAGTACCCTCTTCTCTTCACGCTGGGCCATCCGGTTTAGCCTTGGGTATCAATCTGCGCTGACAAAGACTCTTGAGGGTCCAGCCAGGGTTTCTACAGATCTGAGCGCTCCTCCAGCGACCAGCACGTCCCAGACCACATTCATCAACTAAGCAGCGGTGCCTGGGCTCAACTAGCCCGGATGGCACCGGTGGGTCACCGAAAAGGAGGCCACTACACTCCAATGGCGGTGAGGTGCGGCCGGATTTATAAGGCCGCCACACAACGCGCGGGATTCCAACTTGTCGAGACTTCCACTCAAGATTCCTAGCATAGTCGGGCTGGGTGAGGGGCGGAGCCACGCGTTCATCAGGGGCGTGGCCTCCACCGCGCGCGGGAAGGGGGCTGGCGCCGCAGGCGCGCGAACAGTCGGCGGCCGCGCGCAGCACGCTCAGTGCCCGGATGGCGGCCGCGGCTGCTGGAAGCGGGACTCCCCGAGAGGAGGAGGGGTCTAGTGGGGAGGCAGCGGCCCCGCAGCCACAAGCCCCGACAAGTGGGTCCGGGGCCCGTCTCTCCAGGCTGCCTCTGGCGCGAGTGAAGGCCTTGGTTAAGGCAGACCCCGACGTGACGCTCGCGGGACAGGAAGCCATCTTCATCCTGGCACGAGCCGCGGTGCGCGGGGAGCCCGAGGGGCACGAGGAGGGGGGCGGAGAGCGTGGCGAGGGGCGGGACCCAGCGGCAGCGGGGGCCGGGGTTGGGGGTGGAGCCGGAGGAGGAAGAGGAGGGTCTGGGCGGGGTGTGCTGAAGACCCGGAAGTGGGAGGGGCTGGGGCGGGATTGTGAGGTTTGAGTGTAGGAAGGGGCGGCAGGAAAAGTACTGTGTACAAAAGTACTGTAGTAGTTTGTCAGCACACCTGTCTCATGGCATCTCCAGTGTGTAGCACAGAATTTGTAGGAATCTCAAGTGAATGAGTGGGGTGGAGGATTTACAAATAAGGGAGGAGGGGCGGGTCATGGCCTACTGCGGGAAGGCAAGGAGGAGCAGACCTTTAGGAAGTGCAGGACAACCTTCAGCTGCCCTTAGAACCTCTCTAGGCATCTGAGCCTCATTTCACCCCTGCCCCTACTCACAAATAGGGGCACTCACAAAAGTTGTGCTAGCACCCTTTAGCGCAGCGGATCCTCAAATAACTTCGTTTTTGTTCAACATCGTTTCCGTATAACGTTGATGAGATGCCATAGGAGCTTAACTGTTGTTTATATCACTTAGCCATAGGTAAAATTGATTTTGTTATATGGTATTTCACTTAAAGTCTCAGAAGGTTAAGTGAGGGCTTACTGTACACTTCTGTTTGCGTCGCAGGAACTGTTTGTGGAGACTATTGCAAAAGATGCCTACTGCTGTGCACAACAAGGAAAGAGGAAAACCCTCCAGAGGAGAGATTTGGGTAGAGTGTCACTGCGGTATTTGGTACCCGGGGCTGACAAGGGAGGCTGGGTGAAGTTTTCCCTCTTACTGGTTAAGAAGGCGTCAAAGTAAAATGATGTCTGGTGCCACAGGGTCTCTCTCTCTCTGATATTTTCTGTTGGACTGTCGTAGAGACCTTTGGAGTCTCTGTGCTTTGAGTGGCTGGAGGTATGTTGGGGCAGAAAATGAAAGGAGTCTAGCTGTTGTCAAAGCTGACAAGACCTCTTTATTCTGTCTGCCGTGTTGTACCAGGCTTGCCATTTCTTTTTCCTCTAGAAATTGGGGGTTTGATTTCGGACTCTTCTTTCTAGGTGGTAACCATCATGCATGGGTAAGCTTTTGTATAGCATATCTCACTTTCCCTGCTATATTGCCAAACTCTTCTCTGATGAGTCTCAGAGCAAAGAAGTTCTCTTCACTGAACAGTCAGGATTTGCCCAACTTTTCTTGCTATTGGAGAATTGGAGAGAGAGAGAGAGAGAGAGAGGAGGGAGGGAGAGAGAGAGAGAGAGAGAGGGAGGGAGGGAGAGAGAGAGAGAGAGAGAGAGAGAGAGAGAGAGAGCGCGAGAGCGAGCAAGCGCACGCACGCGCTCGCGTGCATGCTGAGAGTTAAGATTGGATGGTGGAGTGGAAATGGATCTCAGGATAGCAAAGGGACAAATTTTATAAATTTCGCGGTTTGCACAAAGTCTCTTGCCTCCTTCAGTGTGTGCATTGTACTTTTTGGGGGCTGATGTTCCTTTATCTTGTGTTTCAGATAATGCAATAGAAGCTGTGGATGAATTTGCTTTTCTGGAAGGTAAGTTCTCTACCAATGGATAATTATTTCCAGCTGTCTTTTCCATGCTAATGATCTGACTTCAAAACCTTATATAAAATAGATGCATGGATCTTCCTAGTTTGTGTAGGGCTAATTCTTTCCCCCTATTTCCTATTGAGATAGGAAAAACTAACTCGCTAAATCTGATGAGATTTAGAAATTCCAATTCCCTTGGGGATTTAGAACTGCTACTTGAGAATTGCTAATCATAAATAAATGGGAGAGTAAGATTGCAGTGGAGTTAGGTGGATTCTGATGGTTAATTCCTACTTTGCTCTAGCCCTAGATATAAATTTTCTCCCTCAAAGTGCTGGAAGTCAGAAATAATTGCCAACATTTAAAGGGTTACTTCTTGTTTCTTTTTTTTTTTTAATAGTCCTGTTAAATGATTATTTTGCTGCAGAGATTCTGCACTTACTTGTATCTATTTTTAGGAATTTTAGATTAACGTGTGTACTATCTAAATCTTGTCATTTAGCAAATATTTGAAATACCTCATTTTAGCTACCTTGTCTTAGCACTGTTCTGCTACTTAATTCCCAAATCTGATCTGTTTACTCTTCCTTACGCATATTCCAAGGTATTCTCATTACCTCCTTCAAGCCTCATTACCTTCAGAAATCTTCTTGATTTATTTTATTATATTTATACCTTTGTTTTGCATCTTTGTATCAATCTAGGCCCCTGGCCCTTTTGATCCATTCTTTTTTTAAAAGTCTTTAAAGATAAATTCCCATGAGTAGCTTCAAGTATTTTCTTAGTTTGTAGTGTTTTCTTAAACCATTCTGTTCGTCTACTCATTATTCTTAAAAATGACTTGCTAGCTGCCTACCTAAGGCAGGCAAGTTCTTGTGCCTGACTTCCTATAAGTTTTCCAATCAGAAATGTTGGGAGCCTACTGTACCTACTCATGTTTAATGACCAGCTCTTCAGAGATGAGTAATATGATCAGATTTGTATTTTAAAGACATACCACTAGTGCCCTTCAGATAATAAATTAATTGGAGAGTGCCAGGAATAGAAGTGGAGAGATCTTACGCAGTTTTCTATCCCAGTCTCTGCCGTGGCGTGGTACTTAGCTTGGATTTTTAATAAATGCCATTTATTGAGGGCTAGATGTGTTCATTTTCATCTTCTGATCCAATAATCTTAGTAATTGAATCCTCTGTGCTGTATCACATTAACAGATCAGAATTTTGGCCATTTTAGCCCGTGTGGATTCATTCAGTATTATATTATTTTGTACCTGGTAAAACAAATGTTCTTATATGTTTTTACAAGTGTATGTTGTAAGAGAAAATTGTTTTTTTCTTTTTTAATCAAGGCATTATAAATCCATGCTTAAAAATCAAATGGTTACCTAATGGCATGTGATGAAATAATAACTGTTGCCCCTCACCCTTTTGTTTTTGTTTTTAGCTTTCAGGAGGTTATTTATATTTCTAAATTAAATAATGCTTCCTCCTTAATTTACCAGCTGCCGTTAGTTATCAGTTCCTGCTACAATAAATGAAGATTTGGCTAACCTATACTACCCCATAAGTCCCTTCCCTCTTTCCTGTTTTTTGCTAGTTGTATCATCATTTTTACGGTTTATACAATACACTACAATGTGTATTTTTTATTGTACCCAAGTTTTCACATATTTCTTGTCTCCCCACTTTGTAAAGTGTGACTATTATTGCACCTGTCTTTTCCTGCTTTTAGCCTGCTTCCAGCTCTTGCTCTGTGTCATCTATACTTATTCTTTCACATTGTTGAGGCTGATAACATTTATGTCATCTTATCAGAATTGAGTCTTCCATGTTGTATCCGTAAGTTGAGTGTAGAAGTTGAAAAACAGTCCCCTCCTCTGTGCTTTCTGTCTCTTACTGCCTCGTACAGGTCCCCGCGCTGCAGGCAACTCTTACTGGGCTCTGTAATCTGGATATTTTATGCAAATAAATTTGTATATGTATATTCTTTTGTAAGTCTTTCCTTATGAAATACAACACGAACCAATGTAAAGTCAATGAATAATAAAAGGAACAGCATTGTAGCCAACAGCTAGGCCAAGAGATACAATGCTGTCAGCCCTCAGCAGCTCTCTATGTATTCCTTCTTTATTATATGTCTTCCCATGACCTGTCCTGACATAACTGTATCCTGACTTTTTGGTAATTACTTCCTTGATTTTCTTCATAATTTTACTATATAGGCGTGCATCCATAAATAGTTTTTTCTTTAGGTTAATTCATTTATGAGATTCATCTTTGTGGTTGTACATACATCTATTTTGTTCATTCTCTTTGCTGTATGGCATGTCATTATATGACAATACTACAATGTAACCATTTTCATATCACTTTTTGGATATTGTGCTATTATGAACAGTTTGCTGTGAACATTCTTGTATGTTTTTCTTTGGGTGTGTGTGTGTTTGTGTATGTGTAAAATTGCTGGGATGTAGGCTGTTTGTATCTCCCTTTTGCAGGCACTACTGAACTTCCTGTATACCTGATTCACATTAATACCAGTAATACATGAAAATTCTCATTGCTCCTCATTCTTGTCAACACTTGATATTATCAGAGTTTTTGATTTTCGTCAGCCTGGTAGGAATGTAAGTGAAAATTGCATTGTGGTTTTAATTTGCATTTCCCTGATTACAAGTGATGTTGAGCATCTTTTCATATGCATGTCCATTTCTTTTTTTGCGTGTTTGTCCTATTTTTCTTTTGGATATTTTGTCTTTTTTATTATTGATTTATAATTATATGTATTCTGAACAGAATCTTGTTCAGTATATGAGAGACAAATGTATTTTCCTGGTTTATGATTTTCCTTTTCACTCCATATAGCTAATGCTATTTGTGATCTGTTTAGGAACAAATTTTTCCCTAACCCAAGGTCATGAAGGCAATCTCCTATATGCTAAAATATTTATAGTTTGTCTTTTATAAAACTAGAGTTGACTCTTTATTTATTGGATTGAGGTGGGGTCTAATTTCTTTTTTTTCCTTCTCATTTGGTTATCTACTTGTCCGTATCATTTTTTCGCATTTCTATCTTCGTTATAAATCAAAGCTCTTTCTGGGCTTTTTGTTCTCTCCTATTGATCTGTTTTTCTATTCCCATGGTAGTACTGTACTGTCTCAATTATAGTAGTTTATTCAAGAGAGCAACTCTTCCCACCTTGTTCTTGAAGTGTTTTTGATTCTTTGCACTTTCATGTATATTTAGAATCTGCTTGTCAAATTTCACAAAAACGAATATTGATATGGATGGCATTGAGTCTACAGATTACTTTAGGGGAGAAATGCTATCTTTACAATAGTGAATCTTCCAGTCCATGAACATGATATGGTTTTCATTTATTTAGATCTTTAATTTTTTTAAAATTTTTATTTTACATGAAGAAATCTTGACATATACTGTTAGATGTTTTCCTCTAAGTACTTAATGTTTTTAATATTGTGTTAGTGGTATCTTTCTAAAGACATTTTAAAAATATTGCTAGTATATAAAAATATAATTGATTTCAAATGTTAATTTTGCACCTAGTCTCTTGCTCAACTTTATTAATTGTAATGATTTATCTGTTTATTCTTTTGGATTTCCTTAATCACACAGTAATATCGGCCCATAATGACATTTCTGTGAAGTCCTTTTTAATTCTTTTTTAATTTTTTACTTGCCATAATGCACTGGCTAGAATCTCCAGTAGTGTTGAGTAGAAGTAGTGACAGCAAATATCTTGATGACAAAGAGAAAGCTTTTAGTGTTTTCCCAGTAATTGGGCTTACTGTAGGGTTTTTTTTTGTGTGTGTGTGGATTATCAGAATGCAAATATTGCATCATGTTTATAAGAGAGATTGGTATTTTTTATACTGTATGGGGGCCCCATTCAAATTAGATGGAGAATATACCTTTTTTTTTCTATTCTGTAAACTTAGACTGATTTCTTTGACTGTTGGAAACTTTGGACTGATTTCTTTGGTGGAATTCACCGAGGAAGCCATTTGGGCCTGGAATTTTCTTTGAGGGAAGATTTTTTGATTATTGATTCAATTTTTGGAATGGTTTTAGAACTATTCTGTTCCTCTTTATTTTTGTGAGACATCCCCCCCTTCCCCAAGGAGTTCCAGTTTTTCTAAGAACTTTATATTTGTATATGTAAATTTTCAAATTTATTGGCATATAGCTCTTCACAATGTACTTTTATTATCTTTGTAATGTGTATAAGGAATTTATTAACATTCCCTTTTTTATTCTTTGTGCTGTCAGAACTTTTTCCCTTGATCACTTCACTAGAGGTTTATCAATTTTCTTAGTCTTCTCAAAGAACAGACCTTTGGCTTTGTTGATGCTAACACATAATTCTGTTTTATATTTTATTAGTTTCTGCTCTTTATTATTTCTTTACTTTTTTGGAGTTTAAGTTTTCTGTTTTTTCCCAACTCTCTGAGATTTTTAGTTTGTTAATGCTTAGGCTTTTTCTCTATTATATACATTTTCAATTATAAATTTCCCACTAGTCTTTGCTTTGACTGTATCTCACTTTTTAATAGATATTTTTATTATTATTTGGTTTGAAATTTTTTAATTGTAAAGATTTTATTTATTTTTAGAGAGAGGGTAAAGGAAAGCCAAAGAGAAGGAGAGCAACATTGATCGGTTGCCTCTTGCAGGCCCCCAACCAGTGACCCAGTCTGCAACCCAGGCATGTGCCCTGACTGGGAATTGAACCAACAGCCTTTTGGTCTGTAGGCTGGTGCTCAGTCTACTGAGCCACACCAACCAGGGCTGAGCTTTGTTTTTTTTCTTTTTGTTTTTAGGGCTGAATGTTTTTAAGTTGATTTTTTGGGCCTATGTATTATTTAGATGAATATTTTTTAATTTCAAAAAAATATGAGAATTTTATGGTTAACCTTTTTGTTGTTAATAATAATTGCATTGTTTTAAAAAATGTACTCTATTATTTCTGTCCTTTGGGATATTCGAAACTTGAGTTACGGCCCTAGTGTACGGGCAACCTTGTGAATGTTCTGTGTGTTCTTGAAGAAAAGGTGTATTCTGTAGTTGTTGGGTGCACTGTCAAGTTTGGTTATTGCAGAGTTCAGATTTTGTGTTTCTGTGGAATTCCTCTTGTCTGCTTATTCAATCAATTCTTGAGAGTTGTGTGTTAAAGTCTACTATGATTGTAGACTATTTCTACTTATATTTCTGGGTCTATTTTTCTTTATATATTATGAGACCATAAAATCAGGTTAAATATTGTTATATATTACTAGTATTTGAATATTTTATATTTATAAATTGACCATTGTTATTTCTAGCAGTGCTTTTTGCCTTAAAGTCTGTTCTGTCTAATGTTATAAAAGTGTGCCAGCTTTCTTTTTTATTTTTTTATTTTTACCTTTCTATATCTTTGCAAATAATGTATAATTGTATTATTTTTAAAAATTCAGATTGACAGTCTTTAACTGGCACACACATAGGTAACTTGTATTTGATGTAATTAGTGATATCTGTGGGTTTAAATCTCTCATTTTGTGCTGTTTGTCTTGCCCATGTTTTATTTTTTCTCTTCATCTTTTGCCCCCCCTTTTTTTAGTATAATTTATTCCATTTCTTTTCTCTATTGTTTTGGAAATTAGTTGATCTAGTTAGTTCTGTTCTTTTAGTTGTTACTCTGTCAGGTACTTTCATGCATCCTTAATTTATCAAAGTCTGCTGTTAGTACCTTTTCCCTCAGCAGAATGGGATCTTAGAATATATCAATTCCATTTATAAGTCTCTTCTGCCACACATATGTTATTGTCATGTATTTTTGTTTCACCTTTTGTCTTTGTCAGTTCACATAAGTCATTATCATTGCTATATTATACAGTTAATGAAATATAAAATTACCAATATATTTACTACTATCTTTGCTCTTCTTTTCATTCTATATTCCTGGACCCTTCATTTGTGATCATTTTCTTTCTTCCTGAAGTAAATCCTTTAGAACTTCCTTAAATTTGGGTCTACTGGTAGCTGCCTTTTTTTTTTTTTTTTTAACACATTGAAGCTATTACCTACTTTCTTTAGTTTCTATTGTTTCTGTTGAGAAATCACCTGTTAACCTGTTATTCTTTTGGAATTAATTCATCCTTTTTTTCTGTATGCTTTTGAGATCTTCTCTTTACCTTTGCTATTTCTATAGTTCACTTTGATGTATTTAGGTATAGATTTCTTATATAGTCTGCTTAGAGTTGTTAAATATGTGGATCTGTCCTGGAAAATTCTTAGCCAGTAATTGTTGAAATATTGGCTGTGCTTTGTTTTTTTATTTTTTTTTCTCTTGGATTCTCATTAAACAGATGTTAAAACTCAGCCGTGATTTTGCCTCTCCATGACCTGTTCTGTGTACTTTTTCTGACTTCCCAGTTTGTTCTCTCTTCAGTGGTCTTATCCCCTTTAAACTTTTCTGTTGATTTTTTTAGTTTCAGTTTTTTTAATATTTTTCAGTTCTGCAAATTCTATTTGGTTATTTTTAAAATGTATTTTTGTCACTTTTTATTGTTTGTGTTTTCTGCAGGGATTTTGAAGCTTTTATTTTATTTCTTTAAACGTAGTAAGCACAATTGTTTTATGGTCTGTGTCCAGTCTAATACTTAATTAAACCTTTTGAAGCATGTTTTTTGTCTGTGGTTTCTGTTGGTACTGTCTCAAGGTATTTTTTCTCCATATGTGTAGTCATATCAGTACATTGCTCATTGAACTTGAGAAAATTGTTTGTTGGATAATTTGAGGCTTAGGTTATAAAATCTTCAAAGATTTCCATGTGCTTCTGCAACGCACCTGGTGGGCATTTATCAGTGCAGGATCTCCTTCATCCAAATCCAAGATTTGAGGATGCTTGGATCACCATGGTGATATGAACCCTGATTGCAGGACTGTGAGGGGCTAATTTAATTCTGGTTTTGCCTCACTTGAGAGTGTAGCCGTTTATTTGGGACTCCAGCTTTTTAAAAAAAGTGGGATGGGGGACAGATTGTCAGACCTTCACACCTGGGGAGACTCTGGGATGTGATTCCTGGTTCGCTGAGCCTGCCAAAATCGTGGCTGTTTCTCAGATCTGTCTTTTGGATTGGCAGATTCCTTCAGGGCAAAAGCAGCTTTGAAGGCTGGGTTTACTTTGTTCTTGCCTTCTCTGGATTTGGATCTGACTTTTCTTGATGCTTCTTCAATGCCTAAAGGATTTTAAAAAATAGTGTCATCAGGTTTTTCAGTTGGTTGCAGCAGGAATTTAACATTCTCACTTTTTAAAAAAGTAAATTTTGGTCTCCCACTGTATAGGATTTCTTCAAATGCCTGGTAATTTTCATTCTATTTAAAAATGAGAAATTTGGCCGTTGTTGGAAACTGTATGTATATGTGTGTGTTTTGTCCGGTAGTTCTATTTTAGCGTGAGCAGGAGTGGGACTGGATGTTATGGTGGGGTCCCCAAAAGGCCAGAATGCAGAAGGCTTTACGTGGGGAGCTGGCATTTTCAGCTGTTCTGCTTCTCCAGATAGTTCCTTTAGTTTTCTAGAAGAGAGCCCTCTGATACTTTCCTGCCAAATTAGGTTTAAATCCTGTTTCCTGGTTGTGCTGCACTCAGGGAGGGTTGTGCGGAGATGGGGCCAGCTGTTGCTGTCTCTTTCCGTCGTTCCTGGCATCTGAGCCTGCAGCCTCTGCGTGGGTCTCCTGGGCAGATGGGCTCCCACCTCTGCTGCAGCTCCTTCTTTGTTCATTCTGGGCTCATTTTTCTTCTACACTATTTATTAACGTACTGAAGTCGGATTTTTGTTACTCAGCTTTTTGTTGAAATCTCGTAACTGCTGATGCCTGCCCCCACATTCTTCGTTGCAGATTACATATTTTCTTAAGCCATTTTTCCCTTTGAATGGAGTCTTGGATGGGAGGGCATGGAAACTTGTGCACTCAGTATTACATCTTAAACTGGAACTTCCTCAAAAAATGATAAACTCTTTGCTTAGAGAACTTCTCATGTGTTTTGTATCACTCATCCCTTGTACAGTGTCTACAAATGCTCATTAACCTGACGACTTCTTAGGCCTTTTCCTACCTCTGATTCTAACTCTCCAGACCAGTATGCTTAATTCCCAACTGCCCACCCTCATGTCATGCTGACATGATTTTCCCCGAGGGTCATTTGGATGGATATTCTTCAGAACAGGTGTTTTGGTCTTAGAGAACTACCAGCACCAAAGCAGCTTTCACCTTAGCTTTGCCCAGTTTATTACACTTACCCATCTCTTAAGGCACCTCACCTTACACACTGCTCTTTGTCTTTTTAGGTACTTTGGATTGATTGCTGAGCTGGGCACTTTTGTGAGCCTTCACCTGCATCCTTCAGCTAGCCCTCTACAGGCCGCAGCTTTGAAGAAGAGTCCTTGGAAAGTCACACATACGCTTTTCCTGTTCTCGCTTCACCTCAGCTGGAATAAACACAGATCTCATCTGTTAGTTTTTCTCTACAAGGTCTTCCACCGCTCTGTCTTCCATTTCGGGCCTCGATGCAGCCACTGCTGCGTGAGGCAGAGGAAAGGGAAATAATTTGTGTAGGTTGCTTAATGAATGGTAGGGACCAGAATAAAGGTGTTTGATCAGGCTCTTGCGTTTTATGGTTTTGCCTTTGTTCTCACCACCCTGACCGGAGAGCTGCTGTGCCTAGTCATGGACCTTCCTGACCTTTTCTGCCAGCCATCCTAAAGCTCAGTCTTTTATTCTTCATTTTGCCAGCCTGCCACCAGAATCTGGTTCCAGAATTTACTGGATACCATGTAAGGTCTTCATAAGTTCAAATAAATGTGATTTAAAACTAATTAAAACTTTTAACAGCTTTGTTGAGATATAATTCATATACCATGCAGTTCACCCATTTAAAGTACATATTTTTTAGTATATTTACAGATATATACAACTAGCACCACAATTTTAGAACATTTCCATGAGTGGAATCATACTCTGTGGTATTTTGTGTATGACTGCTTTCATGTAGATAATGTTTTCAGGGTTTATGTGATAGTATGTATCAGCACAAATTCCATTTTTATTTTTTAATTGTAAAATATACATAACATAAAATTTACCATTTAAGCCTTTTTAAAATTATTTTATTTGTTTATTTTAATCCTCACCCAAGGGTGACTATTGATTTGAGAGGGAGAGAGACAGACATTGATGTGAGAGAAAAACATTGATTGAGTGCTTCCCTATGTGCCCTGACCAGGGATTGAACCTGCAACCTTTTGGTGCACAGGACAGTGCTTCAACCACTGAGCAACCCGGCCAGAGCCGGGTTGTACATTTTTAAGTGTACAGTTTTGTGGCATTAGTACGTCCAGTGTTGTACAACCATCACCATTCATCTCCAAAACACTTACCATCTTCCCAAAGTGAAACTCTGTACCCGGTCAGCAATAACTTCCCACTCTCCCCTTCCCCAGTCTCTGGCCACATTTTGTTTTTTTCTAAGGGAAAGGTATAGGTGACAGCAGGAGGGAGGCAGAATGTGTAGGAAGTAGTGGTTAAGAAAAGTAGCAGGAAGCCTTGGATAGTGGGTATTACGTGTTTTTGGATCTTGGATTAGAGATAGAAAATTTGTAGATCCCCACAGAAAAATGCACAGATACTCAGTCCTGGAATGTTTTGTAAATAAACTTTGTTTTAAAATAACAGATTTACAACAAAATTGCAAAGATGGTGCAGAGTCCTTGTATAACCCTCATCTAGTTCCCTTGTTAACATCTTACATCACCAAGTACGTTTTTTTCTTATTAATTCAAGCTTTTTATTTTTGCTTTTCTTAAATATTTTTTGTCCCAATTTTTGCCCCTCCGCCCAGCCCATCACCCAGTCCCACCACTGATCTCCACACCGTTGTCCATGCAACGGTGCATTTATATACGTTCTTTGACTAATCCCTCTGCTGTCTTGCAGTCAGTTCCTCCCACCCCCTCCCCCTTTAGCTGTCAGTCTACTCCATGTTTCTATGCCTTTGGTTCTATTTTGCTCATTAGTTTATTTTGTTTACTTGATTCCACTTATAAGTGAGATCATATGGTATTTGTCTTTCACCGACTGGCTTTTTTCACTTACCGTAATAGACTCTGGTTCCATCCATGCTGTCACAAAAGTTAAGAATTCCTTTTTCACCACCGCATAGTATTCCATTGTGTGGGTGTACCAGTTTTTTTTAATCTACTGATGGGCACTTAGGCTATTTCCAAATCTTGGCTACTGTGAAGAAACTGACATTTATATGTTACTATTCACTAGAGTCCAGTCTGGCTTTTCCCAATTTTCCCATTGATACCTTTTTTCTGTTCCCAGATCCAAACCAGAATACTATGTTACATTCACTTGTCATGTCTCCCCAGTATCCTCTGATCTGTGACAATTTCTCAGTCTTTCCTTGTCTGTCATGACCTACACTGGTGAGGTATCCTGTAGAATGTCCCCAACATGGGTTTGTCTGTTTTTCTCATGAATATTTAGTCCCGTAACTTTTCATAAAATTTCAGGGGTTACACAGACCCCTAAGTTCCTTTCACTAACCTAATATTGCAAATGGGAATTTAAAAGGGCAGGCTGGCCTTTTTAAAAGGTATTAGAGGTTGCAGCCCATTAGTGGGACATGAATTGATGTAGTGTGTTGCTATTGGCATTTGAAAGTAATAAACTGCAAGCACCAGAGTGAGGAGGAAGGGTATTTTAATCTTTGCTTCATGTATATGTGTGTATATACACACATACATACTGTGCTATGCATGTGGTGGGCAGGACTTTGGCCCCCATTACCTTCATCTTTGCTGTCACGCCTGTGAATATGTTACGTTACGTATAACAAAGGGGCAAAGGGGATGTCGCGGATGTACAGGTGCCTTATGTACCGTGAGTTAGTTCCAGACTGCTGCTGCAATAAAGCACGTACTGCAATGAAGTGAGTCACACGACTCACTTCACATGTGCCCAGGGCATGGAAAAGGTATGTTTACACTATACTGTAGTCTGTTATGTGTGTCATAGCATTGTATTTAAAAAACAATGTACATACCTGAATTTTAAAATACCCCTAAAAACTGCTAGCATCTGAGTCTTCAGCGCGTCCTAACCATTGCTGGTGGAGGGTCCTGCCTCCATGCTGATGGCTGCCGGATCGGGTGATCAGGGTGGTGGCTGTCAAAGGGTGCGGTGGCGTGACAATTGCTTAAAAAAAAAGACAACAAGGAAGCTGGCTGCATTGATGGACTCTTCCTTTCATGAGTGATTTCTCTGCAGCACGCGATGCTGTTTGACAGCGTTTACTACATAGTAGTAAAGTCCCACAGTAGGACTTTCAAAACTGAAGTCAGTCCTCTTAAACCCTGCTGTTGCTTTGCAAACTAAGTTTGTGTAATTTTCTAAATCCTTTGTTGTCATCTTAACAATTTTTACAGCCTCTTCATGAGGAATAGATTCCATCTCAAGCAATCACTTTCTTTGTCCATCCCTAAGAAGCAGCTTCTCCTCCGTTAGTGTTTTCATGAGATTTCAGCCACTCAGTCACAGCTTCAGGCTCCACGTCTAATTCTAGTTCTCTTGTGATCTCCACCATACTTGCAGTTACTTTTTTTACTAATAGCTACCATAACAAATATAATGAGAATGAAAAAGTTTGAAATATTGAGACAATCACTAAAATGAACTAAAGGGGGGGAATGTGGGTGGGAGGGGGTGTGCAGGGTGGAGGGGAATGAAGGGGGGAAAGTGGGACAACTATAATAGCATAATAAAATATATTAAAAAATGTAGATATAAATATTTCAGATCAGAATAGTAAGACATCTAAAATCCTGGATTTTAAAGATATAAAGTAAGTTAAATTTATAAAATGAGGTGAAATAAAGTCATTTTTATTTCAAAAATAAAAAAATAAAATAAAATAAAATGTGACAGAGACATGAAGTGAACAAATGCTGTTGGAAAAATGGAGCCCATAGGCTTGCTCCACATGATGTTGCCACAAACTTCCAATTTGTAGAAATGCAGTATCTGTGAAACACAATACAGTGGCAATAAAACAAGGTGTTCCTGTAATTGAGGTTACTAATCAGTTGACTTTAAAATAGTTTACCTTAGATTACCTTGGCAGATGCAAAGTGATCATACAAGCCCTTAAAAGCAGAGCCTTCTCCTGGGTGAGCGTAGAAGAGATTGTCAGAAAGATTTGAAGCATAAAAAAGACTTTGTTGCTGGCTTTGAAGATGCAGAGGGCCCTGGAACAAGGAATGTGGGAAGCCTTTAGAAGCTGAGAACAACCTCCAGCTCACAGCTAGAAAAGAAAAGACCTTAGTCCCACAACTGCCTTCAACTGAATTCTGCCAGAAACTCGCATGGTCTTGGAAACGGATTTTTTCCCCTAGAACCTCCAGATAGAGCCCAGGTCAGTTGATGCTTTCTTTCACTTTGGCCTTGTGAGACCCTGAGCACAGGAGCCAGCCACACAGGGACAGACTGCTGAGGAACTGGGATAATAAATGAGTGTTTAGTATGGTGAGTACCAGAGGGAAATGGGGGTGGGGGAAGCAGGAGGGAATAAAGGGCGGGAGGTAAATGGTGAGGGAAAGAGACATGACTTGGGGTGGGGAACACAATACAATACACAGATGATATATCATAGAGTTGTACCCCTTAAACCTGTATAATTTTATTAACAAGTGTAACCCCAATTCAATAAAAATAAACAAATGTGTTGTTAATCTGCAGAATTTGTGACAATGATACATTTCTTATTGTGTGTCAAGGTTACAAAACTCAAAAAGGCTGCTGCAATGTTAAGGATCCTGGATGGGGGTCCAGAGACCGATTTCCCACCTAGCCACTCTCACTGCCTTAGATGACACTGTGTTAATCACCCTTCTTGTGTTTTCTCTTTTGTCAACTGAGTGGGTTATTCTAAAGTTTCTTCCACATGACATATTTTTCTTTTATGAGCTTTTTTTTCCCAGCAAAATTTACCTCTTTAGAATGTATAGTTTTATGAGTTTTGGTAAATGCACAAAATCACCATGTTAATCAAAGTATAGAACAGTTATATCACTGGAAAAATTTCCTCTTGCTGCCTCTTTGCTGTGGTCCTGTCCTGATGCACTGGTGCCCCAGCCCCTGGCAACCACTGGTCTGTTCCTGTTATTTGCCTTCATAAATGGAATCAGACAGTATGTAGAGTTTTCGGTCTGACTAAATTTAATTTAGCATAGTACATTTGAAATTCACCTGTGTTGTATGTATCAATAGTTTCTTTTTATTGCTGAGTAGTATTCCATTGTATAGAATGTATGCACCATTATTTTGTTTACCCATTTTCCAATTGAATGATCCATTATCCAGTTTTGGTAATTATGAATAAAGTTTCTATAAACATTGGTGTACAGGTTTTGGTGTGAACATAAGTTTTCATTTCTCTTGGGTAAATAAATACATAGGTGTGGGAATGCTGGATCTTATTATAAATGGATGTTTAATTTTTTTTTTTAAACAATGAGCATGGGTCATTTTGTCCTTGTGCAGGTAAGTATACCTTGTGACAGATTGCTAGAAGTGGGTGCCAGGCTGAAGGGTAAATGCAGCTGTATTTTGTTTCTATTATTTTTTTCTTTTATTGATTTTAGAAGAGGGGAAGGGTGGGAGAAAGAAAGGGAGAGAAATGTCAATGTGATAGAGAAACACTGATTGGTCGTCTCCTGTATGTGCCCAGACCAGAGACTGAACCCATAACCGAAGCGTGTGCCCTGATTGGGAATCAAACCAGCAACATTTTGGTTTGTGGGACGATGCCCAACAAACAGCCATGCCAGCTAGGGCTGGACGTTTAATTTTTAAAGAAACTGCCTAATTGTTTTCCAAAGTGGCTATACATTTTTCATTTATATCAGCAGTTTTTGAGAATTTTGGTTATTTTGTATTTACTTAAAAAATTATTTCAAACCATTCTAATAAGTATGTACTGGCATTTCATTGTGGTTTTAATTTGCATTTTCCTAATGACTAATATGTTAAGCACTTTTGCACATGCATATTTGTCACTATACAGTTTCATTGGTGAAGTATCTGCTCTCATCTTTTTCCTATTTTTTTAAAAATTGATTTGAGAGAAACATCGATCGGTTGCCTTCTGTACTTGCCCTGACCAGGGATTGAACCCACAACCTAGGTATATACCCTGACTGGGAACTGAACTTGCAATCTCTCTTTTTTCTTTTTCATGAATTGCAAAGATTGAACTGGTAAATTTATTTATTTATTTAAAGATTTTATTTATTTATCTTTAGAGGGAAGGGAAGGAGAGAGGGAGAGAAACATCAATGTATGGTTGCCTCTCATGCATCCCCTGCGGGGAACTGTCCTGCAACCCAGGCATGTGCCCTGACTGGGAACCACGATCTTTTGGTTTGCCCGCCTGTGCTCAATCCACTGAGCTACACCAGCCAGGGGCAATCTCTTGATGTACAGGACAATGCTCCAACTAACTGAGCCACCTGGCCAGGGCTCTTTTTCCTATTTTTAAAATTAGGTTGATTTTTAAAGTAAGTTTTGAGGGTTCTTTATATATTCTGGATATCAGTCCTTTGTCAGATCCATGTTATGCAAATAATTTCTCCAAGCCCCACCTGGCATTGTGATATTTAATCCTATAAATAAGTCTTAACTGTACTAAGTACTGTTGGTGAAATGACTTAAATGAAGCACCTGTGGCTCCCAGGGGACGCTTGCTCCTTTAAGTTTTTTGTATAAGGTCTGTGGGGGAGCAGGGCTTCCTTCCTTCTTTGTCTATCAGTCAAGCACTAGGGGCTCAGGATAAGAAGCTGCATTTCCAGATTCCTGTTGTCTTATTTAGACACATTTGGGGCTGGAGAAAGGCAAATGAGACTGATACCAGGTGTTAAGGAGGGCGAAGGCCTAAAGCTACTGAAACCTGATGTTAACAGTGTTACAGAGCAAACAGAAGGTTCTCGAGACTGGCAAAACACTTCCAAAGTCTCACTTTCTCACACCTGAGGGGTCAGTCTTCCACGGGCAATTAAGATCCCGGACGAGCCCCCAAAAAACTGTTACCGAGCAACAGAAAAGGTCCGTTATTGTCCACCGCCTTATGGAAAGATGTCTCTCAAAGCCAGAGATTTGTGAAAAGGAAAGGAAATATTTATTTAATGCTATACCGAGTTAAAGTAGCAACCTAACGTCTCCATTAATATATCAAAGTCCTTTAGGATACCCAGACACCCACAGTGCTTCCTATCTCCCTCTGCCCTAAGTCAGGGTACCGTAATTGCAAGGAAGAGAAGCAAACGTCTGGGATCCAGGCTCTTGACACCGTCAGCTGTGTCGTCGTCCAGGCAGGATCTCTAATTAATCCAAAGCCAGGTGGCACCTTCTCATGGCCCACTGGCAAGAGTTCTTTCACCCTTCTTCCAGGCAAAGTCTCTCTTGTTCCCAGGCCACTCAGCCAAAGGGAGCACCCCAAAGCCGAGTGGTCCTTCTTCTACCAAAGCTGTGGGGAAGGGGTCCCCACTCTGGCAAAGCCTCATGGCTCTCCCTCTTCACCAAAGCTGCAGGGGTCTGCACTCTGGTGAAACCACGTGGAGTCTCTCCCTCTGGCAAAGCTGTGAGAGGGTCTCCACTCGGGCAAAGCCTAGTGGCAATTCTCTGCTAAAGCCACATGGTGATTTTCCCTCATGGAGCTGCGGGTCCTGCTCTCTGGTGAAACCGCATGGATCTCTCCAATGGCTGCCACGTCTCTGTTTTAAATACTGGCGCCAAACCTCCTCTGCAGCCCCATTTCCCACTCCTCCTACAATCGGTTACACCTGCCAGCATTCCCGTATATTTCCAAGGTTATTGGGATGCCATCATGAGTCTGGGCAGGTGTGTCCCATTTTCTGGAGCCAATCTTCTCCAAGCTCCCACGCAGGCGCTTTAACTTAGGGTTCCTCCCCCAGTCACATCCTTGGGGAAGTCCTTTCCACCCCCCTGGCTCAGAGCATGGCCACAGCTGTTTAACATAACTATGAAACCAGTTAAAGGTTATAGATATGTTAAATGACCATTCTGGAGGTTATCTGCAAAACCATTGCTATGCAAAACAACTCAATGGCCCTGCTCCATTTGTCCCTTCCCCCAACTCATACCTGTGGGGGGGGGGGTGAGGACATCTTATATGTCCCTCTAACATTTCCTGGACACCGTGAGTTCTGGGCCCCATTCCAACTCCCTTTTTGGGGCCCCCCTCTTGGCTGCACCCTGTTACAACAGTATGAAGGCCCAATATCCAAAAAGAATAAGAGCAAATCTTGCTAAAAAGCAGAAAAATGAAAAATTTGTCCCTGTTCTTCCTCTGCATTCGAATCAGGGATCTGACATTGCTAATTTGAGCCTAAAGCTCCGAGGCTGCTCGGGGCTTTAAAGCATATTTTTTGTTTCCCCAACTAATGGGGTCAGAATATTCTACCTCATCTTGGTTATCATTTTGCTTTGTAGGGTTTTATCTTTCTCCTTTCCCATAGGAACCTTATTTCACCTATCAGACATACAAAATTTAGGTACCTTGGAATCTTCTAAGAAACAATGAATGCTAAACTGTGAGCATGCATATTTGGTCCATGGTGACGGAGTGAATATGGAGTCTCCCTTCTCTAATACAACCTAATTAGATAAATGAACAATCACTGCCCCCTCCAAGTCCATACAAATTAGCAAAATATTTTACCGCAATAACCACAAGGAATAGGGCACATTGCAGGGCCACAGACTTCAAAAAGTGGCCGATAAGGAACGGCAGAGAGGACCCAGGATTTGAGAGGAAGTGCATCACAGAGAAGGGTTCTGAACCCCATCTTCTAGAAGTCATAATCATGACTCACCAAAGACCTGAGAATTCTCACTTATACCCCCAGTCAGAAGAAGAAGAAAAAAAACAAAAACAAGGAAGAATCTCCTTCTTTTCTGACTGCAAAGATGTGAAACGGTAGCTGGGAGAAGTGGGTGAGGTGGATGCAAGTGAACCCTTTTCTTCATGTTGGGCTCTAGGCTACGCTAGAGGATGAATCCAAGGCGGGGGATCTCTATCTAAGGAGATCAGCATGGAGCCTCCAAGAGGTGGAGTGAATCCTAGGACTGTCAGTTAGCCCTCCAAGTTGGCCCCCCTTCTAAGCTGAGCACTCCCTCTCCACTCACTGTACCTTCAGGCTTCAGGGAAAGTCCGCAGAAAGGAAGTAGCCAGCCCTGCCACTATAGTTTCCTAGAGAACAAATGGTGGGAAGTACCGTGGTTAAGGGCCACGAGCCAGAGCCAGAATCCACTTCAGAAAGTAGACAGCTACTTTCTAATCCTCCTCTGCTACTTACAAGTTACTTGAACAAGTTACTTCACCTCTTTATGCCTGAAGTTCCTCATTTGTAAAATGGGGATAGTAATAATATCTCAGAATTCATGCGAGGATTAAATCGATTAACTTAGCACTTATAACTGACTGACATATAATAAGCGCTATGTAGCTAAGTGTTGGATAATATTGCTGTTATTATTATATCAGAGCATATGAAAGGTCCAAGCGTGAGCAGAATGAAAATAGCACAACTGTATAAAAAGCAACAGCAAAACAAACAAAACCCAGAAACATAGTGTTGAAAACACAAGGAGCTCCATCTAGAAGAAAACATAGCTCAAGGAACAGAAGAAAATTGCTCATGCGTGTTTTCAATTACAGACTAACACAAAACATACATTTAATAAAATATTGAATAAGTTCAAAAGCTAAGTAATACATTAAAGAAATGAAGGGGAACTTGCAGATCTCACTTTTCATTGCCAGGAATCAATCTATACTATGTAAAGTGATAACATGTAATAAAAATGATTTTATTATGCCAAAGAAATATTTGATACCAGCACAATTAAAGTTGATTTTTACTTGAGTTTTCACCTCCTGTTAAATTTTAACAAAAGCAACTTTAGTACTTTATAATTAAAATAGAAGTTGTATTTTATGTAAGTATTTCTATTTACCTATCTACTTATCCTTCTTTCTCCCATGAAAATAGGGTGATTTTTACCTAATGTTAATAATGGTTGTTTCTAGGTGGTAGAAATTTTTTTAAGGTTTCTTTCTTTCTTTCTTTCTTTCTTTCTTTCTTTCTTTCTTTCTTGGCATTGCTTATTATCTGATGCAAGTTGTTTTTATGAGGTGGGGACCAGTACTATGAGGCAATTTGAAGTTTTTTGACTTTGAGTCAGGACTAGCCACTAAAGTCTCTGACCTGGACTTGACATGGCTTGCCCCAATTGCCTATTGGTTTCCCAGGAGTGATAAAGATCTCCCAATTTTCTGGAAGCCACTTTACATTTCATCTTCTCTGTATTCTCTGGGCACTGAGAAGTGACAGCTATTCTGTGGGCTAGGATCCCTCCCTGCACCAACCAGTACAGGAGCTGGAGTCCCGAAGGCAACAAGACCTACCTGCAGCATGCTGCAATTTACTAGGCACTCATGCATGATTATTCCCACTTCACAGAAGAGGGACCAGGCCCAGAGATGGTAAAAGAGAGAGCTAAAGTTCTCCCAGGTCCTAAGTGCTGAACTGATTTCATGGTTTCAGCAGCATTCTCCCCAGGATGTCTGCTTCCAGCCACAGGATCTTCTCTTCTAGCTTGCCTACGCAAGGTGTGCGGTACCCAGGTAGGATGGGGAAGGTTGGCTCTTTGTCTTTGCGTTCCTTGTCTCATGTCTGGTGTACTGAAGAAGGCAGCAGGCTGAGGCAGAACAGCATAGAATCTGGGCTCCACAGATAGGAGCTAACTCTCTTACTCCTCTCTTTCACAGTGGGCAGGATGGTCAACCTTTCTAGGCTGCCATTCTGTTACAGAGCACAACACACACACACACACACACACACACACACACACACACACACAGGGCCAAGGGGGATTACGATATACTGTTACTGAAAGGACCCCCCCACTAGGTTCAATTGTCCGTTGCCATAGGAAAGACCTCTTTCAATGCCAGAGATTTGTGAACAGGAAAGGAAATGTTTATTTAATGCTATACAGACTTAAAGTAGTGACCCAATATTTTCATTAAAATATCAAAGTCCTTTTGGATACTCACAGACACCCACAGTGCTTCCTTCTCCCCCTGCCCTAATTTGGGGTACCGTATCTCAGGAAAGGAAGTAGACGTCCATGATTCAGGCCTCCGGCACCATCAGCTGTGTTGCTGTCCAGGCAGGATCTCTAATTAATCCAAAGCCATGTGGTACCTTCTCATGGCTTACGGGCAAGAATTCTTTGTACCCATTTTCTTCCAGGCAAAGTCTCTCTTGCTTCCTAAGCCACGTGGCCAAGAAGTGCACCCCAAAGCTGTGGGGTCCTCACTCTCTCCAAAGCCATGTGGTTCTCTTTTCACCAAAGCTGTGGGGGTCTGCACTTTGGAGGAACTGCATGGATCTCTCTCCCAGTGAAGCTGAGGGGCGGGGAGGGTTGCCACTCTGCCAAAGCCGAGTGAGTGGTGGTTCCCCCTCGCCAGGCTGCGGGAGTCTCTACTCTGGCCAAAGCCTCATAGGTTCCCCCCAATGGCCGCAGTGCCTGGGTTTAAATCCCTGCGCCAATCTTCCTCTGCAGCCCCATTTCCGACTCCTCCTACAATCAGTTACACCTGCCAGCATTCCCGTATCCTTCCAGCTTTACTGGGCTGCCATAGTAAGTCTGGGCAGGTGTGGCCCCATGGCGTGGAGCCAGTCTTCTCCAAGCTCTCACACACGTGCCATAACCTGGGGGAACTGCCCCCTAGTTACATCTTGTGGGGGAGTCCCTTCTATCCCCCCTGCTCAGAGCATGGCCACAGCTATTTAACATATCTATGCAACCAGTTAAAGGTTATAGAGGTGTTAAATGACCATGCCATGGATTAGCTGCAAAGCTGTGGCTGCACAGAACAGCTCTGCATGTCCCTGCTCCCTGTGTCCCTTCCCCCAACTCACACCTGAGCGGGGAAGGGGGAGGACATCTTATATGTCTTTCTAATATTTCCTGGTCATCTTGAGTTCTGGGCCCCACTCCAAATCCCTATTTGGGGCCCCCTCTTGGCTGTACCCTGCATCAATTCCTCTAAAACCAGGAGGGAGACAAGGTAATGAAAGAGGATGCACTTGGAGCAGCCTCTGTGTACCAGGCCCTGAACCAAGTGCTTTGCACACAGATTTCATTGTGCCTTCCCACGACCCTGTGCACTAGACACTATTGTTACCTTCATTTTACAAATGAGAAACCGTAGGCTCATGGGTCCTTCATACGTGTCCGCTGAGCTGCTTCAACAGTGGGCCTGGTTCCTGTAGCTTCTGTCAGCTCCGGTGTCAGCTTTCAGTAATGCTCACTGAGTGCTTCCTGTTCTGAATGTGGCTCGCCTGCGGCAACAAAGCCCTGCAATCAAGACTCTTTCAAACACACGGAAGAGAAAGACTGTAAATGGAGGCATGGCTGGGCATCAGATATTGAGCCTAGTCAATAGGAGCTTGCTTTTGAGAGGAAGGTTCATATTGACCTGCTAGTAACCCCAATTTTCTTAGCCTGAGACATACTCACTGAAATTATTAATGGAGGACCTTTCTGGAGACACTGGAGAGCTTTTACCCAAGACAAAAAATATGTTCCTTATTGCTCCCCACTCCCCACTAGAGTCTAGCATAGCAAACACAGAAAGACATGACTTTAAAAAGATATCTATGCCCAATCAGTTCATGGTGTTTTCTGGATGGACTGATAAGGAACCCAGCTCTATCGTATTAGAGAAGATAGAAACCGACCAGGGTGCCACACAGGGCACCAGCGAGATCATCTGTCCTTACCTTGAGGATGTCACTCCAGGGTGTCTCGAAGCAGAGATCTACATTGTCTTTTACTGGTAAAGATAATTCACTAAAGATGTGAAGTGCATTTTGAAGAAACACATTGTTTGACAATAAACAACTGTGAAACTGTACTTCAAAACAATGACGATAACATTTCTTATTTGTCTTACCCACTAAAAGAAACGTTGTATCTTCGGTGCTTCAAAATAGTGAAACACTCCCCCAGGTGAGTGCTGGATGAAAATCCAGTGATGATTTCAGGATTCCTCCTCTTGCCACTGTTACTGTATGGTGCATGCTCAAAGCAAGAAGTAAATTGATTTTCCCCTAATTGTCATTCCTAATTGTGAGTGACATAAATCACAGTGATTTCAGCAAGCCGTTTGTAAAAGTAAAAAGGTCTGTAAGTCAGAGTGTGTGTCCTAATAGAGAAAAATGCCAGACGTAAAATCGAGAGAGAACATTCCCAAGGCAGCTTATTGTCACAGGAAGCCCTTAAGCTCAGAGCCTGCGAGATAGACAGTGGCCTAAAATGCTTGGGCACAAGCCAAGGGGAAACCCTAAGCTGGGTGGCTTTGGGGGATGGGAGCAGGGGAGCCAATACACCAGCAGGTGCCAGCAAATCTGTAACTGTGCCAACGAGGATGAGTTGAGGCTCTGGTGATGGCAGGCCCCAAAGGTTACAAATGTCGTCCCAGGGCCTGTGGGGCCTGAAGCAACTGCACAGACCTGCCCGAGCAGTATTTCACAAGGGGATTGATTCCTCTGTACTAAGTTTCTGGAAAAGGCTGGGTTTTTCCTGGGATTCGATTCACATTTTTTTTTTAATTTAAAGATTTTACTTATTTATTTTTAGAGGGAGGGGAAGGGAGTGAGAAAGAGAGGGAGAGAAACATCAATGAGTGGTTGGTTGCCTGTTGACTACCTCCCTACTGGGGACCTGGCCTGCAACCCAGGCATGTACACTGACTGGGAATTGAACCAGCAACCCTTTGGTTCGCAGGCCAAAGCTCAATCCACTGAGCCACACCAGGCAGGGTTTTTTTTTTTTTTTTTTTTTTAATAGTTAGTGGTTTAGGAATGATGGCATGTTCGGCTCTGGAGGAAAGTGTCTACTAAAATTGGCAGTGAGGGCCAGGTGTCACAAGGTAGGACAAATGGATGGATGGATGGTCCTCCTTCAGATGATGCTAGGAAAACACTGCCCAGTGTTTTCAAAAATAAAATCTTGCAGTTGTGAGATACTGAGAATAAGAATACCTTGCTTCACAGCTGGTGTAATCTGGCAGAGAAAATGCTGATGAAGGATCATGCTAAAGGTCAAGTCCAATCAAACCCATCTTGCTTAACATCCTTTGCGACTACCTACTGGTCCCGAGGGTAAAAAGTCCAACCTGCTTAACAAGACTTCACAAGGTCTCTGTGGTGGGACCTTGTCCCCTCTCTATTCCTGTTTCCCCTCCCTCCTTTCCTAGAGCTTCAGCTACTCTGGATTTCCTGGGGGAGCCAAGGTCTCTGGGGCTGGGCAGATGCAGTTCCCCTGCCTGCTGTACTTTTCCACTCATTCTTCTCTCCCCAGTTCGCCTCCTGACTTCCACTCATTTTCCTGGCCATGCTCTGGATCAGGGCAGGTGCTCTTGCTCTGCGCTCCCCCACGGCCCATCCCTCCCAGGGCTCTCCGCACTGCTGAGTCAGCGCTGGGTTCCCTGTCTCCCATCAGACCTTTCACATCCTTAAACATGATTGGGGACCCCAGACAACACTTGCTGGCCTGTTTGTATCCATTGATACTCACCATGTTAGAAATTTAAGGAATCTTTAAAACATGCATTACTTCATTTCAAAATAACAATAAGAAAACACATTGCATGTTAACATAAGTAACATTCTTTATGAAAAATATATTTTTAAAAGAAAAAATTGCTAAGAAGAGAGGTATTATTTTACATTTTTGCAAATTTCTTTGAAGTCTGGTTTAATAGAAGGCAGCTGGCTGCTCATACCTGTTGCTCAATACAAATTGTTTTAGTTGAAATGTATGAAGAAAATCTAGTCATGACAGAGATATGTGGTTGGAAAAGCAAAGACCTTATTGACCCCTGAGAGAGTCTCAGGGCCCCCAGATGTCCCTTGGCCACACTTTGAGTCCTACGACTGTGCATGGTATCTTGCTGCTCAGAGTCGGGTCCAGGGACCAGTGACACCAGCTTCACCAGGATTTATTAGAGATGTAGGCTCCCAGACCCTCTGACTCAGAATAGGCAGTTTAATGAGATCCTCATGTGCTCCTGTGCTGAGGAGGGTTTGAGAGGCACTTCTTCAGGTCAATATGTTTCCTGAGTCTGTGCATGTCCGAAAATGTCTTAATTCAAGCCTCATGTTGACTTGATAGTTTGGCTGGGTATAGGCTTGCTGCTAGGTTGAAAGTCATTTTAATTTTCAATTTCTGTTTCCCCAGAGAATAAATGGATAGTATCTGGTGGAAGAGTAGGGGACATTATTTACCTTGGCAGGCTGGGGTAGGCACTCAGGGTTTCAGCCTCCCTGTAAACAGACTTCCAGCCAAGCGCTGAGCTTTCGGCCCTCGCCTCATGCCTGCCTTCTCAGACATTTTCCTCTGTGCTCTGAGGCTTCCCTGGAGCCCATAGGGGCAACTCCCTCCTCATTCTTATCTTCCTCTACTTGAAAAAGATGCCTAGTTCATAGTTTCCTTTGTTTCTCCCATTCTTTTTGGATTTTTCTTTTACACTTTTGTTTATTATTTCACTGTCATTTTATGGTGTTTCAATGGTTGTGTTTGCTCAAAAGTCTCCCAGCTGATTTTAATTTCCAGAACACTAGGAAATGTTTTGCTGTCCAGTGGGTCTAAAAGAGTTTTCCCAGCCCATTCTTCATTTTTTATATATAAACTTTATAATTGGCTTGCCTAGTGTCTCCCCTTGCACCCCCAAAACTCATTGCCAACTTATTGAGATCATATAAAGTTTATAGTTCAATTTAGAGAGAATTGACAACTTTAAATTATTGAGATTTCAAGAAGAGTATTTTTTCCACTTATTCAATTACTTTTTTATATCCCTCAGTAGAATTTTTAAAAAATATTTTATTTATTTACTTTTAGAGAGGGGGGAGGAGAGGGAGGAAGAGGGAGAGAAACTTCGATGTGCAAGAGATACATCAATACATTACCTCTCACATGCCCCCCCCCCCATGTGGGGACTTGACCTGCAACCCAGGTGTGTGCCCTGACTGGGAATCAAACTGGTGACCTTTTGGTTTGCAGGTCAGCGTTCAATCCATTGAGCCACACCAGCCAGTGTGTTCCTCAGTAGAATTTTAAAGTTTAGTTCTGACAGATTTTACCCATGTCTTGTATTTTATCTCTTTGGTTTCTATTATAAATGAGATTATGTCTTCTAATACACTTTGTAACTGTCTGGTGTTTCTTTTACTATTGTATCAATGAGGTCTTTTTCATCTTGAAATATACAAATTTCCCTCTTATTTTCTTAAATTAAATTTTTTTCAATTACTGTTGATGTACACTATTATACTAGTCCTCACATTTTAGAATATATTAACTAGAGGTTTGAGTAGTTTAAAAGGTAATACATGACATTATAAAAATCATTAAAAATATAAAAGGGCATACAATGAAAAGTAAACTTCCCTTTCACCCATAGAGTTTATCATTGTGTATTATTTCTTGTATAATCCTTCCAGAGCTTTTTTTTTCCCTTATATATGGAAGTGTGTATAGGCTATAAGATGTTGAAACGGTTTTCTCTCTGCCTTTTGGGTGAGGCCAAAGCATGCAAGAACATTGTGGATGCCTCATACTTCCACTGGCTCAACCGCCTTTGTAGGTTGTGCTGAGACTGTGAGGAAGGTGGGCTGCATTAGCAACCCTCCCTCTGGCCAGCAGGAGGGGTAGAGGCTGAGAGATGTTTTTGGAATGTGTTGTCAGTGTGCTTGTCCCGGTGAGCAGCACTTCAAGACCATCTCCCAGAAAGCTGACCCCTTTGCCTGGCATTTCAGAGAAATAAAGAGTATCTACTTCTACAAGGAAAAGGTGAAAAGGCTATTTTGAAACTTTCTACCTGGGGGTTGAGTGAGGAGAGTTGGCTACTTTGTATTGAGCTATGTTTTCAGTAGCCATGGGGCAAAGCTGTGTGTTTTGGGGGGACCAGATATGGATTCTGTCAGGTTTGGGAAGCAGCCTGGGGTTGCCTTGAGTCTCACCCAAGAGGATTTCCAGGTGGGACCAGGTGATCCCAGCAGAGTGAGTCTGTGGGCCTGAGGGAGAGGTTTTCCACAGCCAGTTAATAGACAGCTCCTATAGCAAGGGATACATAGCCATCAGTCCGCAGTGGGAGGAACTATAAAATGGAAGGGGAAAAAAATTAAAACCTGTAACAGGTCTTTGTGAAACCGACATCTGGAAACTCTGCATCTGTTACACCCAGAGAACAAGACTTCATCCCCTTCTGTAAAAAAGACCACCCTCTCTCTACAGGCCCTCTTCTCCTGCACCCCAGCGAGGGGTGAGTGGGTCAGAACACGAAGCCAGCGAGAAATTGAGGGGGTGATTGAGGAGGAGAGAAGCGGCCAACCTGGCCCTACCTTACCCCCACCCCAACAGCCCTGACTCCAGACAGCAGGCCTGGCCTGACAGGGAAGGGAGGAGTTTCACCCTGGCCTAGACTGGAGTTTAGCTACTACACTGGATGGACTGTTAAATCACCCGAATGAAGTTTTCTTGTAATTGAACGTGATGGAAGCCTTTTCAATGATCTAGGAATGGCTGAAAAACTATAGGGCCTCCCAGTACTGTCATCCTTGAGCAGGGAAAGACCAAATCCATAGAGTGAGTTTAAACAGGAATGGTGGGGAAAATGGACTTTTTTCATGCGCCCTATTCTGACTGATTATGCCCCCTGGCCACCACCCCCACCTACCCCACCAGAACCGCCACAGACAAGGCCGTGTTATACCTACTGTCCTGTACTTTGCTTTTTACTTAGTAACATGTCTTAGAGATGATGTCTCCTCACAGCACACAGATGTACCTATTTTTAAGTCTGTTATATAGCATTCCATTGTATGTACAAACCATATTTATTTAGCCATTTCTGTATAGGTAAACAATTAGGATTTTTCCAGTTCTTGCTTTTACTCACAACGTTACAATGAATATCCTTGTTTTTTTGGTTGCACATGGGAGCATACCTGTACGAATATATTTGCGTAGAAGAGATGTGGTACATTTGTACAATAGATACTACATGGCTATAAGAAAGAAGGAACTCTTACCCTTTGGGACAGTATGGATGGACTGGAGATTGTTATGCTAAGTGGAATAGCTGGTCAGAGAACAAGTACCATAAGATCTCACTCATAAGTGGAATTTAATGAACAAGGAACATAAATAAACTGAGGAACAAAATTGGAGGAGAGTCGTGGATACATGGAACAGACTGACAGATCTCAGAGGGGAGGGGGTAAGCGGGACTGGAAAAGATTAGCCAACGAACATACGTGCAAAGCCTACAGACACGGACAACAGTGTGGTGGGGTGGGGGTCGGGGCTGGGTGGCGGGGAAGGAAGAGTGGGAAAGAAAACAGTTGGAAATGGACTCTTTTTTCTTTATAACTAGTTACACACATTTTATCTTCACAATTTTATCCTTCCTTGGCTGATGCATCTAAACCATCACAACAGTTGTTATCACTTGTCACAGTTGTCTTACTTCAGCCCTGGCTGGTGTGTCTTAGCAGACGGCCCGTAAACCAAAAGGTCATTGGCTGGGTTCCTGGTCAGGGCTCATGCCTGGGTTGCTGGCTAGGCCCCCAGTTGAGGGTGGGCAAGAGGCAACCAGTGGGTGTTTCTGTCCCTCTCTTTCTCTCTGTCTCCCCTCTCTCTAAAAATAAATAAATAAAATCTTTTAAGGAAAGTTTTACTCTAGACCCTAAAATCAATAAATGCTAAGGGAGAGTTTAATTAACTGAAACCTAAATCATCATTATTAATTTTCTAGTTACATCACAATACCTTGTAAAACATTTTTGCTGAGTAAATGGAGCACCCACTTTCCAGTGATCACGTGGCATAGCTAATTTACTCCACAGCTGAATATTTAATCATTAGTCTTCGCAAAGCTAAAGGTACTCGGCTAAAATCACATGCCATTACTTGCAACAAAATGCTTAACATCCTTACTTTGAATATTTTAAAGTCTTATCAAAGAAATGCTGGAAGGTCAGGCATTTGTAAATATTTCTGAAACATCGAAAGACGGAACTGCTGTAAATTAATTAGGAGACTTTTTAGGAAGGTCAGACGTGAAAGGTCCGGAAGGTCTCACATTCAGACAGTGTGTGCGCTCAGGTGGCGCTAGAGCTTCTGTCTGGGACGGCGAGAAGTTCCGACGATGGACAGTGCGGGGGCCACACACGTTGTCTGTGTACTTAATGCCGCTGATGGTAATCTTAACAGTGGTTAAAATGGTAAGTTTTACGTTATGTCTATTTAATCACAATAAAGTATACTATATTCAATTAAAAAAAAAGAGTACATTCCTGCAAGTAAGATTGCTAAGTTAACCAGCACATAAATCTTAAATTCCATCTCCAATAAGTTGCAGCAATTTCTATTGCTATCAACATTTTCCTTATAACCACGCAGATACTGTATAGTATCAGATGTTTTAATTTTTTCCAGTATGAGAGGTTAAAAAAATTACCTTGGCAATTCATAAATAATAAATGAGATTGAGCATCTTTTCATATATTTGTAAGTCATTTTTATTTATTTTTCTATAAATTTTCCTATTTCTGCCTTTACAGGTTGATTTTAAAAATTCATGTTATCAGCTACGTTTTCTTTGCGGGAAGTCAGCCAGTAGCGAGCGACCAAGAAATGAGCTGTACCAGTGCCGGAGACATGAGAACATGGGCAGAAAAATCTGGCTTGCTCAAAGCTTTAATCCATTTTCTTTTCCTTCCTTCTCTTCTTTGGGTTTGAGTCTCGATGTCTGGGTTTGAAACTCTGTAAGGCATAGGTTGCCTCCGTCTCCTCTCCCCATCCGGCCCTGTGCATGTTAGCGAGCGCCATCCCGGTGAGTGGTGCTCGGCTACCGAGACAGGGTCGTTACGCTGGTTACCCTCCACCCTCCACCCTCCACTCTGCCCTGCGCTCTGGGACGCTGGCCCGCACGCCTTCCCTCCGCGGGCTTCCTGCCCGCCAGCTGCTGGCTGTGTTCAGCAGTGAGGAGCCCCACAGCAGACGGATGGGGGAGTGAGGGCAGCGTACTTATTTCTCTCTCCTTGAGGGACGAACACAGGTAGCTTGATCCTTTGACCAGAGGTCTCAGCTCTTGGCAGGCCTCCTCTCAGGGTAGCCTCCTCATCTTCAGGCCTCCTTAACCACACATTCCTCACTCTTTCAGGCGTAGGGGTGAGATGGATGCTGTTTCCAACTTTGGGACCCTGCACTGTTACTTGTGAGGTCCCTGCTTCTTGCCTGCACCTTTGTAAATAGTCCATTGAGTAAACTGCCTGTAAGTTACCCAAATGGCAAGCACCATCTCAGCTTAGCATGCTGGGGCCTTGGCTGACCAAGGCGCCTTGTGCCTCGTTGTATCCAGTGGGTCCTAAATAGGAAGAGAAGCAGTTAAGCAGCAGCCATGGCTGGCGTTAGCCTTTAGCTATGCCCAAGAGGGTCCCACCCTGTCCCCTAGAGCGGGGACTCTGAGGGCTGTGCCTTGATAATGTTGGCACTCGAGACCAGCTGGAGGAAGGCTAAGGCACCTGGGCAGTGAGATGCGCCTGGCCTGCTTTAGCCCCCGGTGACCAACGGAGCTGAGAAGCCTGTGTCGGTCGGCACTCCGAGTCTGTGAGGGTGGCTCTGCGCTGGAGGAAGAGTTGACAGCTGCCAGGGAACACTGTGATCCTTCCTGGGGCTTGGGCGTCGTGAGGAGGCAAGTACTCTAGGAGGGGCCGGACTGAGGGAGGTGGGATGCATGGTGAGAGGGACTCTGACCCGGATGCTTCAGCTGGGACTGGCAATGTGGGGCTCAAGTCCAAGGTATCCCCGTGAGGCTGCAGCCCCACAGTGCAGGCAGTGGAGCCAGGCTTGGCGGGAATCTGAGAAGATGCTGGAGTCAGGGAAGAGGTTCAGGTGGTAGCAGTGGTCCAGCCTCAATAGCTCGCTCACAGTCTGCGGGCCTGCGAGGGTCCAGCGTGGGAGGGAATTCCCTCCCTCGCTGTTCCTGAGAGGCTTGAGGGCATGTCAAGTGCCCTCCATGTTATTTATTCTGCCCCGGGCAAAGGCAAAGCTGCCCTGCTGACCAGTGCTTTGCGTCATTGTTTCTTCAGGTGACCACTGTCGTGCTGTTACCTCCCAGTCCAAGCGTGATTTACTTTTTCTCCTGACAGAAGAGCCCGGAGCAGGCTTTAATGGAAGATTTGGTGGGAGCAGGCAGTAATTACAATGCGGAAAAAGACAACTGAAACTTCAAGGTGGAGACCATGTCCCCCAGAGGGCCTTCCTGGAAGTGGGGGATGCCTCCCCCACCTCTGTCTTCAGCCCCTCGGCTGGGCCACCCTTTTATTTTTAATTAGTTAATTAATTGATTTTTGTTGTGGTACAATGTACATAATATGAAAATTTTCTGCCATCTTTAGTGTACTATTTGGTGGCATTTAATTTATACTGCTTTGCTCTCCACTCCCAGAACTGTTTTTAAATCATCCTAAACGTTAATTCTATGTCCATTAAAAACACCTCCCCGCCCCCCTCCCCACAGTCCCTGGTGGCCTCTATTTCTGTGACCGGGTTATCATTTTGCAGGATTCAGCTAAGAGTTCTTCAATGGCAGAGTCAGGGCCTCTGTCTCCTCTGGGTCTTGAGAGAGGAAAGCATCTTCTTTCTCCTTTCTTCAAGGTTAACATAAAAGGCCAAAAATAAAACAAAAGAGAGATGTGGCTCAGCATATAAACCAGTGTTTGTAATCTGAATTACTATGCATGACAAATCCGTGATTTAAGCAGAGGACACTGGACGTAACTTAATCATCTTGTGCATTGATTACCAAAAGCTCCTGTTATTAATTGGAGCATTAATATTCTCCCAAATGGCCTAACCTTGTGCTTAGTTAGTTGATCTTATGTCTGCTTTTTTATAGCTTTGACTGTCCTCTCCTAAGTTTTTGCTTCTCATTCGCTTTGACTGGTAAACCAGACAGTGAAGCCTGCTGCTGTGGGCTGTGCGGTAAGACGGATAAATCCTGAATGGGAGATTGAAGCCTAATCCTGTGAGTAGAGTGCATTAACTTTAACAGCATTATTTTGGTTGAGTAGAAGCCTTTATGCTTATATTTTCTCAGGCTTGCCTTCCAGCTATATTCTAGGGGGACGAGATTACCAGGAAATCTAATTGTGGATTGGGGATTTGTGCTCTTCCACTTTGAGGAACATGCAGTGGCGGGATTGTAGGACAGCGAAGTCTGAATGCACTTCTGGCTTTGTTGACTGTATGTATTTTATTTTGCTTCACTTTATCATGCTCCACAGACGCCGTGTTTTTTACAAATTGAAAGCAAGACTCTGCACCAGCAAAAAGATTCTGACTCGCTTCGTTACGACACGACTTGATTGTGGTGGTCTGGAACTGGACCACGATATTGCTGATATGGTTCTCAAAGTGTGGACTCCATACCTGTGCTGTCAACATTGGAACGTGTTAGAAATATAAATTCTCAGCCCCGATTCCATACCTGCTGAATCAGAAATGCCAGCAGTGTGTATGTCCCACCGCCCTTCAGGTGATTCTGGTGCAGGTTCAAGTGTGAGAACCATTGACATGTACCATGTAAATAACACAACTTTAAGGATTCTCTCAAATCAAAATAGATGATATGAAACCATGAGAACTGACTCTAACTGCCCCCCAATTAATCCTTACAGTATCAGAAATGAAGGTAAATTGTGTTTTCATTTTTCTTGTCTGAAAATTTTTATCGAGCAAAGTGACGTTGGCATAGGGATGGAATAAATGGAATACTGTAGGGGTGGTATTAAAATTGTGTACATTTCTTCCTCATCGAGAAAACACAGATACATTTAGAGCTGTGGGACTCAGTCTGCAAAAGTCAAGGTCTTCCAGAGTTGAAGCACAAGGTCAAACATCGCTTCAGAACAAAAGGGGATGGATTTCTGACAAGGGCTGCCCACAAAAGAGAGGACCCAACCCTGACAACTTGTGAATCTGCTCTTGAGAACATGTAGTTTTGAAAGAAATTCATCTGAGAAATGAGAGAGGTCCTGATGTCATGACATTTCATTGTTTTTGAATAGTTTGTGAGGGAAAAAAAACAACAAGGATGAGGGTTTTCTGTTACCATGACAACTTGGAGAGGCCCAGGCCTGCTGATAATAACTGTTGAGCTGACAAAGCTGAGCATCTGATTCTAGATGAGAAAAAAGTGGGGCTGTGGAGGTCTGGGGATTGCGTGGAAATGAATATTCTTTTATTCCCAGTCTGCTGCATCGCCTGATTTAAAAAAGTAACCCATTGAATTAAACAGCATGCACAGGGACTTCAATAATGAACGTTTCTTCATGCACTTCCCCTTACCTGGAGGGCACACCCGCTCCCTTGTCTGGTTTCTATCCCAACCCCTCCTCAGGGAGGGCTTTCTTATCCATTGGCCCTCAGCAAACCACAGCCCTGACGGGGCTCACTCTTTAGTCCTGCTTGGTAGGGGGGAGAAGAACAGTACATGTTATTTCATTGTGCCTTCAGGGTCTGACTAGAAGAAGGCTGCCCGTAATCTTTTTGTATTCCTTTTTCTTGTAAAATAAAAATAGCTTACAGTTATTGAGTGCTTAGTGTATACCTCCCCAGTGCTATTTAAAGTGTGGTCGAAGACCGACAGCATCAGTATCACCTGGGAACTTGCTTAAAAGGCAAGTTTGGGGATCCTACCCCCGACCTGCTCAGTCAGAACCTCTGGGGGGGGGTCCCAGGAATCCCTTTTTAATAAGCCCCCTGGTAATTCTGATACACACTAAGTTTGAGGATCATTATACTAGACACATCTAAGTGCTTCACAATCTTTTGCATTTAGTTTTCACAACATTTAACCTAGAAACTAGTATTACTCCCTCCATACAGATGGGGGAACTGAGACACAGAAAGTCTGAGTAAATTGCTCAAGGTCCCTGTGGTGTGCTGTTTCCAAAGATGATGGCGACTATTCCTCCAAGGGTTCAGTGTGACTTTGTCACTTCTCTCAGGAGGTGAAGTCTCTTTCCCTTCTCCTTGAACAGCAGCGGTCTGTGCCTTGCTTTGACCAACAGCATGCAATGAGAGTGATACAGGACAACTTCCGGTGGGGCCAGAGAGGCCTTGCAGAGTCTGTTGTCAGGGATGCTCCTGCAGACCCCTGACTCCCATGTAAAGAAGTCCAGGCCACCCTGCTGGGGACAGAGGCCATGTGGTACCAGGGACAATAGGGAGAGAGGCCACGGGGAGAAGAACCTCAGTGTGCCAGCCAATAGCCATCATAAGGCCTGGTCCTGGGGGGAGGCCATCTGGACCTGTCAGCCCAGCCCAGTCACCAGCTGAACGCAGCCACGTGCTGGGGTCTTGCTAATACCACATGGAGCAGAGGCTGGCTGGGCCCTGCCTGAATCCCCAACCCACAAAACTTCGTGCGATGCAATGGTGCTGTTTTAAGCCATGAGTGTTGGGATCACTTGTTACGCAGCAGTAGGTTGTATAACAACTGAAACGGTCATGTGATTTGTCAGTCATAGATCCTGCAGTCCAACCCAGGCAGCTTAGCTGTGAGCTGTCCATTGTAGTCATTGTTCTTTGCTTCATATTATTAAAAAAATTAGAATTGCTATTTTATTAATATATGGGGCGCTAAACCCAAATTCCAACAAAGAGTATCTGGTAAATTGTGGTGAACCTTATAGCATATATAATAGCACCCATGTTTACCCTCTAAGCTTGCTAATAATTATAATTGGTAACACTTGCAAAGTTCTCACTTATTGTCATTGATAAGTTCTTGGAAACTTCGAATTTAAGCAAAAGGATGTATAACTTTTACTATAGGCTAATAGATATAAACAACTCAAGTTCCAACAGTGTATTTCTGGTCACAAAAACGTCACTAAACTTGTAAGTAAAGATCCGAACACTTTTTAATATCAAATATTGAAATAAAAGTAAACTATATGTACATTTAAGACAGATGAATAAAAACACGTAAGATAATTCCTTGCTAACCCACTGATTCCAGTTCAGTGTGGCGGGTGGCCAGAGCCTGCCCCGGCAGCTCAGGGCGCAAGGTGGGCCCCACTCTGGGCAGGACGTCCTTTCGTCTCTGGGCCGCGTACACGCACATCCGCACTCCCTCAGAATGGGACAGACTCACTCAGACTTCCTGGCGAAAACCCACGCGGGCGTGGGGAGGACACGCAAACTCCACACAGACAGTGGCCTGGACCAGGAATTGATTTTTTTCCTCATTAATGTTATAACAAAATGACTTTATTCAAGGGCCTGCTGTACTTAGTATGTACCAGGCAGTAAGTGCTTTGAATGTATTTTAACTTGCTGATTTTTCAAATAACTTGAAATGATATTTTGAAATACATGCTTACTTAATTGATTTTCAGCCTTTTTTCCTAATGCAGGTATTTAAAGCTCTACATTTTCTAAATATGACTTTAAATACACCATAAAATTTTTCATATGTCATATTCTAATTATTATTCCATTCAGATTTCTTCTTTGATCCAGGATTTTTGCTTTTAGAAATGTACTACTTACTTTGTCTTTTTCCTAATTAGAAAATCTTATTAATTATTTTCTTCCTAAATTATTCCATTGTGGTTAGAGGATATATTCTGTATGATTTCAAACATTTGGAATTTATTGGGGCTTATTTTTTGGCCTGGTATATTTTCAACTTTGGTAAATATTCCATGTGTACTTGAAAAAAAATGTGTACACTACAGTCGACGGCTGACTTACAGAAAGTTTTGATATTGTTGTTGCGGATGATTATTCCCTTAGGGGTTCCCTAACTGACCTCTTAAACTAGAGAAGGATTGTGTAGCCTTGGGGTTGGGGGCCTGGAGGCCCAAGGTTGGGCAGGGGCAGCATAACCATACTGTGGACTCAGAAACATGTCTCTCTTTACTTTGAGATAAAGCGATTTCCCTGAGAACACGCACCAGGAAAACACCAGCTCCTAGAACAGTACCTGACACCTGGGAGGCACACTCTGTGCTTGCTGAAGGGCTGCATGGGTTGGTCGACCCCATCTGCTGTCTTAGTCACAGGAGCCTGTCAAGGCTGCTGTAGGCCTCATTGGTCAGTTGAGGCTGGAACAACTTTCTCAAGGTCCTTCCCCGAACATCTGCTGAAAAACTGTTGTGACACATATGCAAATTTAATAGTCTGATGCAAATAGGGCCTCCTGGAGCTGTGCAGTATCCAGTGTGCTCAGTTGCACCTGTGGCCCCAGGTGGGGCCCAGAGGACCTGATTCCAGCTTCCAGGCTTAGCTTTCTCCCACTGAGCCAAGCTGGTAGGACAGCTGTGTTCAAGCCCACACCTGAACGTGGTCCCTCCTTAGCTCCTGCTGGAATGTAAGCCGAGGCCTTGGGTTGCAGTGGGCAGTGCAGCTTCCTCGGAGCAAGCCGTAGCCAAGGGGTCCTGTGTCACTGTCTTTCCTGCGAGGAAGAGTGAAGACAGCGTCATGGTGCATCTTTGCAGATGCCGAGATTTTTATTTCCAATGGAATAAAATCACTAGCACTGCATTTCTTAAAAAATTGAATTAATTACAAACATTCCCATAAAGGAAAATTTTATGCCCAAATGGTTTCACTGTGATTTATAGCATATGTTTAAGGAAGAAACAGTAGCAATTATACATAAACTCAGAAATTAAAAGAGGAGAAATTATTTTCTAAATCATTTTATGAGGCTAGCATTACTCTTGATACCAAAAACCAGACAGATATTATAAGAAAACCCCACAGATTACTGTCCCTCTGCAGACAGCCACAAAAATTCTTGACAATTTGCAAATCAAATCAAACAACATAAAAAGGGATAATGTAGCATGACCAAGTTCGGTTTCATTCTAGGCATGCAAGTCTGATTTAATACAAAAAAAAAATCAATGCAATAATCATCTTAACAGAATAAAAAATAAATGACCATTTTGTAGATGCAGAAAAAACATTTGACAAAAGTCAACACATATTTGTGATTTAAAAACTCCCAGTGAACTAGAAATAGAAGGGAACTTTTTTTACTCAGTGAAAAATGTCTTTCAAAAAAATGGAATGAGATATCTTCACTGTTTGCTTACGATAGGGTGATATCAGAACTTAACACCTATTGAATGCCTACTACTGTCAGACCTCAATGCAGATTCCTTATGTCAGGTTGGAGAGATAGCAAACCAGGGCAGGGAGGACGAGGGAGACATGTCTCACCCACTAAACCAGCTGTTCTGAGCCCAAAGCCTCCGATTTGGGTTCTGAATACTTGAGAAGGGGATGTTGCAGTAGAATGAGCAGCCAGAGGGGGAACAAAGGCAGGGAGGGGGAGGGATACATGTCCCACCCACTAACTCAGCAGTCCTTGAAATTCTATATATCTTTTCCATTATCCGGGAAAGAAAGCCTTAGAAATTGTGCTTTTATCCCATGGCCTGAAAGGCCCAAAAGGCCCAAAAGGGCCCACAGTGCCTGAAGGAATAAGCCCAAGAACACATTTGGGTACTCACACCCGCATCCTGGAAAGCTAGCACCACCTTTACCTGTCAATCAACCCACAACTTTTTCACCCTCCCCATCCTGCCCACTGTGTAAGTCCCTAGAACAAAGGCTTTGGGGGCTTGGTGCTCTTGGCTCTTTGGCCGCCTAACCAGGCTGCCTAGCCTCAGGCCACTTGGCCTCCGGCCATGTGCTAGCTTGCCACCTCGGCTCTCGCCACCTCTGCGCTTGCAGCCCAGACCTTTGGCTGCCCTTACCTTCACTGCCCTTACACTGCTTCACCCTGAACCTATGACTCCCAGCCCCCATCCCACCTTAGCTAGACTCTTTCTCTTCCACGAGAACGGATCACCAATAAACCCTGCTTGTGTTACTGGAGAAGCTGACACAGCAAAGAATTACAGGTCAGTGAGCCTATTAGTGTGCAAGCAAAGTTTATTAGTGAATGGGAGAGCAAAAGCAAGAGTGGCTAGAGCAAGGGTGGCTACAGGCCCGGGTGGCCAGCACCCAGGGGACCAGAAGGCAGATGGCAAAAACGTGTGGCCAGGGGCCTGGTAGCCAGAGGCTCCCTGGCTCTGCAGAGGCCAAGTGGCCAGGGCCCTCCTCCCCCAAACCCTATGGCAAGAGAGCCACAAGCCCAGAGAAGAGAGCAAGTCTTTTGTT
>PVKU01001534.1:0-293314 GCA_004027475.1 Anoura caudifer | reverse complement strand
TTTTTTTTTTTTTTTTTTTTTTTTTTTTTTTTTTTTTTTTTTTTTTTTTTTTTTTGCCTTTGGACATCCAATTGCTCCAGCACAATTAGTTGGAAAAGCTATCTTTACTCCATTGAATTGCTTTGGCATCTCTGTCAAAAATCAGTTAGGGGAATGTTTGTGTGGGTCTATTTCTGGGTTCTGTGTTCAGTTCCATTGATCTAAGTATCTATGGATTCACCAATATCACACAGCCTTAATTATATATGTCTTGAAATCAATTAGATTGATTCTTCCTACTTCATTCCTGTTAATCAATTTCATTTAGTTTTTCTAGGCCCTATGCCTTTCACTATAGATTTTAAAATAAGCTTGTCTATGCTTGTTATTTTTAAATTCTGAGATTTTGATAATAATTTCATTCAGTTTATAGATCATTTGGGGTTAACTGACATCATTTTAATATGGAGTCTTTCAATTCATGAACACAGTGTATTTTTCCATTATTTACATCTGTAATCGTTAAAATCTCATCATTTCTAAGGTACAGATTCTGCACATGTTTTGTCAGGTGTATTCTTATGTGTTTCTTTTTCTTTGGAGCAATTGTAAATGGCATTTTGTTTCAAATTTCAGGTTCTACATGTTCCTTGTTCATATAGAGAAAGGTGACTAATTTTTGCATGTGTTGACCTTATTTCCTATTACATTTTAAAAATAATTTATTAGTTCTAGGAAGATCTTTTTGTAAATTATTTGGGATTTTCTACATAGGCAACCATGGCATTTTTAATTAGGGATAATTGTACTTCTTAATCTGGATGCTTGCACTTCCTTTTTTGCTTGTTGTTCCGGCTTAGATTTCCAGTGCTAAATTGAGTAAGAGTGATGAGAATGGACATCTTCACCTTACTCCCCACTAAGGAAGAAAAGCATTCAGTCTTTCACCACTGAGTATAATGTTAGCTTACAGGTTTTTACTATGTTCTTTATACAGTTTTTGCTTACCAATCTTTTCTTCCTTCTTGATATTCCAAAATTCCTTTGTTTATTGCTTTTCTCTGCTTATGGAATTTCCTTTATTTATTCTTTTGGGAAAAGCCTGTTAGTGACAAATCCTTTTTATTTTTCTTCATTTGAGAGTGCCTTATTTTCTACTTTATTCCTTAAATGAAGTTTGACTTGATATAGAAATTTATATAAAGTTCTATTCTTTCACGCTTAAAAAATATGGTTTCTTTTCTTTTTCTTTTTCTTTTTCTTTTTTTTCTTTTTTTTTTTTTTTTTGGCCTTCATGGTTCTCTGAGAGAAATCCATGAATCATGAAATTGTTTTTCCTGTGTAGATAAGGTGTTTTTTTCTTTTTCCTGCTTTCAATAATTTTTTTTGTCTTTAGTTTTTAGTTTTCAGAATTTTGACTATGATATTTCTTGGTGTAGATTTTTTGGGTTTATTCGATTTGTGATTTGTTCAGATTCTTCAATGTGTAGGTTTAAATATTTGGGGGAATTTTCGGCGATATTTTGATGAGTACTCTTTTAGCCCCACCTTCTTCCTTTTGTCTTTCTAAGACTCTAATTATGTTAGAGTCTTAGATCTTTTGTTAGATCTTTTGTTGTAGTTCCAGGGCTCCTGAATCTCTCTTCATTTCTTTCTGTCTATTTCATCTGTTTTTCAGATTGTGTAATTTCTATTGTTCTATCTTCAGATTCAATTTTTCCTTCCTCTGTTCACTCTGCTCTGTTATTAAGACCATTCATTGAATGTTTTATTTTGGTCATTGTATTTTTAGTTCTAGAACCTCCATTTGTTTCTTTATATCTTGTATTTCTCAGCTGAGGCCTCCCACTTTTTCACTTGTTTCAAGCTTGGAATTGATTAGGAAAGTATTGGTATGATGGCTGCCTTGTCAGATAATTCTAACTTTTCTATCATCTCTGTGTTATCTATTTATTATCTTTTGCATTCATTTCAGTATCTTTTTAAGCTGGAGTACAAAAAGTGATTTTCAAATGACACCTGAATATTTTGGCTATATATAATGATCTCTGGCTCTTACTTAAATCTTCTATTTTAACTTGTTTCCTTCGATACTGCTTTAACATCGAAAGACAGGGGTGGTTCCTCCCCACCCCTGCCTGGTAAAAGTAGCAGAATAGGTTCACTATGCTGCATGTGTTGGTACCTGAGGTGGGGGTTCCTCGATACTGCCAGGCGGTGTTAAAATTTCCAGCTGCCAGTTAGGCCTCTACTGATAGTTCTCTGACCAGAAGAGGTGGGAGTGCTTTGTTATTGTTCCCCACATTTCCTACCCTGACCCAACAAAAGTGGGCAATGGCTTCAAGACAGCTCCTCAGTAGTGAAAGTCCTAACTCTCCACTAGGCCTCATTTGTCACTACCTGAGTAGTAAGAAGGAGAGTTGCATCATTACTGCTAAATAGAGAAAGAAATCCAGGCTCCCCACACAGACTCCATTGACACAGTAGGAAAAGGTCTCATTGTTATCCAGAGCATATGAAAGTTTCAGTTCCCTACTGGGCCTTCTCTAACACTGCCCACCATATACGTGGTATCTGGGGTGCTTCATTAGAGATTTAGGTAGGTTGATGTTTAGGCTCCTTATTTGGGTTTTCTGTGGTGTCCAGCTGGAGCAAATTCTCTTATTTTCTAAAAGTTTTTGATTGATCTAGGCTTCCTCTTCATTGGCCCTGTGTTTAGAGAGAATAGATTTTGTTAGAGAATTTTTTGTCTGTGTTTTTGGCATTTTTAGGCTGCCAACTTCTTTAGCTCCAAGAGTAAGATATGTGTGGCAAAAGCAAACCCAAGGAGCTCAATACCATGTCATTTTTTTAGGCCTTAGGGTTCCTAGTCTACCCAGCTTCTTATCCCTCCCTTTTCAGTGTTCATATGTTTGTTTTAGATATAATATTCAGGGTTTTCTGTTGTTTTTAGACGATGAAATCTACTCCACCTTCTCAGAGGTGGTTGTGGTGTCACTTTTAAAAATAGTCAAGTATATATGTTTAAGAAGTTTAAACTTGGATATAATGTGGAATGCAAGAACAATTACTATGAAGTCTTGTAGAGTTCAAACTCTGGTCACCTAAGAGCAGAGTGTTATTCACTTAACACAGTTAATTAGAACAACATAAAGCTAAAAGCATGGCCTAACAATAAATTGCATATTAAGTACTTCTAACTATGGTAGGGAGATAATTATTGAAAAGTTAACATGGAAGGTATTCCTGGGAAATAATATAAGTAAGAAAACTGGGGAAGAGGACAGAGATGACATACTGCTTTCTTTAGTGACATAGTTTTGTTGAAAAAAAAATCAAGTATCTTTCAAGTTTCATGTGTTAGGAAAGAATTTTCTATCCCCTTTAAGATAAAAGCCATTTTATTAATTTACTTACCTCAAACTTTAAATAAATCATTAGAACCTGCAGAGAAATATAAGAGTCACAAAAGGCCCAAAAGCAAAAGGCTAACTAGCTATGTGAAGAAAGCAAAATAAAATATTTCAAAAGCTGTAGCAAGAAAGCAACGACAACTGTTAACTCTCCAAGTGATGAGTATTCTACCCTTTTCGCACAAATAATTGTTCAAAGCAGTGTTTTTCATGGCTGTCACTCATTGTAGGAAATGGCATATAATTCAGTATCAAATTTTGCTTTTGATAGCATACAATAGAATTGATTATCGTCTGCCTAATTCTAAAAAGTAAAGCTACAGAGAACCTGATGAAGACTTGATGGCATTTTAGAAATTGACAGTTGAGCCAGTTTTGTGTGCACTGAATAACTGTGTGGGAGGAGGAACAGGGACTTTTATGAATGTAAATGATTGGCACAGTTGTTAGTTATGATGATCAGCCATGTGTGAGGGGAATAAAAATAGAATGTAGAGTCCCTGGCAGCAATCTCAATCCCAAAATAAGGAAAATGTGGAAAAATTAATGATTTATACTAATAAAATATAGAATTGGCTAATGTTTTTAATTCATGTGCTATGTGATGTTGTCACTGCACCACTTACATACTATGTAGAATTTGTAGTCCTTCAAGATATAAGACAAGACTCTCTATTTTTGCATATGCCATACTTTAAGTATAGAATATTTTTCCTGCACTTGATTTGTATTCCCAATACAAAGAGTATTTAGCACACGTTCAAATATATTGAACATCAATCCTTCGTGAAAGTAAACCTTGAAAGTGAATTCCTCACCAGAATATTCATTTATTCTTTTTATCTTCCATCATGCATTTCACTGTATAGTGACTAAGTAAATACCCACATTTGGCCATTTGGCTTTCATTCAACAGATCTATAAGTGTGTTTTATTAGTTTATTTCCAAAGTCTTCTCACCAGGATTTCATCTAAGAAATTAAATATACAGATGGAAAGTGGCCAAACCATATATAACAATGGAAACCTAACCCACAACTTTTGTACTAACCACTCAGAAAGCCAAGCAACAGCCTCTCAGCAATGGGCCCAAAACTGTCAAGACTTGCACAAGGCCAGCAGCTTCCCTATCCTTTCACCTCTGCTTCCAATGCAGGACCCACAAGAGACAACCAAATATCCTCCCCAAACCAGTCCCATAGGATGCCCTGCTTCTAGCTTGGCAACCTTGAGCTTCCCTGTGCCCAAAGCCTCTAACAGAGCGTATTGAAATTTCTATTTCTTCACTATATTCCTTTGTCACTCGCCTCTCTGAGTATCTGCCAAATGCAGTGATAATGGCTGATGCCTTCACTCTAACAAGCTTAGAATAAATAGCTTTTGTTTGTCCTCATTTGGTAGTTCATTTATTCCCATATGCTCCTGCCTTTCCACGTGCTAGCATCAGTGTCAAAGCACTTAATTTTAAGTCACTCTCCCAAACAAGGCTGGCTTATTTCATAAGCTGTCATGTCTCTCATTTTTATAGAGATTCAGTATAAATTCAACAGATTGTGGAGTTGGTCTTAGTTTTTCAGCATAAGATTCTATACATACTTTGTTAGGTATATACCTAAGTATTTCAATTTGTGGTACTAATCAAATCTAAAGAGCAAAATTTAGATTTGATTTAGGGTTTATCATTCTTTTCTGCATATGTCTTTCTGTTAGCAAACAAGTATAAATATACTCTTAAAAGAACTTATTTCCATTTTGTGTTTGTCTGTCAAACATCATGAGTATACACATCATATGACATATTATTATGATAGCGCGTATGCTTTTCTCCAGGTTACCACAACTTTGGCCATGGCAAACATCAATTTAAATATGTGTAAAGGATTTCTACTTACAGTCTTACTGGATTATACAGTATAGTTTTAGGAGTGGTATTATTTAGGGGTATTGGACATTACTTAAAGTTCCTACCAACAAAATAGCCATCCAAAATAAAAGTAATTTTTATTATCTAAAATACTTTTAGATCATTGCCCCTGAAAAAATTGTAAGTGTCTTCCTACTGGAGGTAAATTTACTACCTAATTATTAAATATCTTTTTTTTACTTTTATTTCTGTTGGTATGTGTTTCTTCAAGTTTCGCTGCTTAGAACATCACCCATGTTTCCTTTTCCATTTTGTGATTAACTGTCGTTCTTTTCTGATTTGTATTCTGAATGGTCTAGGGAAGGGAGTGCTTAGCACTTTAGCATTTAGCACACGTTCAAATATATTGGTATCTAGCATATTAATCCTTCATGAAAGTAAATCTTGATAGTAACTTCCCCACCAGAAAACATACTTTTTTTTTCTATCTTCTGTCATACATTTCACCGTGTATTGACAAGGAGTCACATTTGGCCACTTGGCTTTCATTCAGCAGATCTGTAGGTTTGTTTTATTGGATTATAGTATTTCCTCAGGAACTTCAGTTCTAACAGAAAATTCTCCAGATTCCTTCTTACCACCTAAATGCACTTGTTGTGGATTGAGTCAGGGTACACCTCGGTGATAAAGGAATAGCACATAACTAGGAAAGGCACGGCTTAGAGACTGATTTAGGACACCGAAGGCTGGGCCTACTAGTATCAAAGGGCCAGCTATTGTAAGAATTTCATTTATTTATTTTTCCCATCACTAGTTATCCAGCTCATACCCTCTTCTGCATTCACCTACCCTCCCTCACCTCAATCACCACACTGCTTTCTGTGTTGATGAATTCTTTCTTCTTTCCTTTTTTGTTCAATATCTCCACCTCCCAACACCCCCCAGAACTGTCAAACCACAGACTCATTCTTTATTTTTCAATTACAGCTGATAGTCAATATTATTTTACATTAGCTAAATCTTTTCAGTTACTTATGAAAGTACATGTAAAGTTTTGCAAATGCCTCAGCCTTGCCGAAACTGATCAGACAGGTCATTGGCAGTAAGACATAGATGGCCCGTGTGTGCAAAGCCATCCTTTGCTGTGCAAGACGATACTGTGCAACCAGGATACTCCCTGGCTGAATCTTTAGCAACAACAAAAATCTTGAAACAGCCTATGTTAAAGATTTCATAGCCAGTTGGAGTTATGGAAGCTTAAATATCACCATTGGAAGAAAAGGAATTTCCTCCCTATCTAATTGTCTTACTAGTTAGCTCAGAGAGAGATACATGAGTCACAAAATTTTGAAATGCCGTTGCGGTACATTGAAGAGTGTCTCCCTGCCACCAAACATTTATGTCTACCCAGGATGTCAGAGTATGACCTTGTTTGGAAACAGTGTCTTTGCAAATGTGATTAAGTGATGGATTGAGATGAGATCATATTGGATTATGGTGGGCCCTAAGGTCAGTGAGTGTCCTTATAGGAGGCAGAAAGGAAGGCATAGATAGAGAAAAGAAGATAATTTGAGGTTGAGGAAAACAAGACATTGGAGTGATTCTGTGCAAGCCAAAGAACTCCAGGGGCCACCAGAAGCTGGAGAGGTAAGAAGAGATCATTCCCTGGAGCCCTCGGAGGGAACACAGCCCCAGCACCAACTTTATCACACATGTCTAGCTTCTGTAACTGTGAGAGAGTAAACTTCTCTTGTCTGAAGTCACCACATTTGTGGTCATTTGTTATGGAAGCCTTAGAAAACTAATACAACCATGCAAGAAAAAACAGGAAAGAATTTTGCATTACTTTCATCATTGGGCATATAGCTTTTTGAAATATTTTTTATCATTTTTTATGTATCTTTTGTACACTGACTATCGGAATGTCAGACTTTATAAGCAGCTTTACATTACTCTCATCCCCATTTTACCAAAAGGCTATTGTAGGTGAATTTGAATTCCCTTCAACAAGTTGATTTTAACTTGTCAAAATGGCCCAGCCTAGTTCTAAGGTAGAATAATCAAGATAAGTGGATGAACCAACATTGCAAAATGAAAAAGAAAAATCCTCCCTATAGGCAACATTATTTTCTTTTGTACTTTCCATTCTTAGACTGAGTTAAAAGATTTTATTTATTTAACATAAAAATATATAAATGCTTTGTTATTCTCTAAATGTCTTCCTTCAAATTTTGTTTTTCTTTCAGTTGCTAATTGGAAGCTATCTCTTTGATTCAGTATATTACCATGTTATTCTTGATTGATTAAACAAATCTAGACTCAACAATTTGGCTATCTTTTTTAAAAGAATATTTTTTACTCAGATAACATTTTTAAAAGAATATTTTTACTCAAAGAACAATCACTCTTATGAATAAAAAAGTTGCCCTGGACAAAGTGGCTCAGCTGGTTGCAGCATTGTCCCTTATACCAAAAGGATGCAGGTTCGATCCCTGGTCAGGGCACATACCCAGGTTGGAGGTTCGATCCTTGTTTGGATACATATAGGAGACAACTGATCAATGTTTCTTTCTCATACTGATGTTTCTCTCTGTCTCCCTTTTTCACTCTTTAAAAGTCAATAAACATACCCTGGAATGAGGGTTTTTTTTAAAAAAAGGAATAAAAACACTCCCAATATGAGAAAACTCCACAACTACTCAAGTGGTACAGAAGAATAAAACTTAGAAAACAGATGATAATTGTAATCAACTTGTGTTTTGTATGGAAAAACTGAAGCCCCATTCATGGGGTCTACAAGCACCTAAGAGCTCTAGGTCAAGAACTTCTTAAAAATATATAAAGAGCATAGAAAAATTGGCTCTGTTATTTGACATTTGCAGATCTGCTAATAAGAATTTGAAACTGAATAGTCTAGAATAGTTTAATAGTCCAAAGTAATTTCTCCTGCACCTGAGTTGAAAGTCAGTAAGAATACCAACAGAGATTGAATCACTCTGGTATTTTCTCATAATAAATAGTAGAAAGCCAGCTGGTATAAAAAGACTTTTATATAGCAGAAACATTGAGGATGGTCATTTGAAACAAAGTTTCTTTTTGTCTGGGTCATGTTTCATAGGTCCACTGTGGTCTGTCATTTAGAATGAATTCTTCCTAATCGCTTCTCTGATTGCTCAATTGTTGTTATCGTTTGCACTGCAGTTTCTTTACTCCAGCAAGTAAGATGTCATTTCCTTCTATATTCGTGTTGGCGTGGACCTTCTGAAGCGAAATGCTGTCCTGGCATGCAGTCCTTGCTGCATAACAGAGATGTGTGGTCTTTATAAAGCATCTCACATATGCAGGGTTACACATCCAAATTGGGCACCATCTGGGTTAATACAAATAAAGTTGTAATAAATCATTCATTGCATAACAAAATTTCATATAAATTTATATGAATTCTTTTTTCTTTACTTACCACATGGATGTTTCTCGACAGATCTATGGTTTCATAAATCCAAGCAAGTTTATTTGCTAACGATAATCCCATGATTACAGTTCTGTTTGCTAGTTGTTTTATGTCTCATGTAAAAATGTCATTTTTTTATTGCTAACAAGGGAGTCTTGATTTAAAACCATTTAATACATCGCCTTTTGTGCAGATGGGTTTTGTCTGTCCAGTTTGCTTCATCATGTCTAAATTCCAGCATAATAGAATTTTAATAAGATGCCTAATGATAAAAAATGATAATGTTATATTTTAAGCGACTTTCACCTTTACACAAGTGCCATATGTACATATATCTTCTTCTTTTCTCACAATAAAAGAAGTATCCTCAAGATCAAAAAACATGAAGGGGATGGTTTGTTTTTACCTTTCTCAAATATCTTCCAAGAGAAAACCAATGATAATACTTCATAAATAAGGTCATAAGCAAGAAAAGATATTGGGGATTTGGGAAGGGAAGGCAACAAGCCATTTCCCCTTCTGCTGCACTGAAAAGGAATTAAATGGGTCTCCTTGTCTTACACCCTTCTCCTCTAAACCACCATGACTTACTTCCCAGGAAGCACTTCTTCACACAGTTCGGGATCTCTGTTGAGTACAGATTTTGAATAGACCTGGACATAAGTTATGGTAAAGAACTGTGACAAGATGACATAAGTGGAACCATTTTAAAACAGAGCTAGGGCAGACATTCCAGAGGAACTGCCGTGCACGTCTTATTCCTCAAACCCTTCAAATGTTTGACATGGGCCAAATAACTCTCAGCCTGAGCCCAGCCCACATTTTATTCCAAATAGCTGTTTGCAAAGCGAACAGGAAAGCAGACCTCCTGACCACAAGGATCCATGATTATGAATATTATTTAGAATTGGCACCATCATGCATGCTAATGAATAGCAGCTTATTGGCACCTATAGAAATTCCTTCCTTGGCTTATGAGCACCAATAGAAATTCCTTTCTTCTATTTATGTAATTACTTCCCTCCCCTTTCTTATAAAAACCCTTACCTTCACCCTGTAATCAGAACGCTATTTGAGTTTCTGCCTGAATCACCACCTCCTGAATAGCTATTCTTTGATTTTAAATAAATGCGTCTTGCCCCTCGCTTTGGCTTTTTATTTTTAGGTTAATGGAACAAATGAACAATAGCATCTTAACATAGTCTTCATCTAGGAGGGTTCCCCTACTCTTATCATACTTTAGTGAAACTATTTGTTAATGTCAGTGTTCTCTACCAGACTGTAAACTCGGTGTCATTGGGACATGATATGTTGATCACATGAATCAACAACAAAAGCTACTTAATTAAATATGAAAGGAAACAAAGGAATCTCAGGAAACACAGCCACAAGCTGTGCCTTACAGGAATCTCAAAGCTGTCACTCATACATGCACTCTCTTCTCTTCCTGCCCACCTGGTGTCTCACCCTCGTTTCAGTTTCAATGTCTGCTCCCTTCTCTCAACCCACAAAAGAAGAAAGGAAGTAGGGCAAATATTATCACACCAGTTTACAAACATCTAAGGTCAGAGGGCTATTGAAATTAAAACTGAAATATTCATAAATTTCAGCCCTGTGCTACTATTTGACCCTGTAACAGTGTTCAAAATGTGAGGGACGATGCTTGAGGAATTGCTATTAGCAAGAGTTAACCGTGGCAAAGGAAAGAACAGTGGATGTGAGTGCTAATGGCCTTGGTTGGAATTTCATTTCTGCTTTGTACTCTCCAGCTAGCAGAGAGCTGAGTCTCTTAACCCCATGACTCTCAATTTTCTCACCTATGAAATTATGGTGAGAATTCTGTTACACCCAGAATTTAGGCATTATCAAATGTGATATGAAAATATTATAAATTAAAACATCTAGACAAATGTAAACTATTAAAACTATCCTCTGTTTCATAAAATAGGTAACATTTTATGTCTTTGCTATCATATTTTTTGAATGCCTTTTTGATCTCCTTGCACCTTTCTCCATTCACCCTCCGCTCTCCTGATCACAAATCTAGAGAAGGAAAAGTAAGGCTTTTCCACATCTAATTTCCACCTAACATATTGTTACTCAGCAGCAGCCCTTAACTGCAACATCCATTAAGAATAGATGACGATATGGGAACTTCTCTTCGGGAATCTCTGTCCACTGAAAAGAGATAAAAATTTTCACTGCTATTTTCATCAGTCTGCAATTTCATCATTAATCTTTAGAACAGTGATTCACACTTTGAAAATCAACAGATAGGATTATAGTGCGGAACTTCAAAATGCCTAACAAGAAGCATGTGTGCATCCACGGGTGTATAGCAAACCTATGCAAGCTAAGGGGCGAGCTTCCTTGTTTATAAGAAATTATATTAAATAATCTCTGACTAACCTCATGAGTAGCTGAACTAATTATTATATAATTCATATGATACATTAAAAATGGGGCTCATGAGAAAAAATAAAAGCATCTTCTGATAGTGAAAAGTTGGAGAAACATTGCATTCTAGTTTATACAATAAATAGGCTCTTAACCAATGTGAGAATGTCCTGGGAGGAAGGAACCGTATCACTACAGTTTCTCATTGTGGGAGCAGCTTCAAAGTACGTGCTTCATTAGGAAAATTCTCTGCATTGAGGGAAGAAGTGAAAACCTAAGTATGGATGTACCCTCAGAACAGAATGAGAACATGTACTGGGTGAATGGTGACACCCCCACCCCAGAATTCATGTCTACCCAGAATCTCAGAATGTGACCTTCTTTGAAGATAAGGTCTTTGCTAGTGTAATTGGGTAAGATGAGGTCATACTGGGTTAGCACAGACCCTTAATCCAGTGATAGGTATCCTTATAAGAGAGAGACTTGGAGACACTGACCATGAGACACAGATACACAGATGCACAATGAAGAAGGCAATGACAATGGAAGCAGAAGCTGGAAAAGGGCAATGAAGTATTCTTCCCTGGAGCCTTCAGGGAGAGCATGGCCTGCTGACACCTTGACTTTGTACCTCTAGCCTTCAGAACTGGAGGGGAGCAAAGGGGGGAAACTGGGACAACTGTAATAACATAAACAATAAAATATTTCTGAAGAAGAACTGTGAGTCCTGGCTTGGGTAGCTGAGTGGATTGAGTGTGAGTCTGCGAACCAAAGGATCACTAGTTCAATTCCCAATCAGGGCACATGCCTGCATTGCAGGCCAGGTCTCTAGTAGGGGGCTCTAGAGAAAAAAACACACAGTGATGTTTCTCTCCCTCTGTTTTTAATTCCCTTCCCCTCTCTCTAAAAGTAAATAAATAAAATCTTTTTTAAATGTTTTAAAAGAACTGTGAGACCATAAATTTCTATTGTTTTAAGCTACCCAGTTTGTGGTATTGATTACAGAAGCCCTAGGAAATTAATACAGAAGTTTAAAGGAGTTTTGAAAATTGTTTACCAATTAACAAGCTTAGCTCCTCCACTCGAACCCACAAACCTAGAGCAGTTGTATGTGCCAGAATTATTTTTGCTTTCTGTCAGGTTTAAATTTTCCAAAGTTAAGCAGCAAATCCCTAATTGGGCCCACAAATTAAAGTTAGTTGGCCAAACATGATAGTGCAATTTTCCAAAGTATTTAATTTACTTAGCTCCTTGATTTGTTTACACTCAAAGCATCTGAGTCATTCACTCGTGTAAGTGATGTATTTATATACAGCTCTCTGTGTATATGCATATATTTATGTAGATTGTACACAGGAAAGTGATTTACTTTTTTCTAGATTCAACACTTTTCTAAATGTAGTAGAATCTCCAATAAGGCAGCAGCCATCAGTTAAACAGCCATTAAATTGAGATGGATTAACTTAGGCAAAAATTTGCTAAAATACACTGTTAAAGAACATTATCTGTTGCATATATACCACCACGTAGTTTATGATTTATTTCTTTTTATTCCAGGTTTACTGATATAATTGACATATAATACTATATAAGTTTAAGGTACACAGTGAAATGATTTAATATATATATACACACATGTATATATACATATATGTGTATATAGCAAATGATCACCACCATAAGGTTAGTTAATACATTCATCATCTTACTTTTTGTGTGTATGATGATAACGTTTAAAATCTAATCCCATAGCAATTTTCAAATATATAATACACTATTAAGCTATAGGCACTTTGCTATGCAATACATCCCCAGAACTTATTCATCTTTAAACTGGAAATTTGTAAACTTTGACTACCTCATCCATCTCTCCCTCCTCCCATCCCTGGTAACCACAAATCTACTATTTTTATGAGTTCAGTTATTTTAATTCCTCATACGAGATCATATGATATTTGTTTTTCTTTGACCTTTCACTTAACCGTAATGCCCTCAAATTCCATCTGTGTGGTTGCAAATAGCAAGATTTCCTTTTTTGTGTGACTAAATTATATAGAGAGATAATATGTATGTGTGTGTATATATATGTATATGTGTATGTGTGTGTATGTGTGTGTGTGTTTCAGATACTAACCCCTTATCCAATGTATGGCTTGCAACTATTTTCTGCCATCTGTAGGTTGCCTTTCCATTTTATTAATTGTTTCTTTTATTTATGCATAAGTTTAGTTTGATATAGTCCCATTTGTTGACTCTGTCTTTTGTTGTTTGTGCTTTTGGTGATATATCCAAAACTTTATGGTCAAAGCCAATGACAAAGAGCTTTTCCCATATTTCTAAGAATTTTATAGTTTCAGGTCTTATGTAGAAATATTTAATCCATTTTGAGTTAATTTTTTGTGAGTAGTTTTATTCTTTTGCAGTGAACATCCCGATGTCCCCAAACCATTACAGAACAGACTATCACCACTGAATATTCTTGGCAGCCTTGTCAAAGATTAGCTGACTGTGTATTATTCTGGGGTGCTATATTCTGTTTCATTGATCTTTGTTTCTCCTTTATGCCAGTACCAAACCTTTACTCACTGTACTGTAACATATAGTAGTATAATTTGAATTTAGGGAGTATGGTGCCCCCAGCTTCATACTGCTTTGCAGCATTGCTCAAATGCGCAACATTTGCTTAGCATTGCTGAGGATATTTGGTGTCTTTTGTGATTCCATATGAATTTTAAGATTGTTTTTGCTATTTATGGTAAAAAACCCATTGGACTTTTCATGGGGATTGCATTGGATTTATAGATTGCTTTAGATAATGGGAACATTTCAACAATATTCATTATTTCAATCTATGGGCACTGGGTATTTTTTATTTTATTTTTTTTGCCCTTTCAATATCCTGTATCAATATCTTATCATTTATAGATCTTTCACTTCTTGTGAAAAGAATATACTTAGGAAATACTTTCCTAAGTATTTTATTTTTTTTTTTGATGCTATTGTATATGGGATTGTTTTCTTTTCCAGATAATTTTGGTTACTGTATAGAAACACAACTGATTTACATTAATTTTGTATTCTGCAACTTTGCAAAATTCATTATTAATTCTAACAGATTTTTGGTGAAGTCTTTAGAATTTTCTATATATAAATTTATGTCATCTGCAAATGATGACAATTTTACTTACTTCTTCCCAATTTGGATGTCTTTTATTCCTTTCTTTTCTTTTTCAGGAAAAACCTTATTTTGTACTCTACTTAAAATTTCTCTGTAAGTTTGCCATTCTTTTTTTTTTAAAGCTACATTATTTCTAAGCATATAAACAATGATAAAGTAGAAATTTTACTTGCATGCCAAAAATACCTTGGTTTAAGATTTGATCCTGAATTTTAAAGACAAAAAATAATCATTTGTAAATGTATGTAGAAGTAATGCCTATATTGGAGGGGCCAACCTATATTAATCAAATTTGTAAGAGGAGGCAGTATAAATCACAATGCAAAATTGCTTTGTTATAATTTTTAAAATATACAATGTCCAAAGGGATCAACTATTCAAAATTATTGGTAGAATATTCTTCCCTGCAAGGAAAATATTTAGTGGAAGTTCTGAGTAAATCAGAAGAAGATGTTGGGCAAACATGGTGCAGGAGTTAGAGCACAGGTGGCAAACACAAGGCCCGCGGGCCGAATCCGGCCCTCCACCTCGTTTTATGCAGCTTGGCACCTGGTTTCTACCCGGCAGCAGCGCCGAGCTCCTTGCCCCTAGTTAAGGAGTAGTTACATTTATACAGTCCTGAAATTACATTCGACCCTTTGAAGGCAACCACAAGACTGATGTGGACCCCAATGAAAATGAATTTGACACCCCTGAGTTAGAGCATGTAACAACTAATGGCATTAAGCTATTATAAACACACATATATTTATTTTGCATGTGTGGAAGTCATGGGCTTTAAAAAGACTTGGATTCAAATTCTAGCTTCAGGTTTTCTTTATGTGATTTTGAGCAAATCACTTAACCCCTCTAAGGCTCAGTTTCCTCACTCAAAGAAAATCGTAACTTGGCAAGACGAATTTGTGGACTAAATCCCCCTGTGCACATAAAAAAATTAGCACATAGCTTATACTAAATAAATGCTAACTTGTAGTTACTACCCTTACCTTGCCAGCTATGCGACAGAATAATTGCTTTGAAAGGCAAAGGCTCCTCCCTTCTAGATGGTCTGGGAAATACACTGATGAATTCTTCCCATTTCTCTTACTATTTCCAGCCTACCTGATAATCTTCCACTTTGGGCTAACTCAGTACTTTTGCCAATTAGGTAAATTGCTATTGACAGATTAGAAATTTAGAAAAGATAATACAGCCATTCTTTCATAAAATGCCTAACCAAATGCCTGAAATATATTAGATGAAAAAATATTTGATGAATTACTAGCTACATGAAAAAATGATAATCAAGAACAGAATCCGAAAGTCTTCAGAAGTCCTCAGTTTGCACATACAGATTTTCAATTAGAATAGAACACTTCCGTAGTTGTCCAACCTTACTCATTAGACGTGGTCTTAATTTGTTTTCTTAAATTATAATCTCAGTTTAAAGTTTGTGAGTTATCTTGTAAATCTTAGTTAACTTTTGGAAATTCAGAGGTAAAACTTAGCCAGAAAAGTTTACTCTGGACAACTCATATCTTGGTGATTCCAATGCAGGGGTTGTTAACGCCAGTAAAACACAGGCTCAGCGTATGAAACAGCATCGAACATGCCTAATACTTTAGTACCCTTTCCAAATAACATCTAAATTATTCCCTAGGTTGCTCATTACATATGCACTATATTATAACAGCCATTTGGGATGCAGTATTCATGTTTAATTGATGTTTATAGACACTAATGTGACTCACATTTACTCACAGAAACAAAGGAGAAAGAAAGCATTGTGATTAAGAAACAGCTCATACACAAATTTCTAGATATCTAGGAAGAGTTAAACTATTTCACTTTTAAATGCTGAAAGTATGATTAATATCTATAGCAAATATGGTTTTAAACTACAGTATTACTTTCCTATTACAAGTAAATACCTTTTTTTTTTTCCTTTTGAGGAAAAGAAATTGCTGCTAGATCTCGCAGCTTCTCTTTCTTCGCTTCAATCCGTTTTACTTTCTGAGCTAAATGGAATGAGGGCAGGAGAAGTAATGTCAGAGAGCCAGATGATGATAAGTTTTTCTGAGTGACTGGACACAGCTAATTTGCACATTATTGTTCTTGGGGCCACGCACTGAACAATACAGTCTTTTAGAGCTCACCCTGAAATCACCTCATCAGCATGACGAGCAGGTTACCACTAAAATCCTACCCCTAGTAGCCTTAGTTCAGCCTCAGATCAAACCACTTTTCATTCCTCCAAAATCCTAATGAAGCAATCCACCTTTTGCTTTCTAAGGGACTAAAGCTCTCGGAGTCTCCTACAGAACAGGTTTTGAAAGGCAGGGCTGGGTGGGGGGAAGGTGGAAATCCCACTTTTTCCCTCATACAAGTAGAACATCTGAGGACAGACTCTGTGTGTCCAACAAGAGAAATGATATCACACACATTGTTCTTTTAACCCATATTCGATCACTTGCATCATGTAAATAGCAGCCGTTTTTTATCTCACACCACTCTTTGATAAAGCTTTGTGATGTTAATTAATGTCACTACTAGTGGTGTCCTGAGCTCTATATCTTGCAGTTGGTACTGGCTAGGGGCAGGAAAGCAACATCTGCCAGGAAATATTTATTTATTCAATAGACTTTCGATTGACTAAAAGTGCACGAAAGTGCAAATCCTTCAGTAAAATAAATCATTTGCAGGTTGTGACACTAAATAAAACAGCAGAACATGATTCCCACTTCTGCTCCTGATGCTTACATCCTGGCAGAACACACCGAAATCATTGAATTCCTTATAGTTTCCAATCACGTACCAAGCACAGTCCAATTGTGCTACAGCCTAGCACACCTACCATTTCTCACTGGCCTAAGATGAATAGGCTTTTTCTGAATTGATTATATAAATAAATGAAGGAACTGTCATAAGCTAAATGATTTATTTTTCTTCAATTTTTAGATATTTTCTCCCCTTTTGCAATCCAGTGTATTAATTTCCAGCTATGAATATTGCATGTGCTTCTCCAGTTAATTATTTATGTTGCTGAAACATGGCACTTACTGTGCCTTCTAGGATTCCAAGTTGAACACAATTCCTAGCTATGCACGGAGAGGAATTAGAGTTCATAGAGAATTGGGGGTTGTAGAAAATATTTTAGGCTTTTAAAAATTTAATATTCACCAATCCAATTTTTTCCTGCAAAGTAATTCAATCTATCACTATCATCACCGTTCTCTGAATGTCACTCGTACATTTAAAAACTCTCTTGCAACCTCTCACCATACAGACAACCAGTGAAATTGCAGAGGTCCAGCCTACACTATACCAACTGATGGACGGATAATGAGCGACTCAGGACTACAAGACTCCAAGCTTAAATTTCTTTTTAAGTATAAAACTCTTCTCAATCAGAGTCTCTGATTATCAGAAATACTCCAGTCCTCCTAGAAGTAGTCTTACCAAAAGCCTGCACCAACCTTAGAGAAAAAGAAATCTGGTCATTTACCTATTGAAAGGGGAAATCTGAAAGGAATTCTCTGTGGAAGTCCCTGCAAACACTCTACTTAGCATATCTATTTAAAAAGTGCTCAATTAATTTCTGGGGAGTTTGAGTTCTCATTTTCTGATGGAATGCATTAAAGAGAGAAATGGCTAAAGATGAGCCATGAAAAGGAGAAATTAAGCTAGAAGATTGGACATTCTACTCACGGCAAAGTGGATTTCTAGACACTGTAAGAATTATTGCTAGGGATAGGCTTGGCCTCTTTAAAAAAAAAAGTTAGATGCAAGGTGAGTATTATTTAAAATGAGAAAAAAATCACAACAAAAGATAAAATTTTAAAACCTGACAAATAAACATTACATAAAAACAAAAATAACACAGCATTTTATCATTAATAACCTAATATACCTCTACAGTATTTTTATTTCTTACATTTTGAGGACTACATACTCTTGATCATCTATTACTATGGTAATAATTTTTTTAAAACATAGCTAATTTAGTTTTCCTCTAAATCATCTCTGCATGAGTAATGGATATTTTTTATGACTGATAATTTGGAAATATTTCTTTCAATTTCAAACTTGTTTTTGGTAATGTTAATGTAAATTTCTATAATTGTTTTCAAATTTGGGACAATTCCTAATAAATAGCATTTGTATACACACACATATATATGAATGTTATATATGTAAGTGATATATATATGAACTATATATACAAATTATGTGTGTGTGTGTGTGAACCAAATGATTTGGAAGACTTTTCACAAGCAAAGTTCTGTTTCTGCTTCTTATCTTCTACTATCCAAATACTTGTGTTGCAAAGTGTCAGCATATCAGAGGGTAAGAATATTACTACAAGTTATTCCTACATTAGCACAACTAATATTACCTTAATTACAAACACCAGAAACTATGAGTCAACTACATAATCCCACCAAAGTACGCTCAAGTCAGCTCTTGAGCTAGCAAGACTCTGAACGCCCACAGCCACTCAGATGACACTACTGCGGGGGAGGGAGAAGTCCTAAAGCTTAAGTTTATTAGCTTTGTGGTAAATGACAAATCTATGATTACTGCCAGAGAAGAAAGGAAAAACACATCAAATATCTAAAAAATGCAAACACTTTTTGAGTATGGCCCTCTGAAAGGCAAATATGGAAGAGGCTACAATAGTCAATATTTCAAATTCAGCCAATGAATAATAGAAAATAAAATGTTTTTAATATATTGTACCAAAGAATAATTAAGAAACTGCTGCCATGTGTACTATGTCAACATATTCAGGTGACCTTTATAATTTCTTTATTATATTTAGGGAATTGGCTGAATTATTTCAGTGTTATGTATGATTACATTGATGAATCAAAAAACATTTGCAAGAAATTTTTAAGAAATACTTTAAAAAGCAAGAAATTCTAAGAATTCTAATTGAATCCTAATTCAATGAACAAAAATCAATTTCTAAGTTTGCAAGCAATGAAAATAGCATCTCATCTTTGTACCACCCATATCTCATGGGAAGGGTATTTCTGAGAAAGCCTTTTTCTGAACGATCTCTCCCAGTTGTTTAAACTTGGTTCTTTTGTACTCTAGATGGAGCACTTAGCCTTCCACTTTCACTTTTTTGTTTCATCAGGACTGAATTACTGTCATGGAGGATTCGGGAAAGGCTTTCTTTAGAAAGCCCCATTGGTAGTCTTCGAAAATAACAAAGAGATGCCAACTCTTTCATATGCAATGGTTCCTTCTATCCAAATAGTCATGTTCATGTGTTTTAATGACTATATTCCCAAAGCAGATTGAGTCTCCTGGTTTCCGGTTCATCAATAAAGAGCAAGTTAGTTCTTCATTACTTCAACTAGACCAAGGATGTTTCTTAAAAGGGGTTTTAAAAAGAAGACAAAATAGGGGAAAAAGCCAACCAACAAACAAGAGCGAAGTTGGCAAGCCTCGTGGTCATTAGCCTACGCAGTGGTCCTGGGCTTGCTCCCGCTGGCTCTAAACTGGATGTCACAGCTGCATGTTCCAGTGACAGTGGTTTTCGGGGGGTTTACAATGTCTTTATTCTTTCTTTTAAATCAGGTTTGTTACTGACTCAGTGATACATTAAGTATCCTGTAAATTCCCAATGATAGATAATATTATTTGTTTCCAGGAACGCTGACTTAAAAAAAAATCTGAATGAAAGGTATCTTAACATTCTGCATTAGCAAGCAAACTAACATTATAGAAACACAGAGTTTTAAGTTCAAAACAATAAGTACTGTATAATTAATGGCCCATTTTACTAGATAAAAATAAAAGATCTTAAAAAAAGAATCCTGTGACCACACTATAGAGGAACCCAGGATTTACAGGACTTAAGATAATTATTAATGCTTAGACTAAATTTTACAACCTTGTATGTGTTTTGTGCAGAAAGAATGATTTATTTCTGAAATGTAAAAGGGGGATTGAAACTTTCCCTGGCGAATTTCTTTCATGATTGAGGGGACAAGCGAGCTTCACATGCAGTAAATTATAGTGGTAAGCTCTGGGATTTATTCAACTCAGCTGTATAAGATACACCAACACCTTTTTAAAAAACAGAACAGAGAGGCAGCAAAATGGCCATAATCAGTGTGCTCTGCTCCCTGAAGTAAAATAGCCGTGAGATTGAAAAAGAACTTTCTCTCTTCCGGCTTCGACAGAGGCCGGGTTTGTCCTAAGTGTTTTCCATAAGGCAATGAATTCGTTTGTCTAAGGCAATTTTTGGCTGAGGCTAACTTTTAAAATTCCTTTTAAGCAAATGTATCATTACCTGAAAAATGGAATGCCTTCCCTGACCTTCAGGGCATTAAAACCCATCCTCTGTGCCCTTTTCTATCACCCCAGCACAGTCACCTCATAAGTACTTAACATTCAGTGTTACAATTTCTTGTTTACCAGTCTGTATCTACCATAAAAGAAAGGGAGATCATTAAATATCGATAATGTGCTTTGTTTATCTTTGTTTCACCAGTACAGGGCCCGCAGAAGGCAGTTATCAAATACTTATTGATGGACGGATGGATGGTTGGGTAGATGTATATAGAGAAAGGATACATGAGTGAATAAAATAAAATCATCCAGAGATATTCTAGGTTTTGGAACCAAGTAATAATCATCTTTTTATAGACATAGCTGTCTATACATTTGAACAATGATAAATAACTCCCAAAGTGCTTATGAGATATCAGTTAAAACAAATAAGAAATTTCTGAAATTTCTACTGTCAAAAAACAACACTTTGAGGAAAACTGATATGACAGTAATTCTAAGTTATATTACTAACATCAATGATAACCCACAATTGTTGAGGATCTCCTTTCCACTAGCAGAGTTTTAATTGCTCTTCATGCGTTATTTTTCACAACTCTTATATGCCTACTTGCTAATGGGGAAACTGAGGCAACAGAGAGGTTCTGTAACCTTCCTAAGGCCACAGAGCAAGAGAAAGAGCCATGGCTTGGACTGAGACACTCTGAATACAAAGTTTGTGTGCTTAATCACTAAGAATACATTCTTTAGGTAGAGAAACAAAAAAAGAAATAATACCAATTAGTACCAAATTTACCCACAATGTATTTTCTGGATGTGAGCCAAAATTACTGACAATGAAAAGAGAATTATTTCCAGCAAAAAGCATCAAGTTCATATTTTCATTAAGTGAAAAATGAACTCATTGGAATATCATGTTATCACTTGATTCTTCTTTATAACCACACAGAGAATAGATTTGTCCAAGAGTATTTAAAGATTATAATCATTGTGCAAAGGTAGAAAACATTTTAGACCAGGAGATGGCAAATAGGTTTCAGTTTGGGGGCAAAAATGGCAAGGTCCTGGAGATAAATGCTGAGGCGTACCTGGAGAAACCCAGCTGTCAGTTAGTTCTGTGAGCCACCAATGCACAGGGGCCCTGCTTCTGTGCACATGCCTTGCTGTCCATGCGCATTGTTGGATAAACTTCTAGTGCATTGGTGCTTCCATCAGTCTGTACGCCAGAATAACCTTTGCAGCTTTTACAAAATCGGCATGCCAGGGAAAGACAACCCTTGACTTCCATGAACTTACAGTACTCTTATGGAAAAGTTACAGAAGCCAATTGCAGTGAACTGAAAACACAAAGTATCTTCCCATGTCTTCATGAATTAGGTTACTGCTTCAAGATGAAGACTTGGAAATACTTCTAGTTGAATTCATACATGCCTATGCAATTAAATAGCTTACCTGCTTTGTAGAACTGCAACAAATAATCAGAAATATTAGAAGTACACATAAATTACACATGTAATTTAATTTTTAAAAATGTCTTATTTTAAACATGTAAAGTATCAGAAAATCAAAAATAAAAGCAGGAAAAGAAAAAAGCAAACCAGGAAATACGGTCCTATGTGGTTGTGTGAATAACCATCAAATTTGGAATCAAATTTGTTAATTGCAGTTGAAGGGATATGAACAAAGTAGGGGAAGCGGTAAACTTTATTTTGTATTTCCATTTCAAATGGGAAAAACTCAATATTTTCACTAGTGAAACATTATAAATGAAAGTTTTTTCAATAACTGCAGAAGCCCTATAAGAATTTTAGTGCGTGGGATATGATTTTGAGAATAAGGAAAGAGAAGAATACTGAAGAATCTTGGAAGTTGCTTTTCTTTTTTACCACCACACCAAAATAACAGGTTTCTGAAATGTTAGCTTGTGAAGGGTGCTCTCAGAGACCTTTTGCCACCTCCCAGAATGCAGAAAGGTTGCACACATTTTGTCTTGCTGCTCTGAATAATAAGAAGCCATGGGCTCCCTGGTAGCAGTCCTGGAATAATTATGAAATAGCTGATTAAGTCCAAAGTTAGTATGGAAATCTGTTCTTTTAAAAGTCTTTCATAATCTATCTCTGGAGAGTGATAATTCTATCAAATTTGAATTAATCCGTAGATAATGGCAAGGCTATTGCCCACTATTATGTGTCTATATGTGAGATATGAATATTGCATGGATTCTCTGATTTCATGTAAAAATAACTGAGAACCAGATTACAGAAAGGATTAATTGTAAACAATACAAGTTATGACAATAACCTCCAGAAAGAGATTAATCAACTTCAGACACATAACTTGACCTAATAATAATAATCAAACCACAGATAATTCTTTGGAGAGCAGATTTTTTAGATGCAAGTCACACCATGATCCCTTCATAGATCCAATAAAACATTTTTTAAATTACCCTATCTGCTATCATTATAAAGTATAATCAGGCCCTAGTATTATCGTCACTACTGAAGCCTATAGTAGAATTAATTGTTCCTCATTTCAAGTCAAAAATAGGCTCTTTGTCAGGAAACTTTAATTAAAGCATTCTAAAAGTTTCCATTTTATATAGTTAAGCACATTATTGTAGTTGGGATGTAATTGCTTGTTCGTCTTACCTTTTGTTCCTGTACTTTTGGTTTTGAATCCATATATGTACATACATGAGGCCAAAGCTGCAAAATGTAAGTGGAGTTTTCAGTATATAAAGATACATTGTTCAAAAGGTATATGAAAAAAGATAATAAAGTAGGTTTGTATTTAATATAAAAATAACTGAATTAAGGGTTTTTTTTAATTTTTTTAATTGTGGAGATTACATATATATTAATTACAACCTTAACCATTTTTGAGTATTCAGTCTAATCATGTTAAGTACAATCACATTGATGTACAGCCAATCATCAGAACACTTTTCATTTTGCAAAACTGAAACTTCTTATCTTATAAGTAGCAGCTCTTCATTCTTTCCTTCCCCAGTCCCTGGCAACAACCGTCCTCTTCTCTCTCTCTGATTTTGACTTCTCCTGCTACCTCATATCAGTGGAATATTACAGTATGTATCTTTGTGGGACTGGCTTGTTTCACTTAGCATAATGTCCTCAGAATTTAGTCAAGTTGTAGCGTATATCAAAATTTCCTTCCTTTTTTAAGTCTGAATAACATTTCATCGCATGTATATACTTCATTGTTTATTCATTTAATCATTGATGGGCCCTTGTGGACAGTGCTACTGTGAACATGGGTCTACCAATACTTCTTTGAGACACTGTTTTCATTTGGGGGAGGTATATGTCCAGAAGTGTGATTGCTGGATCATGTAGTAATTTTACTTTTAATTTTTTGAGGAGCCATCAGACTGATTTTCATAGTGGCTGCACCATTTTACATTCCTACCAATAGTACGAAGTTTCCAGTTTCTCTGTATCCTCACCAGCACTTGCTCTCTTCTGGGTTTCTTTAAAATATAAATTAGGCTTTAACTGTCAACCTTAAATCTAATGTTTCTAAATTAGGAAATTCTAAATTATGATTTTACAAATGATCTATCTGATAATACCTGCTGGGGATAAAATCTAAGCTTTCTTCTTTCTAAAGGAGAAGATTGTCAAAGTTGAAAGTGAATGAAAAAAAAAACTTTTCTAACAATTATGAGCAATAATTAAGTTCCCCAAAATATCTGACAGGATCTTATATACAAAGTATATGCTTAGGAAATAATTTTTAAAATAATGACATAAAATATTTTAACTTTCCACAAAGTTTTAAAATTCAAGGTGAATTTTGTATTCCATACGGTGAAGGTCTTACACTTTCTAGGTCATTACTCTGCGCTCATCTGTCTAATGAATGTTTACCCACTTTGTAATCTCTTTTGGTGGTTGTCAAGATTAAATAAATAATTCATCTAAAGCACCAGAGCTGCCCATTGTAAATTTAATAAATGTTAGTTGTGATTATTTTATAATTATTTAAATATTGTAAAGAGAAATAAGCAAGTGTTACTAAATACCTAACAATGTCTTCAGCAGTATATTAGGCACCATGTTTAAAATGTCCAGTAAAAATAATAATTCCTGCCCTAACAATATAGAAATGTAGTTTGATTTGAAAGAAAAGAAAGATAAGCACAAAATATACAAAGAATAATTCGAGCCAGGATTAAAACTCCCACCTTTCAACATAATGACTTTGTATAATTCTTGTTCTCTTAGTAATTCATCCTATCTTCTTTTTCTTTCCTCCACCCATATATGATTTTGACTTCGGTCAGTCAACTAGTCTCGTTTTACCTGTTCTCTGTGTCAGTGAGTTTACCTGGTCTCATTTCACCTGAGTGGGGCTGCTCACAACCTCAGTGTTTCCCTTTCAATGTTGCTGATCCAACTGCCTGTGAACAGTGAGATGTCAGTGATATTTTGAAAGTGGATCTAAAACTGAAGTGTCTGTTTTAGTTGTTTGTTGTTGCTGCTGCTGCTGCTACCTGTTGTAATGCCATCAAGAGCTTTTCTTTTCTCTTCATTATCTACAGAACAAAGCCTAGAAACCTTAGTCTGTGATTAAAAACCCATCACAATATGGCTTAAAATTCATTTTTCAGCTTTACCTTCCCTATATATACTCTAAGCTAATGAAACCAAGATATATATAATTGTCCTTAAACCACTTACAATTTTCTTCTTCATGCCTTGTGTAGTTATGTCATCTCTGAATTGTCCTTTTCTTCATCTTCAATTGTTGAAATCCTATTGAGATACCAAGATCCAGCTCAAACTCTGATTCCTGCACCCCAGCTGAAACAAATTCCTCTTTTCTCTGGACCTCATGCTCTGCACGTAATTACATCTATTCTGAGGCACCTTGTTTCTAGCAATATTGAATATGCACTAGACAGCCAGCCTCTGACAATGATTTCATCGCCTTTGAGTTTCCAAAATGGATGAATAAATAAATGAATAGCTCAGCGAATGAGTGAATAAATGGGTGAAATAAATGTAGGTTTAAAGAATTAACTTTATAATTGTATAGAATGTAAGAAAATCTAGATTCAGGGAGTCATTCTGAAGACTATTGTACCATTATAAATATAAAATTCAATCTAAAACTGCCCAGCAGACTGTATAAGTAAGTGATTTAAACTACTGAAAATACATTATTTTTTATTTTAAAAATGACTCACATGGCACACTTATTACACTCAGCTATCTTTGCATATTCCATTTCAGAAACTAACTATTCAGTGAGTATATTCGTCTTCCCAGGCTGTCATAACAAAATACCATAGACTGGGTGGCTTAAACAGTAATTTATTTTTTCCACAGTTCCGGAGGCTGAAAATTCCATGATCAAAGTCCTGCAGAGATCAATTCCTGCTAAGAGTGCTCCTTCAGGCATGGAGCCAGAAGGCCACCTTCTTCCCATGTCCTCACATCGTACAGAGCAAGCTCTCTGGTCTCTTCTTCTAAGGGCAAGAATCCAATCATAAGGACCCCACCCCCACAAGCTCATCAAATCCTAATTACCACCAAAGACCCCATCTCCAAATGTCATCACCTTTGTATGTTAGGGCTTCAACATATACATTTGGAGGGACATGATCAGTACATAGCAGTGGGGGAGGTGAGATGTTTTAACTTTCAAACATATCTGTTCTATATTATATTAGTCATAAATCCTTTAGCTTATTACCAGAAAAAAGCCCTAGAATTCAAACAAGTCACACTACTTACCTATTCAGATTTCCATGACTTTACCCATATAACAACAGGAGGTGGGATGGGGGTATAATATGTGTGTGTTTGTATACAAACATATATGCATATATAACATAAAATTATATAATGTACATAAAAATTCCGATTCAAGGCTCTCCTTGATCCAGTCCCATATAAACTTTCCAGTTCTATATTCCACTAGAGCCCTTGTGTATGGTATATTCTCACCAAACTAGGCTACTCTCCCCTTATAATTTTTTTAGGTCGGTAATCATAGCAGAGATGAAAAATAAGCTCTCTAAAATTCATTCAAATGAAGCCTTGGGATTAGATTATTTTACCTAGTAATTCTTTCAAACTCATAAGTAATAGAAAATTCTCATGTTTTATGAACAGTGAGCATCATTAAAAAAACCTTTTAATAGATTCTAATTTATTTAATGAAGCTAGCAAAACCAGCGATAAAAATGTCAAAATCTTCTTAAAATAAAAATAAACACAAGAACATTTTTAATAATAGGTTGATTTTATTTTTTTACATTACTTCGACAATAATGAAAATACAAATAAGTATAATTCAATAGTTTGTTTAAATCATGGTTCTCAGAATTTGTCCTGTGTATCACCTGCATAGAATCATGGTGGTAATCACAGAGGGTATTTCTAAAAAATCTAATTCTCAGCCTCACCCCAAACCTATTGAGTCAGAATCTCCAGGAGGATTGCCATAGAATCTGAATTTTAGCATTTGTTTCAGGTAGTTTTTATGCAAACTGAAGTGAAAATACTTCATTGACATTATCTGTCACAACCGTATAGCATTTGTATCAAGTGGGAATACAAAAAAAAAATGATTAACAACAAGACATCTAGTGATAGAAAGATTTACTTCAATAAACCCAAAAACAAAAACACCTACAGTGAATAAAATTCAACACCTATTCCTGTTAGAAAAAATCATAAACCACAAATAGAAGGAAGCATCCTCAAAATGACAGAAACAAAAAACACTTTAAAACATCTTTTCTTTAAAGATTTTATTTATTTATTTTCAGAGAGAGGGGAAGGAATAGAGAAAGAAAAGGGGAGAAATATCAAATGTACGGTTGCTTCTCTGCAACCCAGGCATGTGCCCTGAGGGGGAATCAAACCAATGACCCCTTTGGTTCTCCAGCCAGCACTCAGTCCATTGAGGCACACCAGCCAGGGCTAAAACATCTTTTTTAAACAGAGAAAAAAACTAACATAAAAAATTAGCAGCCTTCTTAACAGAAAAATGTAGCCATATTCTGACTAATGGACTAAGTAAAAATATCAGAAATCTCCCGTGTCACTTCACATAGTTCTGAAGTTCTGGTGTAGACATTAAAACATGGGATACAAAAAAAAGAAGCTTTATTGTTGAAAAAGAAAAATACATTTACTATTATTTCCAGAAATGGTTATTCCATCCACTGAAAATTCAAGAGAATATACAAAAAAATCATAATTAAAGTGAGAATGTAATGTCATTTTTTACTACAAAAAGGTCTATATGTCAAAAATAACAAGTTAGAATATCCATTTATTTATTCAATAAGCATTAACAAATTACCAAGAAAATCACTGAACAATGGAAGAATACAGTGAATATAAAAACAAAATAAAATTTATAGAATCATAAAGAAAACAACAAGCTTTAAAAGAGAATGAAAAAGATAAATCCCAGGAAAATATAAAGAAAGAGGAAGGAAATGATGGCTAAGAGCACGTGCTACGGAGCAGAGAAGTATCAGCCCATATCTTGGCCTAGTGACCTTGAACCGATGCTTAACCTCCCTCAGCCAGAGATTGCCCTAGCTCAGCACATTCCCACCTACACTGTAAATGCAGTTAGAGTGTTTCAACCTGTCCTCTACCTTAGAACATCTGGGTTGTTTATGAGGCTTTTGACAAATAAAGCTCTTAAATTTTTAATTAGTTAGATCTCTAAATCTTTTTTTATGTTTGCCTCTTGGCATTACTTTCCATCTCTCTCCTTGGAATCTTCTGTTTGTGGCTCCCTTCCTAGGTTATTTTCTTTTGTCTGGGATGAGAAATCTTTATTTGTCCATTCATCTTTTTCTCAAGAGAGGTTTTCTTTAGCTTCTCTTCTAGTAGAGACGTAAGTTTGCATTTTGTCAAAAAAAAAAAGGCATACTTTTTTATACTGTGATACCTTATGGAGGGAGGTTCTAGGTTGGATCAGAAACTACAAGATAAATAACTCCTTTTTTAAAGGTACTTTTCTATCTTGAATTCTCTCTCTCTCTCTCTCTCTCTCTCTCTCACACACACACACACACACACACACACACAGAGGTTTGTTTTCCTGGGTTTATTTTTTCATCTATTTATGTTATACCAGTATAGACTATGAATTTATGAATTTTGTAGGATAGCTCAAATTATCTTCAGAACAAGACAAAATACAAATAAATAACAATATCAGAATATTCTGCCTGGAGAGAAGCAAGAAGCAGCTCCAGCTATATTCTCAAGGCACTAACTAAAAAGTTTCTTTACCACGTAACTGCTTATCAAGAGATACAGGTGGGCTTATTGGGAAGGTACTTCACCCAAATTGTGATAAGGATGATAGTGCTGATGCTGCCTATACTGGTACTTTGCATGACCTTCCCCCACCTCACCCCACCCCATCAGTATCTTTCCATCTTCTGGAGCTCCAGACATATATGCACCAAGTCACTTGAGTTAACGTTCTTTTTGAGACAAACTTTTATGGTCTTTTTAACATTCATATTCTTTCTCTTTCTTAAAAAAGTTGTCATTTATTCACAATTATTTAATTCTGCTTCCTTGTGATTGACTTTTGGTAGAATATTAGTCTTCAGTCTGTCGTTATAATCCTTGGTATCATCATCATTAACCACTATTTCTGCGTGTCCTTGTGGTTGTAGTTCATGTGGAGAAACCTGGACCAGGGCCAACCCCCTTAGGGCAGTCATCCAGACCTGTGAGTAAATTGGAAATAACATTGGAAATGGGTACTGTCAGTTTCTGTGCACATCCTGTTATCTGTAGGGTCTTGTTATTGTAACCACTGAGCCTGGCATACCAGGAAGGCATATGTGACAGCATTTGGTAGTGGGGAACATTCAAAGCTCTTGGCCTGTGCAGACTGCCTCTGGCTCCTCGGACTAGCCGTGACAACCAGTGTGTCTCCACGGAACTGAGGGAGGCAAGGAGAGAGAGCTCTGCCAAGGACACCAGTCTGTTCTGGCCAGTACATCATCCCCGAGCTAAGTAAACTCTTAAACTAAGTTAAATATAACACTAGGATTTAAGTAAACTGCTAATGTATGGCACTTGCATATTTCCATGCCATCCAGTGAACCAGAGTACAGTCTGCAACACTGGCCAACTCCTTTGTTCATCTCCGAAGCACACGCTCTAAATTCTCACCCCTTGTTCCAGGCTGCTACATCATAGCCACTAACTTTAAGAGAGACCAATGAGGCTCTTAGACAAGATTCTCAACTTCCCATGCCTCTGAGTGAGAAGCAGACCACTCTAGATTCAAGTTCCAGCTCTGTGACTTAACTAGCTATTATGGGCAAGTCACTTAATCTCTCTGGGCTGGTTTCATCCATCATGGTGAGACCGAGAAATGATAGCACAGGTACAGAGATTAGCAAAGGGCCTGGCACATGAGCGCTTATTACCTGCTAGCTAATGTATTCACCATGAGTTAGCAGCAGCAGTGTCAGTCCTTATAATCCACTCTTCTATTTTCCCATCTGTGAAACTGAACCAATAATAAAAGTGACCTCACATGGTTGTTGTGAGAATTAAATATTACATGGTAAGTGTTTCAGAGAGCACCTTGCCCATAGCACACAATGCATTCCAACTTTTATTTTTATTTCTACTTCTTCTCCTGGTGTTCTACTTCCAGAATAACCTCAACAAGATACTAGAAACTCTAAAGTGCAAATCCAAGAATATGCCAATATATGAACATCCCTTAAAGGATCCCCATAGCCTAAGGATGAGCTTGTATGTAGAAGGCTATTCAGAATCTAATATTTAGATGCTTTTGCTCCAAATATTACCTCTATCTGGAATTACTCTTTCATTCCTGTCCATCGGTAAAGTCCTACTTAAATTTAAAATTAGCTCAGGCATCTCCTCCTCCATGAAGCCTGCCTCTCTTACGTGAAATTTGGTATCTTTCCTCATGAATCATAGAGTACCATCCTTCCATACAGCGCTAAGCACAATTGTTTTGTAGTGATTGCTGACTTGGACACACCAAGTGAATCCCTGGAGGTCAGGAATTATGTATATTCAAATATATGTATCTGGATTTCGAATATGCCTGTCACATAAATAACACTCAAAGATATTTGATAACTGAGTGAATAATTATCTACTGTCAGCATTAAGTATATTGTTTAGTTAGAGAAATTATCCATATTCTCTACATGCCATTTCCTATACTTGTAATGGAAAAAACAGATGACCACTTCAGGATGGTGAACGAAGTACCTACTCTTTACACGGACCAACCCAGACCATGGGAACTTTCTGAAGTTGTTTCTTTCTTTCTCCTCTTTGCATTGTTATTTTTCATTCATTTTTTAAAGCACCATTTTCCTCTCTTACTATAGATTTCTATTTTGAATTTTCATTTACTTTCTTGATCTTTCCTTGTTTCTTTTTTAATTAAATCATTTAATCATTTTAAATTAAATCAATTGTCTTTCTGTTACACTTGTCTCAATTTTTCCTTTTGCCCTTCTCCACTCATCTCACCCCCACCACTCCCACAGTCAGTCCCCACACCATTCTCCATGTCTGTGGGTCATTCATACATGGTCTTTGTCCAGTCCCTTCCCCTTCTTTCCACCAATATCCCCCTCCCCTATCCCCTCTGGTTACTCTCAAGCTGTTCCATTTTTCCATGCCTCTGGTTCTATTTTGCTTGTTAGTTTATTTTGTTCATTGAATTCCTTTTATAGGTGAGATCTATGGTATTTGTCTTTCACTGACTGGCTTATTTCACTTAGCATAATAGTCTCCAGTTCCACCCATGCTGTCACAAAAGGTAGGAGTTCCTTCTTTCTTTCCTGTTGCATAGTATTCCATTGTGTAAATAAATGTACCACAGTTTTTGATCCACTCATTTACTGATGGGCACTTAAGCTGTTTCCAGTACTTAGCTATTATAAATAGTGCCACTATGAACACAGGGGTGATAAGTTCTTTTGAACTGGTGATTGGGATTCTTAGCATATATTCCCAACAACAGAATTGCAAGATCAAAAGGCAGTTCCATTTTTAGTTTTCTGAGGAAATTCCATACTGTTTTCCACAGTGGCTGCCCCAGTTTGCATTCCCACCAACAGTGCAAAAGCGTTTCCTTTTCTCCACATGCTCATCAGCACTTGTTGCTTGTTGTTTTATTAATGATGGCCATTCTGACAGGTGTGAGGTGATATCTCATTGTGGTTTTAATTTGCATTTCTGTGGTGGCTAGTGATATTGAACATCTCTTCATATATCTATGGTCCATCTGTATGTCCTCCTTGGAGAAATGTCTATTCAGATCCTTTGCCCTTTTTTTAATTGGATTGTTTGTCTTTCTGGTGTTGACTCATATGAGTTCTTTATATATTTTGGAGATCAAAGACTTGTCTGATGTATCATTGGCAAATATGTTCTCCCATATAGTTGATTCCCTTTTCATTTTGATGATGGTTTCTTTAGCCATGCAGAAGCTTTTCAGTTTGATGTAGTCCATTTTGCTTACTTTTTCCTTTATTTCTCTTGCCCTAGGAGATGTATTGGCAAAATATTGCTATTTGGGATATCTGAAATTATCCTGCTTATGTTTTTGTCCAGACTTTTAGGGTGTCATGACTTATATTCAAGTCTTTTATCCATTTTGAGTTTGAGTTCTTCCTGTCCCTCCTGTTGGTCTCTGAGAAAATTCATGCAACTTCAGCCTCCATTTTCCCACAGGGGCCTGCCTCCATCTGTTCATCTCTTTGGTCAGTGGAATGGTTGTGCATAACACAGAATGCCTCTTTATTTTTATTTTTTGCTTTTACTTATTTATTTAGTCATTTTATTAAATTTATTGCAGTGACATAACTTCACAGGGTCATATAGTTTTCAGGTGTACATTTCTATGGTCTGTATATTGCATTGTGTGCCCACCACCCAAAGTCAAATCATCTTCTGTCACCATATATTGGCCCCACCTTTACCCTTTACTGATCCCACCCCTTTCCTCTGATAACTACTATGTTGCTTTTTATTTCTTTTTTTCCTTCTTTTTTTATTGTTGCTCAAGTACAGTTGTCTCCATTTTACCCCCCTATGGTCCCCACCCCAGCCATCCCTGCCTTCCACCCTTGAACCTACCATCTTTGGCTTTGTCCATGTGTCCTTTATACATGTTCCTTGATGGCCCTTCCCCTATTATCCCACCCATTATCCCTCTCCCCCCTCCTCTCTGATAACTGTCAGTTTGTTCTTTATTCACAGAAGGCCTCTTTAGATTATCTCCAGGTGAGTGCTCCATGCTGGAGTCTGAGAAGAAGCAACCTGCAAGTGCTAATCTCTCATATCAAATATCATCACACAAAGTTATCTCACTACAAAGTACATTTCTCACATACCATATTTAATTATCATGGTATTTCCTTCATTTAAACTCATGTAGTAGGGTATGATTAAGTGCTTAAGTCCTCTGAGTAGTGATGACATTTTTATTTATAATATGATTATTATAATTTTATAATATTTTATTACTAATTTGTCATCTTTTTAAGTGTCTTAACTATTTCAGCATCACCTTTATAGGAACATCATCATCAAAGCAGATAAATGGCACAAAAGCTAAGGTGAGAAAATTTAACTCTCTGCCATACAACTTCGATGAACTGTTTTTAAGCATTGTTTTAAATGTTTGTAAGGAGGAATATAGTCTCTGACTTTGGCAGTTATGGACATTGCAGCAATTGTTAAAATTTTTCATGAAAATATACTGTTAGAATAATAACAATAGAAAGTTACCCAGATTTGAGGGTATGTTAAACTTACAAAATTAGTGGGCAATAGAATAGTCACATAATAGAGCACATTCCGATTCAAAAAGATCATTATGAGTTTCTCTTTACCACTTCAAGGGAAATAATTTTCTTGCTTTGTGAGAAACATAGTAAAGAAAATTATTGAGATAGATATTGAATGAGATATGTTTGTATTTTTATTAATTTAAAGCTATTTATTTTATTGTTGTTTACTCATTTAGATCAAAATCTACTACAAAAAATAACTTAATAGAAAGCATTATTCTGCTTTAATCAGTGGGAAGTTTTTTATTATGTTGCATTGACAATAGCTGATATAACAAAAACACCATCTCCGCTATCTGGATGAGAGCTTACTTACATGAAAACAAAGAAATAACAAGGAACTAAAAAGCCTCTTGAGTGTGAACTTAGAAACATAACCTATAAAGTGGATAACACTCAGAATTTTACGTCCTTGACTTTCATCAATTTTCCCTGCTTTTTTCTCTTTCTTGCTTACTTTTCAACAATGCTTTGTAGATTGGAACAGTACATTAATGATTTCATTTGTCAGGCTCTATTGTTGCCAGTTCTTTTGATCCACTTTCGTCTCTTCTGAGTTCTCAGTGCATTATTTTCATCTTTATATATTTTCAGATTTCATTGATGTGCTGCTTTAGAATTTCCACTACATGTTGCTTTTTTATTTTTATTTTATCCACTTGATTTCTTTCTCCTGGAATTAGAGTTTTTATGTTTAGAGTACACAGATTTTAAGGCTCTTGCACACAATCTACAAACAGAAATCCTTAGAAGAAAATCTGGTGAAATGATAAGTATGTGGTCTATAGAATGAAACAGAGATGGATTTGAATCCTTTCTTCATCTTTTATTATAAGGACAACAGGTACTTAACCACCCTATGCTTCAATTTTCTTAACTTTAAATTGTACATAATAACACTTACATTGCAGAATTATTATGAGGATTAAAATCCCAGAATATTTAGCACACAAGAAATGACAGATGTTGCTACTATTTATTATTTTTGTCATTATTATTTCTGTTACTACTTCATTGCAGTTGTGATGAAAAGTTTTTATGCAGATTAAATGTGAGAAGTAAATCTTAATTCTTCTAGAAGAAAACAAAATAAAAATTTTTCATAACCCAGGTAGAAAAAGAAAAAAGAAACAATAACTTAAAGAGAAAGATTGATGTATTAGATGCTATTAAAATTAAAAACTTTTTACATAAAATTTAAGATTATAAAAATAGGGTTTACATCCAGAACTATTAGTAACTTTTAACACTATTTATGAAAAAGTTGTCAACTTCATTATATACATGGGAAATGCAAATTAAAACCACAATGAGATACCACTGAGTAACCACCAGAATGATTCAAATTGAATGACTGACAGAAGCAAATAGGAAGAATAATGAACAACTAGAATTTTCATATACCACTAATAGACGTATAAATTAGTCCAGTCACTTTGGAAAACTAGTGATATCTATCAAAACTGGACACACACATTTCTGATGGTCCAGCAATTTCCCTTTAACATGGGCTAACTAACTTGTATAAAAATGCTCAAAGTTGTGTTAGTTACAATAGCCCCAAACTAGAAACCCCACATGTTCACTAGCACATGAATTGTATAAAATAAAGTGTGGTATATTTGTACATGGAATACTGTTCCGAAATGAAAATCAGTGAATCACTACTACACACCACAGCCTGAGTTTGGCTGTGGGGATCACAAATATAATATTGAGCAAAAGTAGCCAGATACAAATGAATATGAACTGTATGGTTCCTTTTATAAACAGTTCAAAAGTAAGTAAACCTAAGCTATGCTATTTAAATAGAATAGTGGTTATTTTGGGGTAGGAAGCGATGGTGACTTGAAAGGACATGAAATGTTCTACTGCTTGACTGGGTCGTGGTTACCCGAACTGCTCAGTGTGTGGAAGTTCTTCTAGTGAACACCTAGGATATGTGCACCTTTCAATATATTCTTTCTTTTTCAATAAACAAGTTTACAATTTTTTTAAGTAGTCATTGCTTTAAGAAAAAACTGTGTTCAGGTTTTTTTTTTTATTTTGTTTTGTTTTGTCAAGTGGGTTGATTCATCAAGATTTTTTCCCCAATGATAAGTTATATTTTGAGAGGGATGAGAGTAAATGCAATTTTAAAACTGAAAATTGAAATAATCTCAATCACTTTAAAAAAAAAACATTACATTGATTGGTTTTACCAAATCCTTCATGTCTCTGAGAAGACAGAAAAGCCATTTTAAAAGCCCTACTGGGTGTGCTGAGGTCTGTTTTTGAGGATATTAGTTATAATTTACTCAGGGTCCTCATAAGACACTTCTGTGATAAAAATTTAAAGATTAGTGCTGGAAGTCATTTGCTTTCTCTAAAAAATTAATGTGTTTTCTTCAATGTGAATCAGGTGAATGCTTATGATTCCCTTCCTTTCACCATCAGAATAAGTGGAGCCAAAGGGATTTATTTCCTTTGCACTACACTTCCTGAACTGTTCACTACTTTCTATTAGGATTCATATTTTTCTATTCCTTATCTTATTTTTATTTCATTGTTTATATTTTGTATAAATTACCTCCTGTAGGGAAACAAGAGGACAAAAAGCATATTTTCAGAAAAATAAATACATAAACATTTTTGTTATTCACACTTGGTATAAAAGATTAAAATATATTGTTTTTCAATATAAATTTTGGTGTAATGAATACCCATTTACAAGGCAATAATATAGTAAATAATAAATAAGTTAAACAGACTATAAAATCTGTCAGTTCAAGAGGAGGGCGGGAGAGGATAATGGAAGGAGTGTCATGAGACACTAAGATGATACTAGGGCCAGTTAGCTAATCCCCTGGACACATTGTTTTCATTTGACCAGAAAGAGTGTTTAGGGAAGCATATACTGTCCACAGTCTCTAAAAAATCACAGAACAGTTTGGGGCTTCTTTTTGGAAATAGTAGGGCCAAGGAGACATTAGTTTTTAATGGAACATTGGAGAAATAGATGGTTATAAACCCACCCACATAGTCTTAAGAGTCTCCTCAGAAAGAAAACTAATGTCTTAATTTTGTCACAGTTTGTTAACCACCCATACTGGTTGACATCTTTTGTCCCAGTGTTGGGACCCCTTAACTTAGCACCACATTGTCTTTTCATTAAGTTCCTAGGGCTTTCTTCCCCATTGTCATTGTAATATTTGTTCCTCCTTTTATTTGGAAGAAAACAAACCTAGGTACCACACCCATGGCTAGTTTCAATCTTACCTCCCTTCATTCAGCCTCTAAACATTCATTAAAAAGTAAAACAGTGGGAGACCCTTACTCCCTCCCAAGCACTGGGGGAAGAGCACTAACTGTGAGATTTTGTGGTGTTTTCTCTTATGTCCTAACCTAACCCACATTGGCACTCATCCTTTCTATTCCAGAAGTTCATGCATCTATCAGCAACCCATTCTCATTGCCAAAACTCAAAAACTGGGCAGAATCTAGGATTTTACCTTATTACAAGTAATGAGTTAGGCTTTGTTTCAGCACTTACAATGTTGGGAGAAGATACAAGATTCATGACTCCAAGACAAAGGTTTCTATTACAAAAGCAGTAGCCAGAGCTGCATGTTGGTTTTCTTCAGTCCCCTGGTATCAAATAAAAGAGCCCATCAAGGTTCCCTGCACTTGCAATTGGTTTTGTTACAGGAGGAAAATAAAGAACTTGGAAGATTTACCATTATTGTAATAAGTGGAAGCCAGTCTTATTACCTCATTTCTCAAACACAACCCTGAGAAATGGCCTAGCCAAAGAGCACTCAGGGCCTTGCATTCTTGGCACACCCATCAAGAGTGTGCAGGGTTGCCCAGGAGCCATAGCAAATTGCTTCTTCCAAGAGAAAGAGGGTCAACATTATTTTGCATTCACATAGAATAAACAACTGCACACAATCATGGTCATGCCTCAAGGATCTTTATCTCTACTGTGATTTATCACAATGTAATTTAAAAGGCTTAAATTATCTGGCACTTTCCAAACAATATTACTTTGGTCCACTATATTGATGACATCATGCATAATGAGTTTAATGAAAAAGAGATGGCAAGTACTCTGGATATATTGAAGGGAAGTGTGTGCTTCAGAGGTTGGGAAATAACCTTTATAAAGATTGAGGAGATTGATGCATCAATAAGGCTGTTGGGGATCTAGTAGTCTGGGGGACTCTAGGACATGCCCTTCAAAGTGATATACAAGTTATTGCAGCTATCACTTCTTACCACGAGGAAAGAAATACAAAACTTGGAGGTATCTTCGAGTTTTGGAGGAAACATACTCCATACTTGTGAATACTGTTCCAACCCATTTATCAAGTGATATTAAGGTTGTTATATATGAATGGAGCTAAAGGAAGAAAGGTTAGCAATGGTGTCAGCCTGTAGTATGCTCAACCCTTCCCATGGGCTTTATAACCCAATAGAATTCAAGCTATTTGATATGTCTATGATAGATAAAGAAGCCATACAGAGCTTCAGAAAAATTCCAATAGCAGAATTACAGCATAGGCCATATGGCATCACATCAGAAAAAAATGCACCATTAAATGCACCATTTAAAAAGTTGTTCCTGGGGGAAATAACTTCCAGAATAATGCAATATAGATTTCTGAAAATCTACTCATCCATAAAAGCAATAAGAACACTAGCAGAGGCTTTTAAAATCATCTTTGTCATAGCCCTGGAAATTGACCATAAGCTTAAAAAAATTCAGAGAGTATTTATTTAAGAAAAAACTGAATCTTGGCAACAACAGTGAGCTTTGTGGTATTTTAACCTGTCTAAATCCCCATTCCCATTTCCATGACTCTATAGTAACCTTAAAAACAACAGCTTCAAAACCAAAATATTGTTTTAAATCCATAGCCTAGCAGTCATTAGAAAAGGTAAAGCAGATTCAAAGTCTCTCTAAAAAATTCTATTCCCATAGAACTGTCAATATTTGATCTGTCTTGCAGCTACCCCATTTGTCTATGTTCTCGGTCTTGTCTTTATTTGATTTGACTCTGAACTCATGAGCAGCCCTATCCCCAAGGCATTTGTCAAAAACAATCAGTAGCAATCATTTAACATCACAGTTTCTAGAGGCAACAATACCAGTTGAGGCTAACAAGAGACTATTTAAATAATTTAAAAGAAAGAGCTGAAGAGTATGATATCTATAGAGGTTTCAAAAGCTCCAGCACATTTATAGGGATCTAGAAGGCCATACACATGTTCCAGGCTCTGCACATGGCCAGAAAGAATATAAGAAAGCCCTATTCTTGCACCTCTGGCTCACTCTGTTCCTCTACAATCAGGTAGTAAAGGCTAAGGCAAAATTTTAAACTGTCTACTGGAGCATTAAAGCCATATGCACCAAAACAAACACAGTCTTTGCCTTTCAGCAAAGACTGGAATTTCTGGTTCAAGGCATTAAGACATAATAAGTATTTGAATAAATACATATATATTTCTAGAAATAATATTTTACAATTATTAGTTGACCTCTAAGCTAACTGAAAAAAGACTTCAGTGTCCACACATAATAAAAATATGTACTTTATTAATTTATACAAAGAAAGTCACTAAAGAAACAGCAACAAAAAACCCTGGGAAGGTGTGTGACCAGATTTTCAGAGCTGTTATATTGTAATACCTAAATGCACATTTTTCAACAAAAAAATCATTAAACATGTAAATAAACAGGAAAAAATCAATCAAAAGAAACTGTCACTGAGGTAGCACAGATGTTGGCTTTACTAGACAAAGACTTTAAAATAGCTCTTATAAGTATTTTTAAGAAACTATATAAAATCATGACTAAGACTTAAAGAAAAGTAAAAAAAAGTTGTTGGATTGACTGGAGTATATCAATGAGATTATAATTATAAAAAATAACCAAATCAAATTTTCAAAATTAAAAACTTAAAAAATGAAGTGAAAAATTGACTAGAAGTACTGAGCATCAGTTTTGAATTGGCAGAAAATAGAATTAGTGAACTTGAAGATAGGTTTGAGAGAAAGAAAAAAGAATGAAGAAAAAAGAAGGCAGTCAGAAATGTGTGGTATAACAACAAACTATATCAATGTACAACTAATGAAGACTTATAATTTGAACAAAATGTACACTGATAACTATAAAACTCCCTTGAAAAATGTGAGAATGACAATATTCTTAACATGGTATTACTCTCTGCATTAATCTACAGTGTCAATTTAATCTCAATGAAAATCCCAGATGCTTTTTTTTTAAATGACAAAATTGATACTAAAAGTCACCCCTATGGATTTGCTAGCGACTGGTATAGCCAAAATAATTTCTACAAAATAAAGACAATATAGTGAGACTTGCACTTCCTGATTTACTACTCACTACACAGCTACTGTAATAAAAACAGTATGGTACTAGTGTAAGGATAGGAATAAATAGATTGATGAAATAGAACTGGCAATACAGAAACCTGCATATTTGTGGTCAATTGGTTTCTAAAATGCTTCCAAGAAAACTTAATGAGGAGGAAAATTCTTTTAAACAAATCAAAAAATAGTAAGTCAAATAATCAATTTTTAAGTGGGCAAGTAATTTGAATAGATACTTCTTCAAATAATATAAACACATGATCAATAAATACATGGAAATATAGTCAACATTAGTAATCATTAGGGAAAAATAAATCAAAACCAAAATGGAAACACCTACTAGGATGGTTAAAAATAAAAAGACAGAAGATGAGTGTTGGTGATGCTGAGAAATTAAAACTCTCAAATTTGTTGTTGAGATTGTAAAATGATGCATTTTCCTTGGAGTATAACTTGGCAGTTCCTCAAAATGTTAAGTGTAGTATCGCAGCATGACCCAGCAATTCACTTCTTGATATGGAGAATTGAAGTAATATGAGGTCTGTCCAAAGTCCAACCATTGTTAAGGTAACAAGAATGGTTTGCACAACATCAATGTAATCTGGCAGCCAAGGAAAGTGGAGTGGAATGCTCATATGTGAACAATGATGACTTCACTGTACTAGTCAGTGGGGGTGGTTGATGCCACTGAGTAAACGTGTATACTGTGTTGCCATCACATTCAAAATGACTGAGCGAGTAGAGCAACAAATCTGCATCAAATTTTGCATGAAGCTTGAACATTCCTCCATGGAAACTATTTGGATGGTTCAAAAGGCTGCTGCCATAGGCAACTGGTGATTAGCAGCTTTATCACAATATGCCCACTCATGCATCACATCTCCTACAGAGTTTTTGGGGGAAACACCAAGTCATCCAGGTGACTCAGCCTCCCTACAGCCCAGATTTGGTGCCCTGCAACTTTTGGCTTTTCCCAAAACTAAAACCACCTTTGAAAAAGAAGAGATTTCAGACAGTTGATGATATACAGGAAAATATAATGGGGCAGCTGATGGTGACTGGGAGAACTGTGTGAAGTTCCAAGGTGACTGCTTTGAAGGAGACAGAGGTGTCCTTGTCCTGTGTACAATGTTTCTTGTATCTTGTAACTTCTTCAATAAATGTCTCTACTTTTTAATAGTATATGGCTGGATACTTTCTGGACATACTTCATATATCCACATAAAATTTTGTACAGAAGTGTTTATAGCAACATTATTCATAGCAGCCAAAATGTAGAAACAACCTGAATGTCCATTAACTGGTAAATAGATAAATTAATGAAATATTATTTCCAAATAAATAGGAATGAGGTACCAATTCATGTTACAGTATGGATAAACCTTAAAAACTTCATGCTTAGTGAAAGAAGCCAAACACACATGCCATATATTATGAGACCATATTAATATGATATTTCTAAAATATGCAAAGCCTCAAGACAGAAAAAATTCATTGTTACCTAGGACTGGAGGTTATTGAATATTACTGCTCATTGGTATGGGGTTCTATTTGACAACAATGAAAGTGCTCTAAATCAGATCATTATGATGATTGTCCAGTTGTGAAGGAACTAAAAACACTGAATTGCACACTTCATGAAGATAAAATACAACATACTATAAAAAGCTGTCATAAAAAAACACAAAAACAAACAAACAAACAAACAACAACAACAACAAAAAAAAAACAGCTCCTGGAATGTCCATGGTAGAAACTGAGCCTCTAACGATGGGACAACAAGTGGCCAGAAATTACCCATAACCATTGTGACCCATACCCAAAAAGGCCATTTGAGGCCCACAACAATCCACACAGCTGCATATGGGCCCTACAGCCTGAGTTTCCTCCCACTCAAACTAACCTACCTACTGAGCCAGTTGAATGTCTGACCCGCTAGCAACAGAGAATTAACACTGAGCCCCAAAACCATACTAGTCCTTGAGGAGGCCATTCTGCCTCTTGATGGAAAGTTGAGAATTATGTTTTGTACTCAAGTGACTCTTTGGAACATCTCTTGGTAGTCCCACATCCAGTTTCAACTGAGTGTACTTGTACAGAAACCATAACCTAACAGAGCACACCACACAGGGCTCAGATCTCTTAGGGATGAAAGTCTGTGTTAACCAATCATAAAGTCACCTTCACTGACACATGTGTTTGTTGAGAATCTAGAATGGCTGGAGAAGCAATAAAATGATGCAGTAGGATGAGAGCAGGATTTCTCAACCTCAGCACTATTGGTACTTTGTGCTGGATAATTCTTTGCTGTGGGGGCTGTTCTGTGCATTGTTGAATATAATGCCAAGAGCAGCCTCCAAATGCAGCAACCAAAAATGTCTCCAGATGTCCCCTGCAGGCTAAAATTATCCATGGTTGAGAACAATTAAGTTACAGACTCAGGAACGATGGCAGCAGCAGGAGTTTTAGTCTGTCCAGCTAACCCTAATTTTAACCTTTTCCAGATAATGTGATCAACCAGAAGCCTGGAGGAGCTGTACCTGGACGGATGAACTTGGCATGAGAAGCAAGCAAATCCAGCGATTCCAGGAGTAGGTTCTAATTGGTGCTGTAGGTGTCCCAATCTGATCTCTTTCACCATCGAGTATGCCCCTGTCCCATTGCTGCTGGTTCTATCTGATAAGAACTCAAAGCTGCACCCGCCTCGAGAGCATTCCCCTCCGCAAATGGGAGCTCCCATGATGGAGAGGCCTTCCCTCTCCCACTTCCTGGCATCCCTATCTCCCCTTTAAGTAAGACTGAATAAGGCAATTTGAGCTGTGGAGATTCCTCAGGAAATCAGAATGAAGCCAGCCCCCAGATGAGACCACACTATGTCCCCTCTGCCCCTCCTGCTCTTCCCACTCTCACTGAAAGCACTCAACCAATAAACTTCTTGAACAAGAATCTTCAACTCAGGCTCTTCTTCCCAGGAAAAAATAATCATTTATTTAATGCCTAGCATGTGCAAGCATTTAGCTTAGATTTTTATTCTTGATATTATTCAATTCTCAGGGTAAGAGACAAGTACTATTAATCCTACTTTACAAACAGAGAGCCTCCAAGAAGTGTGACTAGTCTGGGTTACACCTCAAAAATGGCACAGCCAGCATTTGCATGCAGACGTTTATGACTTCTAAGGTCAGGTTCATAACCAATGCACTGGTCTCTCCTCATGTTAGAAGATGCTGAGGGTATTTATAATTTTCATCTTAGAAGAGCAGCTTCTTTCCTTGCTAGAGGGGTTCTGAGGTGCATAAAAGGCTATAGGCTTCCGTTTTATGACTCAGTTCACGCAATGTTAGTGTTAGAAATATTCATTAAATGCTGAGAGCCCCATTCCTAGCATCAGGTGATATGTCCTCAGGCAAGAGGGTGTTTCTGAATTCCTGAAAGAGAGCTCATATGTTCTCTGGTTCTCTAGGGAGGAAAGAGAACTTGACCTTTAGTATTAGCTTCTATTTTGAGAAGTAGGGGAGGATAACATGGAAGATTGCTTTCAAAGGCTTCATGCAAGTGGAAAAGTAAACAAGCAGTAGTAAATTGTGTCAACATCTGACTTTACAATCCATTTTACTTAATTATTTTAATAAGAACTTCAAAGGAAGATGCACTGCAGACAAACCGCCTGGCAGTTGAGCGAGAGCCGGGTGAATTATAAACTTTCAAAAATAAGTTCCATGAGAATGAATCTAGGCTGTATAAGTGTCTTGGTGTTGATGAATATATTCATTTTATCTAAAGAGAATCGTAATGCATTTTTGTTTTAGTGAAAATTTGTGTTTTATCTATGCCTTTAGAGCAAAGTGAGGCCAGTAAACATTATCATGCTACCTTGGGTAGGTTTTGTTTTAATTGAAATGCCACCAAGAAATATAACTTCCTTAAATAGGAGGTTATTTTGTTGGTGGTGGTGTTCTTTTTTATCATTTATGATTTGGTGAATATTTTTAGCATTATATTTAATAGAATTGCTGAGGTATTACAGAACAGAAAATAACAATCAAGATCAATACAGAGACTCCTCATTTTTAAGGCCAATTTACTTTGAGGAAAGTATTTTTTAGCAGTAGTGATTTTTCCAGATTTTTCTAGACTTTTCAGATTCCCTTGATGGACAACAGATGGTTTTTCTACAGGCCACAGCAAGAACCTCTGAAATCGAATAATGATGTAATTTATATAATCACTGTGGTGGAAAGGAGAACGTGATTTCAGGTGAAAGGTAATATTAAAACAGCCAACTTTCCCAAACAACTGGGAAATCTGACTCTAGATTTACCAGTTTTTTCCTTATCTTCTGTCCCTCTTCCTCCCAGTCACACCACACACTCCTCAGAGTCATTCCTGCTGGATTCCACAGCCCCAGGTAGCAACATCTTCCCTTCTTCACTGGCTACACCACCTTCCAAATGCCCATCAATAAAAACCAAAAACTCCATCAACAGACAATGGGACATGACAATATCAAAATGTGACTTCTTTCCTGCTCAGAAATCTTGATGATTAGAATGGAATCTCAAAGAATAAAGTCAGAGCTGTAAACAATCTGAAATTTTCAGATTAGTGCATTATAAAGCATGATTGTGTATGGAAGGGAGGAAAATAGAACAGGAAAGAAAATATACTAAACTACTTTGGGGAAGTTGGTCTAGGAGAATAATACCTAAGTTGATCTTGGAGAACACACACCTACCTTAACATACTGCTCCTTTTAATTTTCCCTTTATTTTTAAATAGCACTTCCCTTCACCTGAACCTGGAACTGCGTTAATTAATTGACACCACAAAGCATCTCTCCCCAAATTATTTTTAACATTTTTGATGTCTTGAATCATGGCTCTATAACTTACTGGCTATGCTCTTTGAGCAAGTTCATTAAACCATTTGAATACTAGTGTTCTTTTCTGTAATAAACTTTTATAAAGATATAGGTGAGATAATAAGCTAATGTCTAACTCAGTTCTGGAGAAATTGTGGAATTTTAATAAGTCTTCTCTGTCTACCTTACGCATGTACTTGCTTCCAATCATTCACACTTTGAGAATTAGTTTAATCAGAATGCTTTCTTCTTTAATGTCTATCCTTATTGAGAAAAATAAGAGTTTTGATGCAAGTTTTTGAGGGGATGTTTAGCGTGTCTCATAACAGCAAGAAGGTACTGGACATCTGGAACAGAGGAGAGAGACCCTCGGAGGCAGAGAGTGAGACAGAATGGAGTTACCGGAGGTTAAAGGGAAATTTCATCCACTTAAAAAAAAAATTTGAAGCTAGCAAAAGAGAGGAAATGCATCCTTTCTAGTCCTTCCTTGGTAAAAGAACCCCTTCTTTCAGAATCTAATATTTGGGCACTTCATTAGTATCACTTCTCAGTTACACTTGGATTTTACAAGTTTCTCTGAGCAATCAAGTAGGAAGTAATCATTTGAAATGTCATTCTTCTTTACTAATATGGGCTTTTCTAATAAACTTTAGATGCATAACCTATTTATATCTGGATACTGACTGTAATTTAGATAGCACCTGATTAAAATCTGTAACACTACTGTTGATGCCATTAAATGATATTTTCTCGTTCCCCAGGTTTTTAGATTAACTGTGCTGCGGAAGAGCACGTATCTTCTACTGATCACTTCTGAGATCAGTTTTGATTTGGATTCTCTAGAAAACCATGGATATATTTAGTTATACTGAATGTTTCCCATCCACTTTTTAAAATGATTAACTTTTGACTTCACTTATATGTGGACTGTAATGAACAAACTGAACTAACAAGCAAAATAGAGACAGACTCACAGAGAGCAGGCTGACACCTCTGGGCAGAGGTTAGCGGGTGAAGGGACTCAGCAAAAAGGAAAAAGAACCCATGGACACAGACAACAGCGTGATCATTGGGGGAGGTATAAGGGGTATGAATGGTAATGGAAAAAATAAAATGTTTCAAAAAAAACTTATTAACTTTATCTTCAGAATCTGAGTCACAGAATATCTCACATTGTGTTTCAAAAGTGACCTCCAACATAGCTTCAGAAATATTACTGAAAGTTGAAACAAATAGTTCTACTACTCCCAAACCAAATAAAAATAGTAAGTGTGACCCAAGTCCTTATAACAATTCTAATTCTGGAGAAACACATACTATTTATTTCACTCCTAAGATGCCGAGAAACGGTTCAGTATTTCTGCCCCATTGCCTATCTTCTCCATCACAATCTCATGGGAAGCAAATTCTGCTGTGATAGGGTGTTATATAAAATAATCAGTATTTGACAACTCATTTCATTTTATAAATGTCTTCTTCAAAATTTATACCCTTTGTAAGGTTTTCTACTTTGCTCCTTCTATGTTGCTGTCAAAAATCCAATTTTACAATAAATCTTTGACAGTATTCATGTAATGTTGTGCATTCATTCAGCAATGGTAACATTTCATAGAGGAGGTGCCAGCAAAACAATCAAAGTGCCGTCATTTAGTGTCAGTACAGTTATAAGATCCATGAAATTTGAACGGGGGGAAATCATTGTGTCAAGTCCGGCAGAACACTGAGACTTGTGGAGACTCTGCAGAGTAAGAGTGCAAAATGGGTCACAGTCAAGGGCAGCTGAAACATTATCTTCCCTTGGGAAAAACTGCACATGATATAAATTGAGCACTCTATATTTTCAGCTATAGTGTGAACGTGAAGAAGCCTGGGTATTTTAATTGTTTCCTTATAGCACCACAGGCTATATTAGGACCTTGGAAAGTAGGAACATTGGGGGACAGTATAGCAATTCTGTTTTTTTTTATTTAAGTTTTAAAAATGTTATTCCATGGAATACACTAAATAGAAAATTATCTTGGTGGTATGGATTTATTTTTTATTGTCAACAAGGTCCTGTTTTTAACAGAGGGCTGGTGGTTTGGCATGCTGCCAGTATTTGACAAAGTGGCAAATCAAACGGCACTAATAGGTGGAAACTCCCCTCCAAGTAGGGGGAAATGCTTCTCAAAAAATAAAGCCTTTAAGTACAAAAGGAGAACATGAGCAGAAAAATAAAAAGGGTCTTCAGGGAAAAAAGTACTGAAAAGTATAAGTATAAATTTTGTCTAACAAACAGAATACCAAAGATCAGGTCAAAACTTTAGAGCAGTATCAATAACAAACATTCTGATGTGAAGCAGAATATTAAAACACAGAATCTATTCTGTTACCTCTTAGATCTATCTGCTCTGGCTACCACAAAATAGCTCTATTTGTTCATTCATTCATTTATTCATTCAATCACCATAGATTGATGTCAGACTTTATGTTAAGCACCAAGTATGCAGCAGTAAACAAGAAAAAATATAGCAGTGAAAAAAAAAACAGAAATACAGAGATGTAAGACTGGTTGTTAATGCCACATTGTGGATAAAAATAGGATGCTATATTAGATAATAGTAGTAGAAACCCTAGGTTTGAAATGTCAGAAAGTTTTCTCAAAAGAAAATCAGTGAATAATAGTCCAAGCCTAAAGAATGAGAGAGAGACACACACGTGAAAGGAACAATATGATGGCCAGAGCTTTGCATTTGATGAGATTGACAGAAGAAAAGGCAAGAGAGACAAGCAGTGGCTGAGTAGCTTGGAATTCTTTAATTGTAAGTCTCGGAAACCAAATTAAACAAAATTAAGCAAGAAAAATAGGAATTTACTGGCGTTCTACTGGGAAGTCTCATGCCATAGCTGAACAATCATATGGGAAGGGAAGGACTGCATCTGGGTCTCAAACTGCTAGAAGTGGAGTTGAATACCATCAAAATTATCTCACTGTTGTCTCTGCCTTTCTACCTCTTGGCTTCATTCTTATTTCTTTGTCCCAATAGCTCTTGAATTTTATGTCTAGGATTCAACCTTCAGAGGTTGAAACTGATTCTCTTTCTTGGTTGTAGCTTCAAAATTTGGAGGGAAGAATGTTGATACATTCACACTTTTCTCCTTTTAGCTCACTCTTCTATTCATCTACTGTGTTCTAGGTATCATCTGATGTGCTGAACAAGATATATGAACCTACTCTGTCATGAAGCTTACATTTTAGTGAGAGAAAGAGGCAGTAACAAGCAAACTAACACATGAATCATGCAATTTTGCGTAGTGCTAGGTGTTAGCCAAGTAATGAGACAGAAAGGTGACAAAGCGATTGTGTGAATGAGGGAAGGGAAGATTAGTAAGTATCACTAAGGAGGTGATGCGTGAACTGAGATGAGATGAATGAAAGTCAGGTCTTAGTAACATCAAGAGGCAGAGAGATTTAAGCAGAGGAAACAAATGCAAAGGACCAAAACAGAAGACATTTGGCATGTTGAAGGAGCAAAAATGAGGCCAGTTAAGCTCAAATAGTGAATGAAGACAAGAGTGGGGGGTGATAGGTCACAGACAAAACCCAGAGCCAGAACATGTATGAGCTTATGAGGGCTTGTACAGTCAATTTTATGCTACATGAACTAGAAATTACTGTGGGTGATGGGATGGGGAGAAGGGCTAAAAGTGGGGATACCAATTATGAAACTCTTGTAGTAATTCAGGCAAAAGATAGTGGTGACCTCACTATGGTAATCGTGAGGCAATACAGAGAAGTGTGTAGGTTTGGGAAATATTTGGGGGATGGGACCAAAAGGGTGTGATGATGATGGATTGGATGTCGAACTGTGAGGGAGAGAGAAATCTCTTGGGTTAGGAGCTTAAGTAAGCAACAGGATAAGTGATGGTACCATTTACTGTGATGGAAAGTTCTAGAAGATGAATAGGGTACTACTTAGGGGGTGAACTAAGTGGTCTGGGTTGAAGGAGTGGCAGGAGTTATATTTTGGCTATATTAAGTTAGGTTATAAGGCCTATTACACATTTAGGAAAGTTATTAAAAATGTGGATAGATATATCCCTGGAACATAACCTCTGCAAGTAGAGGTTCACATTTTTCCATACTTGCTAAATCTAAATTGATAGTAACTATATCATTTGGGGTGAGGGAGAGCCAAAAGAATAGTAAGGAGCTGGCAAATACACATGCCAAATCCAAATATACACAGTAGAGTGTACACACACTCTAATGTACATATACATATGCATGTATACATACACAAATACTGTGTATATAATTTGTGTATATACAATACCATATATATGCACTTGTTATGACTATGTGTATGTATAAGTATATCTACACCAGGGTATATATGTATATGTATATGTATATCTACATGAATTCAGTTTTCACTATGGCAGGCACATGACTTACTTTAGAAACGACAGGAGAGAAAGCAAAGACTCATTGTCCAGTGATTGAGCAACCCTACATGCCCCCTCTGGAAGCCATCAGCCATCAGAGGCAGCAATTCACCCTTAACTCAAAAGTTGTCATCAGTGATGGGGGAAGGGTGTTCAATGAAATAAAAACACATTGAACACCTGCTATGTGCTAAATTGTGTATATACTCTTTCCTACACGATTACAGTTAACAACTGAAAATATTCTGTCCATCACTGTTTTTAAAACATCTCATATCATCCCAAAACAAGCAAAAATAATAAAAATATGCCTAGCCCAAAATACGGTTACCATTTCAATCCCGGGACTTGTCGGGAATGTCCTACACAGTCAACCTTTTCTGCCTCATCCATGAAGGACATTTATAATTTTTTTTGACATTTATAATTCTGACAAGATATCTCTGTCTTTCAGAAGATCCCTGCAACACCCCTGCAGGATGTTGTCAACTTTAAAAAAAATGGTGCCCTAAATAAAAGGGGGGAAGTAGTTAATGTGCTTGTTTTCATGGACTAAGATTCAGGGAAAATCTCTGGACTCTTCCCCAAACACCATTGGCAACTGGCGTGATGTAATTCATGCTGGCTCCTTTTCTTTTCAGGAACATTTCTCTTCCTTAGAAATCTCTTTAGTGAATGCTCTTTGGATTGATTACTCTTTTTGGCAGTCTTTTTTGTATTGGTATAATTCAATTAGATGACAGATGTTAAGTATCTATATTCATGCTTAACACATAATAAATGTCCAATTGACAAGAGCCAATTGCTCAACTTGTGTGATGTCACTTGTTTAGATTTAAAAGTTCAGGTTTTATAAAACTTATTTCCCAATTATGCATTCCATGCCCTATTCTGTATCAGAAATGTTGGAGATGTATAATTTTAGCCCACTTTGATTCTATAGACGTTAATCATCGTCCTTCCCAGCAGGCCTTTCCTGAAACAGCACCTGCTGGTAACCTGCACGCATCTCTTTTGCAGGCACTGATCCCCAGTGCTAGTTCAACACCATACAAGAGATCACGAGAAAATTATCTTTTCTTGTGTTTGGAAGGAGCCAGGAAAGAAATAGCTATTTTCCTAATTTTGTAAACAGTTTTTGTTTTATTCTTACAATAAAAATATGAGTTGATCATGATTTAGAATAAATCTTGTTATTTCCATTGAAAGGAGCTGTTTATCAATATAAAAATAATAGATCATTATCATAAAAATAAGGAAAATATAAAACATTAAAATCTGGAAGTACGATTTATGCCACACCTCCTCTCTTTGAGGCTTCAGCCCAAGCCTGCTGACCCCCGTACCCAGGCGTGAGTGGTGGAGTGCCTCAGGACACCTTGCATCTTGGCTTTTGACAGATGAGTGCCTGAGAAACTTTTAACTGTGTTCACATTGCAAAGTCATCAACTCTTGTTTTGACAGCCAGGTTTGGTAGAAGTTTACTCCAGGTGTCATATCAGGACTCAGCTTCTGACCTGCCAGTCTGTGCCGGTATTTAGTTCTGTTAACTTTGCCTTGCTGAAGGGGAAACTATATCAAAACTCCATAATACGATTGACAGCAATTAACTTCATGAATAGAATGATTCTAATTTGTGATACATTTAACATAAAAATGTAGAAATAAAACATTCTTTTCAAATAGTAAGGAAATAATGAATAAAGTGACATTGGTTTCAGCAAAATTCAGACATAGAAAGGATTAGCAGAGTACGTAATATCCATAGCTCTACAATAACAATTCCTAGCAGGTATTAAATGGCTAGATGATTTAAATATATATATATTAATTTTTTATTGATATTCAAATATAGCTGTCTCCTTTCCCCACCCTATCCACACCCACCTCCCGCTCTTCAATCCCACCGGTCCCTCATTCATGTTCCTTTACATCCCTTTTTTCCCACGTTATTTTCCTCTCCCCTCCCCTCCAGTTACTGTCAGTTTATTGTTGAATTAATTCTATTTTTAAATAATTTTTATGCTTGGTTTTGTGCATATTTCTAATAGTAAATGTTTTTAGTTTATATGAATTCTATCTATCTAGACTTGCAGCAATTCTGCATAAAGAGTTTTTAACTTTTTACTTTAACATGCATTACTATTTAGTTGACCCATTTGTGAATTTGTCAACCTATAAACTACAGGAAAATTTCATTCTGCGGCACTTGAATTTCTGCTATTTGCCTTCTCTTATAAGGAGTGCAATGAAACGAATTCGACATAGTTTTGTTATAATGTTGATGAGATGCTGTAGAAACTTTTGTTTATATCAACTAATCTACAATAAAAACTAAGAACATGGTGTTTGAGTGATTACTTCTGTCTCTGGCTTTTAGATTTCTAAAATTGAAAGAGTACTGTAGAAAGGGAAAAGTCCCTGCATTGGTATGCAATTAAAAATCCTTAAGAGATACGTGGGTCATACTGGCCACAAAATAATTTTAGCGTCAGAATCGGAGATCAGAATCAACCCCCTAATTTTATAAATGAAGAAACAGAAAGAATAAGTAGCTTACCCAGAGTCACTCAGCTGGCAACTGAGAGGCAGTGTGTCATCATTTACTAAGAACATTTACCACAGCTGGGTGACCTCCAGCAAATTATTCTACTTCCCTGAGCCCCTTGTCCCTTGTTGGTATAATGAGTAAAACCTACCAATATGGTTTTTGGGAAGATTAGAATACTATATTGCATGGGTAATACACAGGCAAGCTTTACTGTGGACTTATGCCCTCCTGAGACCCAGAGAGGAAAAGTGGAGTACCCCTTTACAAATAGAAAAAAAAATGAGTGTAGATTACCCTCATTGCGGAAAAGGAAAGCTGCAAGTTATGAGCAGAAAATGGGGATGGCAAGTTTGCATGTCCGAGAAACTCGACTCTTTCACATTTTCAATAGACAAATACCACTAGGTGCCAGGTTTTGTTCAAGGCGCTAGCGATAGAGCAGTGGGCGAGGCAAAAAATCTCTCTGATGGAGCTTGCATTCTAATGGGGGAGAGATAGACCATAAGCAAATGAATAAGATCATGTGTTAAATTGTAATAAGTGTCTGGAGAAAACAAGGCAGAGAAAGGTAATCAGGGGTTACTGTGTCTGGGGAGGAGGATGAGATGGATTTTAAACCAGATGGTCAAGGAACAGAAGTTTCCTTGAGCAAACCACTTTAGAAGCCATTTTTTTCCAAAGGAGGGAAAATACCTCCTTCAGAAAGATTTGAACATTACTGGCTTCCAATGTATTTAGTGTTTTATCTACGAGAATGTTTATCACAGCTTATTTCATGGCAACAAAAAAATAGAAATAACATAAGGTCTTGACTCTTGAGTTTGTTAAATAAAATATGGATAGGAAAAAGTTCCAGAACGTTTTTAAATTGTGTTGTGGAAGAAAATTTTAAAACATGAGTATATGCTCCCTAGTTTCAAAGACATATACGCCATATGTCCTGGATTTCTTTAGTACACTTTCCTCAAATTAGGAAATAGTGCAATGATACTCCATAAATTCTTGATAGTATTATTATCATAGAGCTGTGATTTAATTTTTAACCTCTTTTTATCTTCCTACATTTTGTACTAGACACAAGAATTACTTTTATAAAAAATTGATTAAACTGAAATGATATAAAAACTTGAATTCTTCCAAATGCCTTCCTAAAACATATAAAGGGTGTTTTTTAAGTGGTGTACGAAAAATCAAAATTAGAAATTATTTTCACAGACCAGTACAAGATGCAAAGACATCAATGTGAAGTTTATTAAAAATAAATTTGAAATCTCCATTTGGACTTTTAAAAAATCAATTAAATTGTTACAGAGCTGGTGGATCCATTTGACAGTAGCTCATGCAAAGAAGGACCTGAGGGTGTTAATGACCAGAAGCTCCACATGAGCTCGTAGTGTGACCCAGCTGCTTAAAAGCTAATGAATTTTTACATTAATTAATATGTTTCTGGTGTCAGCACAGCAGCAATCACTGTCCCTCTGTGGTCCACATTGGCCAGATAACACGGGGCCCCCAAACAACAGGAAACATTCTCACTGCCTCTTGCTTTTCTCCTTTGCCGCACTAGTCACACTCTCAACTCATTAATTTCTGCAATTACTTGCTTAATACCTGTTGTCTCTGCTGTTCTGTAAGCTCCCCGAAGGCGGTGACTATACCTGCATCGCTTCCTATTTTATCTCTCGTGTCTGATGTAGGCACTCACAATAAAAGCATTGTAATTTACTGTTTTGAATATTATCAATTCCAGCAATCTCATTTATTAATTCTATTTAACAACACATATTATGTCTCTATGTGGCAGGCATGGGTCTAAATCCTTTAGAGAGAGATATTAATGTATTAATCTTCATTACAATCGTGCGAGGCAGGTAAATGAGAACGCTGCGATACAGAGAGGTTATTAAACAAGCCCACGCTGGTACGTGGCAGAGCTGAACTCTGGACCCAAGCATTCTACCCTCCGCTGATGTTCAAAAACAAAACTCTGAAACAACTACACCCTATCTGTATGAGGTCCACCGGGAAAAGGGGTCTAAGAAATATCATATTGAAATGTTTGAGAGAAGTGGACTGAGTTAGGCTAAAATCAAACAAAAAACAGAGTTGGTAAGATCATTTGACCTCAGATTTAGAAGCACTTCCATGTAAAACAAGAAACACTGATTAAAATTAATTCAGGTACCTAATGTTTAGTAGAAACCTTCATCCTGATTTTTTAGGGCAGTCTCTTTTTATGCCTGTTGTAGCCACACAATTATTAAAAGCATCCTCTTTCTCAAAAATGTTCCAATTTGAACAGTTATTATATGGTCACCAAGTTTATGACTTAAAAGATTTTACATTATTAATACATTTAATTTTTATAAAAGTTCTTTGTAGTTGTTATCAATATTATTATACTGTTCCCCTTTCTTCATCCTGAAAAAAACAATCACTTGTTCTAAAATACTCCACAAGGTAGTGGTTGAGCTATGAGTTGAATCCAAATAATGTGATTCAAACTCTGTCTCCTCTTCTCAGTCTACTCTGCTGGGTAATTCAACTTGCTCTGTGTTGCTCTGTAGTCCAGAGCTAGGGCAAGTGTGTAGAACTCTCTAAAAAAAAAAATTCATCAACCCCAAATGAAGGGTCGATATGCTTTCACAGTTAAAATAACTGAGTTAAAGAATGAGCTGCCTGGTCAGTCAGAAATCTGACCACTAGAAACTGCCCAAGCCCAGAACTGAATGGCACAGGGCATGGATTTTATGAAGGGGACCTCTTGCACCAACAGGGACTTCAACACTCTATCTGTGAACTTCTCAGAATGTGAGATGTCGATTTCTGCTGGGAAATAAATCATGAGCAGGGCATAAAATGATTTTTGGCATTGGACAGTGTGTTCAAAATCACTGACATGTATAATGAGACCTTTTCATTCCCTTTTTGATTGTATCTTTAATCCTTCCTTTACTGCCTGGGGAAAAAGCTCCAATTGGTGTTAATGTACCTTTAATACTATTCCAACATGCTAACCCACCTTTTAACCAAGAGAGCAGCTGGTTGTGAGCCTTCAGAGACAATCATATCCATTTAACCGACCCGATACCATTGTTATGTAAATTTTTCTTTCGAAAATAAATCTAAGTGAGTGAATCAACTTAAATAAAAACATTAATTTATGTTAAAAGATATGGTAAGAAGAAATGAGCCCTCAAAGATGTCTACATCCTTATCCTCAGAATCTATATATGTGTTACCTTCCATGGCAAAAGAGATCTTGAAGATGAGATTAAGGTTAAGAACCTTGAGATGAAGAAATTACCCTGGATTATCTGAGCGGGCCCAACCTATTCACAAGAGTCTTTAAAAGCAGAAAACTTTTCTCAGCTTGGTTGGAGAGAGACATGAGGACAGAAGTAGGGTCAAACAGATGGACTATTGCTACTTTGAAGACAGAGTAAGGCAGGCCAGGAGCCAAGGAACAAGGGCGGCTTCTAAAAGATGGAGAATGCAAGGCTTTGGGTTACCCCCTGGAGCCTCCAAAATGTAAATGCAGTACCACCAAACCTTGATTTTAGCCTATGAGACCCATATCCAACTTTCAACCTGCGGAATTGAAAGACAACAAATTCGTATCGTTTAAGCTACCAAGTGTAAGGCAATTGTTTATAGCAAGAATAGAGAACTAATAAGAAAGGTTATGGAGATAGACAAAAGCTCTGAGAATGATAGTTAAATGAATAAAATATGGAAAACAATTATTCTAGATGACTTATAATGTCCCTTCCAATTCTGAGATGCTCTAATAACATTCCATCACCTGTCAGATTTCTGTTCCCCCCAATAGCTAACTTGATGCTTTCACAGACATTTCAGAAAATAATTTAAAAGCAGCAAAGATTATTCATGTTAAATATAACCTTGTTTGGAAAATTAGTGTGTCTTTCAGGGATGCAGTGTTGGAGAAGTGTGTATGACTGTCTCGTAATCACATCATTTTTACGTGAATTTCCTTGATGTCTAGAGTTATCCATTTTCCCAGGTTAGTGAGTTTTATCATCCACACATCACAATATTTTTTCTTAAAAATACCCAATATTCACAATTTATTGATTAACATAAGCACTTTTCTGCCTCACTTGGTGTGAAAAGCAACCAAAGCATTCCGGAACACGGAAGTTGAATTTGATGGCGTGTGGCTAGGTACTGGTACATCGAAGGAGAAAACAATGCGTCTTAACCAAGTCTACTTGCTCCAGTTGTTTTTTCCTGTCATTTTGAGAATTCAAAGCCTACAAACTCAAGTCTGACTATTACATGAATCCCTGACACATCTGGTTAGTGCAACAATTAACCACTCACCATTCAGCACATTCTCCTTTGACTTGATTACACATGTTGAGATATATGACAATGTCTTCAGGAGGAAAATAAGAGTTAATCAAAGGCAGAGGGAAATGTGTGCACTCCATACTGCAGGATTGATCGCACCTACACATGCAATCTGCAGACCAACAAAGTAGGCCAGGCATGTACATGGTGATTGCATAAGCAGAATCATTAAAAGAGAGCTTGTCGTCGCATAATGGTAGTCAAATGCCATTTGGCCAACCTGCTTCCAGCAACTAATGGGGCAAACTGATGCGAACTAATCTTAAACCCAAACAAGGGCATATTCTACAACTAGAGGATTTTTTTTGTTAAAAATTTTACCTTTCTTAGATTGAATTCACTTATTTCAAAAGAATGCATTTTAATGGTAATGTCACTGAAATAGTACCCAAGGGCAGATCTGAAAATAGCAAACTGTAATTTATTGTAGCCATGGAGGAGGGGAATGGCCACAGGATCTCCAAAAATGCCTGTCACCAAATGGTCAGAGGAGTGTTGACTAGGACACCGCTCTGATTCATTGTCTCCAGGCTACTAAAGTGTCGTAACTCACTCATACGCCACAAATTGAAATAAGCACAAAAATTTGATCTTTTTCCCTGAAAAAGAAAATCGTAATTTAATCAATTTCCACCTTAGTTTTAAGATGTCATACTTCTTTACTAAAGAGTGATTTGACTGTGCATTAACCTTAATTGATATTATTAGGAAATATATATTCAGGCTTTTTAATAACTGGCTGTTCACATGACATAAAGCTAATTTTGAATTATTGTACTTTCACCACTAAGAATATTCTTTATTGTAATTATTTAAAGGTTTTTTTTAAAGATTTTATTTATTTTCAACAGAGGGGAAGAGAGGGAGAGAAACATCAATGTGTGGTTGCCTCTTATGTGCCCCCCTACTGGGAACCTGGCCTGCAACCCAGGCATGTGCCCTGACTGGGAATTGAACCAGTGACCCTTTGGTTCACAGGCTGGCACTCAATCCACTGAGCTACAACAGCCATGGTTTTTTTCTTATTTTTTTAATATGCATTATTCCTGACATAAGTAGGAATCCCTTTAAAGACATTTGGTTTTGTTTTAGAGCCAAGCCACTGTTATCAGAATCTTGGAATCTAGTATATCATTAATTAGCTAATAAACAATATAGATTAACTGTAACAATCCTACAGATTAATTACTTCTGAACTCTTTTTTAATAAGTTGAACTTTGTAAAATATGTTTTTATATTCATAGTCTCTTTCTAACAAAGAAACCTGATGAAATTACATAACACAGTTCCATTTTTACCTAGTTTAAATGGTATTATAACACTCGGCATTTTGTTCCCTGGGATCAGAAGCTTACTGCCTAGTGTTACAAGCGTTGTGAGGTATCCTAGGCTGCCACTTCTCCCCCATGTCACTAATGCATCTTAGTTCCATGAGTGAGGCTGCACTAGCTGCCCTGGGAAAAACCTTATCCAAATATATTTTTTCTTTAAACATAAAATTGGAGAATATCTTAAATGTTGAGGTGCTGACTGAAGCCAAGTGACCCTTTATACTAATTTCTAATCAGGTACAGATCATACACCTGCCTCAATGACCAAGTTTTTTGAGTAGGCAACACACAAATTCTCAAACACACATTATTTTTTATTTTCTGTTTATATCACTTTGAAATTTAATGGCCTTCAGCATTTTCAAAAAAAAATATGAGTTCTCAGTAATGTTTTTGATGTTACTATATAACTCCTATTAGCCTTGGAGATGTGTACATGTGCTCTCTTTTTTTTTAGTGGAAATCGATAATTCTGTTTTCAGCAGCAATAAAATAATAGATATACGCTACATTTGTAAACTATTAGCACTATTCTGAAAAGGAAATAAACTCAGTGCATTATTAGTTCCTACTATTTTAACTTAGTTTGCTCACCCAGATCAATCTGTTGTTGCTGCTGCTGCTATGACTGCGTCCAGGTGGTTGTCTGCTATAAAGAAATGCACAATTAAATTCGTTCAGAAGTGTTCTGAGCCTGAATTACATTTGCTGCTTTTATTTTTATTTTGAATTGCCCTGAAGTGCATCATTTCATTTGGCCTCTGAAAACAACAGCATGGCTTCTCCTTGCCTTGCGTCTCATTTCTCAAAAATACCAGTCAACAGGGAAAGCAACGCGATGACTGAGCCTTTTCAGCAGAAGCATCGCCTGCACAGAGGTGCTGCCCGCACACACAGATCACCAAGCTGACGCCTGGCCACGTTTTTATGAAAACAGTGCCTTGCTTGCTCGCCACTTCAGGCCATCTCTAAGTTTAGTAGAGAGAAGCCTTCCTTTGACCAGAAATATTGTCCTATGAAGCAAAAGTGGCAGGTCTTATTATAGGAGTAATTTAACATTGTGCTTCTTCGCTGATTTTTGACAGATCTTTATTCAGACCCTAAGGCGAACATTCCAAAACTCAGTATTTCCTCAGATATTTCAAATTTCTAAGGTTTGTTCTATAATTGTTTACACTGGGTTCTTTGCAAACCTAGAAACTCTGAAACCAGCTCAGATTCACGAATGATTTACATTTGGAACAGCTTGCTGCTCCTGTGTGTAAAGCTGGGCGTCCTTTGGTGATAGAAATTCCTGAGCAGCCATGTTCCCAGCAGCTATTCCTCCCTAGAAGAAAGAAACTTTGTGACAACAATGCTAAAATTATAGCAGCAATGTGATTGAATGTATTACGGCTTCTTAAATTCCGCGCTTCAGTTTCCCGAACTTTGTCGGAAAACCACATTTTGGCATTTTCCACATACACCATCCTCAGCAGCACTGGCCTGGTTCCGTGGGAACAGTCTATGACCTGAAAAGTAACAGTGACTTCAGGGACTCCAAGATGACCACCCTCCCATCCCCAAACTGTCCTTGCTGGCTCCTCTCTTCACAACTGCTTGGAATGCCTTTCAATGAAGGAAAACACTTTATTTTTTCAATGCACGGTAAAGACTAAATTAGAAGTTTAAACACATGGCAAAAAATATTGCACTTCCCATAAAAATCAGATGGCCTCTAGTACAGAGATTTTGATGGGAGACACGATCTGAGAGCGCAGAACATATATTACTTTGAGCATGGGAAACTGGCATTAGATGAGCAAAAAGGGAGACTGAGGATAAAACACAGCCTGCTTTCTCTCTTTGCCGGGGTCAGTCCTTGCAAATTTAATTCTCCTGAAAAGAGCAATATTTTATTTCCCTGTCTGGTAGCTAATTTTTGAGGGCATGCGGAAACATTTTGACTTTGGAGCTTCTGTTCTGTGACAGAGTGCTTCCTGCACTTTATCACGGTCCTGTTACTGTCACCTCCAGCAGTGGACCCATACATCTCCATAGTTCAGATGTCAAAGGGATGCAGTCACTCTACATCGGGTTCTGATACAATTACATCCCCCAAAACTGCAGTTTGTACATCTTAAGATACAAATTACTGTTAATATTGGAAGCAAGTTATACAAGATAGACTTATTAATATAATTTGATCAATGATAAAAATAAATATATCCATCTAATATTCTGAGCATTTGCCTTATTCATTTTATGTCTAACATTCAGAAAAGAAATTGATAGCATGTGAACCTTTTTATATTAATATTTAATGTTTCCATTTAACTCAATTATGAAATATTAAGTAATTTTTCTATTTAACTCAATCAATAATAAACTATCAATTTTGTATAATAGTATTTATATTTTGGAACATCTAATTTAGAACTCATTTCTAAAGATAATTGTATATCGGGATATGGCAAACTATGGCCCCTGGGGCAAAGTGAGCTGCTGCCTCTTTTTGTAACTAGTATGTTTCTAGAACACACCAGTCACATCTATTCATTCAGGCATCGTCTATGATTGTGCTATGACAGAAGAGGTCAGTAATTGTGACAGAGACCATGTGAGCCTCAAAACTAAAAATATTTCTTATCTGGTCTTTTAGAGAAAAAGTGTGCCAACTCCTGCCGTATAGACTATTAAAACTTCAGAAGTTCGCAAAATCTTTAGTGACCCAATAAATTATTTTCATGGTTATAAAGGAACCAAGAAGTTATATTGCCATAAAAAGATAACTCACATTTAAATGTTTGCCTCATACCACATGATAATATAAAAATAAAATGTAAACATCTAGGATTTTGGAAAATATCACAATTAATTTGTTAGACTTGGATCTTCTGTAAACCACTTTTTAATATCTCAGGCAGATTATTTGATGACTGTAATATTTTAAATGTGATTATGAAACTATCAGAAAGAATACTGTAGTAATTTCGCAGTTAGGCAATCCTGTCTGATCTCAACACACAGCAGTGATATATAAAATACAAAGAGAAAGTCAAATATACATCATCATGATTAAAAAGATAACATTCCAAAGGACTACAAATAAAACAGAGACAAAAGTGCAAGACTCATTCATAGTAAAGCTAATTATTAAACTAATATAAAGGAAAAGTTACTTAATAAATTAAAGGTGTACTTCAGAAGTATTCTAGCAAGAATCAATAAGAAAAAGATTTATATTCATTCCTACTAAACATTTTAATAGATTTCTAAGACAATAAAATAAATGATGAAAAAGAAATAAATCAAAATACTGAAAAAAAGCACAATTTGTTTTTCAAAAGCTAATTGTTTGCATAGGAAATTCATAGAAATTAGAAAAATAAATGTTAACAAAACATGTGAGGTAATTCACCAAAATTGTTAGAAGCAAAAGTAACATATAAAAGTCAATGATATTCCCATGTTTCATTAGAATATTAGACTATGCAATCAATTACAGCAAAAAGGAAAAACCATAAAGAACTTAGAAATAAGTCTAACAAAAGTGATACAAGAACTTTTTTGAGAAAACTGCAAAATATTAATGACAAAAAAGACTTGGAAAGATATTACATATTTAAGGACTGGAAGACTTGAGTTTTAAATACGTGATTTCACCCAAATTAATTTCTACTTTTAAGGCAATTTCCACATAGTCTTTTGCAAACTGTACAATATCTCAGAAAATTAATAGGGAAGAGTAGAGGACCAAGAATAAAAATTTTAAAAATTTGTGTCCTAAAAGAAGACAGAGAGCAGAACTGTGTGGTGTAAGAAGTGGGAAGAGACCATCTTTTCATATGTCTACGGGCCAGCTGTATGTCTTCTTTGGAGCAGTACATCTTCAGGTCCTTTGCTCATTTTTTAATTGAATTGTTTGGGGGTTCTTTGGTGTTAAGTTGTATGAGTTCTTTATAAATTTTGGATATTAACCCCTCACCAGATGTATCATTGGTGAATATGTTCTCCCAGTCAGTGGGTTCTCCAAGTGCCCATCAGTAGATGAGTGGATAAAAAAGCAGTGGTACATTTACATGGTGGATACTACTCAGCCATAAAAAAGGAAAATCTTACCTTGTCTGACAGGGTGGATGCACATGGAGAGTATTGTGCTAAGTGAATAAGCCAGTCAGAGAAAGACAAATACCACATAATTTCACTTATATGTGGAATCTGATGAGCAAGATAAACAAATAAAATAGAAACAGGCTCATAGAGAGAAATCAGACTGACAGCTGTTAGAGAGAAGAGAAGTTGGGGGGAATAGGTGAAAAAGGTGAATGGATTAAGAAAAGAAAACCTCATAGACACAGTATGGTGATTACCAGAGGGAAAGGGGTGTAGGAGGAGGTGGAAGAGGGTAAAGGGGAGCATAAATAATGACAAAATGAAACTTGACTTTGGGTGGTGAACACACAATGCAATACACAGGTGGTTTATTACAGAATTATGTATTTGAAACCTATATAGTAATTTTATTAATCAATGTCACCCCAACAAATTTAATAAAAAATAAAATAAATAAATAATTAAAAATAAAATAGGATAAAAAGGTTTAAAAAGGGTACTAGAGATGAAATTAAAACAAAACAAACTTAAACAAAAAGTTTTAAAAAGGGTACAATAGATGAAATGAAAGTAAAACAAACTTAAACAAACAAGTCACATATCTGAAAAGAAAATTTGTAAGACACATACATATCAGAAAAAGTTGTATCCAAAAAAGTATTAACCAAACAAACAACAGAAAAAAACAAACAAACTTTTTCTCGGTCAAACAAAGACCAACAATCTAGTGGAAGAGTAAACATAGAATATGAACAGAAAATTCTCAGAAATAGAAATCTAAGTGCTAGAAAACTCATGAATAAAGTTTTAATCTAATATTGGAAATCTAATATTAGAAACAAGAGGTTATATCATACCAACCAGACTGGGAAAAATTTTAAAGTCTATTAATACCAATTGTTGGTTAGGTTTAACACCATGGAAATTCTTACCCACTGCTGGTAGGCACTTAAGTCGGGACAACTGCTTTGGAGAGCAATTTGGCAATATCAAAAAAAAAAAAAGAAAGAAAGAAAGAAAAGATTAATTCCCTTTGATCCAGCCAGTCAGCTTCTAAATATACAATCCAAAGATTAGGTACAAGAGATTTACACCACAATGTTCACTGAGTCACTGTTTACAAAAGCAAAACAACTGGAAACAATCTCAATACCTCATCAACTAGAAAATAAGTAGTGATTGCTTACACAATGAAGTGTTTTATTGATTTATTTAATAAATTAATAAAAGCATGCCTAAATATTAATAATGAGGAAAAAGGAGTTATATAACAATACATACAGTATAAAAACATTAAAATAAAATGAGAAAAGTATAAGAAACTTAGACACTATTCACAGATGCATTATTGTAAGTGCAGTAATAATGACATAAAAGCATGCCTGGGGCTGGAAAATGCAGGTACAAGATGGAAGCAAGGGAAGGAGGTGGGTTTGGAGGGGGTGGGAGGGAGGGGTGGGGAGAAAATCTAAATTTTTTATTTAAATTTTAAATAAAAGATGACAGTTACCATGAGCAGATAGGGAGCCCACAAGGCTATCAGATAGCTTCAATAGCATCTCAAATGTTTATCATTTTAAAAATTTAATATATTATTATAATAAATATGTATTTAGTGTTTATTATATGCCCGGTACTTCCCCAAGCTATTTACTTGTATTACTATATTTAAAGCTCAGAAAAACTCCCTGAGCTATTATACTAACTTTACGTTTGGGAAACGGAAGCACAGAGGGGACAAGTAACTTACCCATTACTTCAAGCTACCCAGCAAGGAACTTAGGTAATGGAACAAGCATTGCATCCAAGGAGTATCACGTTGGGATCTGGACCTTAAAACACCATACTTACAGGTCTGCTAGCCTGTAAATATGCAAAAATGCTAATATTCAATGGAGCTATAATATATGGTGTTTTGAAAAATTATATTACAATGTTAAATTTTATTTACATTATATATTTTAGTTTGAAAAAGTGTATAAATACTTTTAAAGTATCACATTTATGAGAATAAGGCTTTTTAATTGTTCAATTCCAATCATTTTTATCGAATAATAACATTAATAATGACAATAAATGATTTTTTACTTTCTCTTGCATCACAAGCATTCATTTACTTTTGTCTTCAAAATACTCCTAAAGCAGCATTTCCTAAAAATAAGACTCAACAGTACCACTATGTAGAAACCAAATTTGGCAATTATTTCTTCATGAAGGGAAGCCATTATGTTATTTACGTATTTTGTTATCTTAATCACTATCGTGGCATTTGGGATTCTCTGCAGGAATGTACAAGAGCGGCTGTGAGGGGATTTTTGTGCTTAGGGAATTATAAACATACTTAATAATGGAAAAAGCAAAAGAAGGAAATTGCCCAGATAACTTTGGTTCATAGAAACATTTGCTTTCCCTATATCAGAAGCTATTTCACAGCGTTCATGGGCTCGCTTAAAAAGCACGAAGATGTAAGTTCTGTTTTCCTGAGACCTTTGCGGAGATAAACAGACAGTCCTGACTTTGTTGATAAGACAGTCTGAGTCCTGAGTGTGGAGATGAGTTGGTCCAGAAAGACATTTTGGGTGACCAGCGGATCACCAAGGAACAAAGGAAAGAGGCAGGGGTGCAAATCAGACAACTGCTGGCACCGACCCAAAAATGTGAATAAATTAAGTTTGCCTCCAAGTCTGCCATTGTCTTCTCAGAAGCCAAAGGTACTTTCTATCATCAAAGGACATTTTTCTAGATTAACCATCAATATATTTGTGTCCAAGGAACATGGTTTTACTCTTGACCCCCCCCCCCCGCAAGAAAAAAACAATTTGACAGTCCTAAATTCCAACCTTAAACCCAGAAGAATAAAGCAGCTAAGAGAAGTGGCAGTGCCAAGGTGGGGAGAGGGGCTGGTGAGACCCCAGCCCTCCCGTGGTCTGTTGGTTTTCTGCCGCCCACAACTGTGCGCAGCAGGGTGATTTTTAACCATGAATTCTGTCATATAGGATTAGATAAAGACTGGATGAGGAAATGATAGGCAAAGCAAGTGATGCTGCAGCTCTACCTTCAAATCTGAAAACAGACAAGGACCTGATGGTTAAATGCTTTTGCCTCCTCCTAGCAGGAGAAAAGCAGCACTTCCCTAACTTTTCAATTCCTGAGTCTTATTTGTCTGTTTTGTGAACAGAATTAAATGTGACATGCTTTTGACTGATGTCATTGAACTAATGCCAAATTGAACATTGTTATTGTGACCACTTACATGTACATGCTATTTCCCATTGTCACTATTATTTTTTGGCTTAAAAAAATACTTGTTTCACCCTGACCAGGTAGCTCAGTTGGTTAGAGCATCGTCTGGATATGCCAAAGGTACAATCCATGATCAGGGTACATACAAGGAGCAACCCAGAAATGCAGAAATAAGTGCTCGCATGCGCGCGCTCTCTCTTTCTGTTTGTCTGAACTCAATGTAAAAAATATTTGCTTCTTGAAATTTCTTTGTAAAAAACAAGTAAAAGCAACTTTAGAACATTTTATTTCTCATTAATATGTTAAATACAATCTATATCAAAAATATGAAAACTTCATTATAATTGCTGGTTAAAGGTGAGACCCAACCCCCTCTTCTGACCAGGGTGCCTCTCTAACTACGTCCCTGTGGTCTACACAGCTCACATGACACCCAAAACATTTTAATATCTCGTCCTCCACACAACAAAGTTCTCTTCAATAATAATCATATATTCCTCATATGAGCCAATATTTCTACTTACTAAATAAGTAGAAATATTTATTTCTACTTACTTATTTTAGTATATTACTAAAATAATATACTTTAAAGTTTGCATTTATTCTTTCACTGCTTTAAATCTTCAACATGAATGGTCACATAGACTTGAAATGCCTCTAGTTGTTTCCTCTTTATAATTTCCATGCTGTCACATTTATTTCAAACATGCTATTTAAATGCAGGAATATCTAAAGCAACACATAAAGGCTGGCGACAGGGTGTTGAACTGAATGCATGTAGCTAAGTCCCCATGTAGAGTACTCACCGTAGTTATTTAGTCATCTGATAAAAAAGATTTTTTCGGAGATGAGTTTTTGTTTAAAATTTCTGCCATATGGTGATTTAAAAATAGAAAGCAGGCCAAATTTGGGTCAGTTTTATTATTAGTCTTAAACTCCCTACAGCCAATTCACCTCACGATTGCCAGTAGGTGTGTGTACTCTTCCCACTGCTCCAGCCTCAGCCAGCCACTGGCCCACCCTACCTAGAAATTACAGGGCCTGACCCCCATCCTGAAAGCCCGAGCACTGGAGAGCAATCGCTGTCCTTGGAAATGGGCCATGACTGGCCATGTCTTCCTCTGACTCTCATATCTGCGCTCCTTTCTCACTCCCATCTTTCTAATAGAATTGCTTGCCTTGAGGGGAAGTAACCTTCCAAACTGACCCTTTTCAGGTGAAGAAGTAGAACCTGTACCCATGGTAACAAACCAGGTGATGAGAAAACCCTGGAAGGAGGATCAAAGGATTATGTGTTAGAATCATTGCTGGAAAACAAATGGCTTGAATTGAGGTCTCACTAAAGAATAGGCTTTTCTTCTCACCAGTCATGACTAGATAAAGTTGTTGTTCAAAACTCTGACAATTTAAAGCGGACAGAAACAGTGCTGCATGGGAAGGGGGCTGACGGTTACCACGCCCCATACTGTGTACCAGCAGGGCTCCATCTCCTCTCATTCTCATGGACATCGTGTCTATTCTATGCTGCAAACCTGCTGAAGATAGAAAAGGGTGTTTACACACAGAGCCGGGTGAACAGTATGGGAAAATTAGCTTTTGTTAAGGATCCATTATGTGTTAGGTACCAAGCGACTTGCTTTAAATACAGCTGCAAAAAGCCTTAAAATAGATATATTATTATTGTCAGAGTGGAGAGGATGAAACTCAGCTCAGAGTTTAGCATATTCAAACTTAGCTTACCCGACATTAACATCAAGGAGGCTAGTAAGATTCAAACCCAAGACTATATCCCCTCATAAAATCTGCCTAATTTACTACCATATGCTTTTTTCCTGTGGAAGTAAATACCAGCTCAAGGCACTAAAAGTAAATCAAGCCAAACCTAATGAAAGTCAATTTCAGAGTCTGAAATAAATTTAATAAATCCTGTGTCCTGATTACAAGAACTGGTGTCCATGGGAAAATGCGATGTGTGCTGGCTGCAGGCAAACGTTTTTGCTGTCCTAGCCTAGTAAACAGAGTGGAACGAGGCAGGCATGTTTAGAAGGGAAAGTACGATGCTGACGACCTGACCAGACCCATGCAGTCATCACATCCGTGCTTTAGTGTGCCCCCCGCCCCCAGACGCGAGCAGGGATTTGAGGATTCCAGTGTGAACAGTTCATTTAGGTTGGGGGTGTCAGACTCATCTTCACCAGGGGCCACATCAGCCTCGTGGTTGCCTTCAAAGGGCAGGACGTCATTTCAACTCCTTAATAGTTAAGGAGTAGTTACATTTATACAGTCCTAAAATTATTTCGGCCCTTTGAAGGCGACCACGAGGCTGGTGTGTTCCCCGGTGAAAATGAGTTTGACACCGCTGAATTAGGAGGTGATCCAGGACTTACCAGCAGGGGACCGGGCGAGTGGGGAGAAAAGGAGCGGAAGTACTTGAAGAGGCTGCTCAGATTTCTTTCTCTGGCTGGCGGCTGTGGTTGGTGAGATACATGTAAAAGACTGGTGAACTTCACGGTTGTGTGCTCCTTGTTGCACCTTTTTCCTCATAAATTAGATCTTTATTCAAGGTGATATCATGAGTGATTCCATGATCATGCACCAGGATGCTGTGAGCTCTCAGGAGGCACTTGGAAAGGAAAGAGGAACCTCTACCCAGAGTATGTATCAGCCCAAATAATTATAAATTGGTGCCCTCCAGGGTGACAAGAGTCCAATGCAATCAACATGTCACCAAACACAGTGTATACCATCTCCGAAATCTGAAGGTGCTTATCAATCTCTGTGCTTCTTTCTCAGTAGTAACACTTGTGGTTGGACCCCAGTCAATAGGACCTCTAAAAACTTCACTCTCTATATATCCTGTCTCTTATCTCTGAAGGGCATATCTTCTAACCACAGGCACGAATGTTTCTTAGCAGAGCATCCATCATTCTTGTCCCTTCCTCCTCCCCAGGCTCAATTAACACAATGCCATCAATACAGTTGACCAGCATGGACTATACTGTGAAAATGACCAGGACAGTTAACAAAATGCTGGGACAAGACCTTTCATGTGTGTTGATGTCAATTCCAAATATATGCAAATTTCTGCTTCTCTTTCCTGGTGGTGAGTTAACTTGATTACAAGATCAACCATAGCAGGATTTGTTCTGTAATGATTACAGTACATCTGGCACTACAGCAGAGATTAGGGTTAATACTTGGTTAAGTTTATAATAATCTTCGGTCGCCCACCACAATACACCTGTCTTTCTCAAAAGTAAGACTAATGTATTAAATAGGGGTACAATAAGAATCCTTTAAGTCTTTGAGGATGGCTCTAATCTCTGCCAGAAACAGCTTTGCGTCCGATGTCCTCTCTTGGCCACAAAGGAGGGGGAAGCTTCAGGGGCTTCCACTGAGCCTCTCCTATTATTATATCTTTTGTCTCATGGATCAGAGAATTAATATGAGGTTTCTTCCAGCTGCTAAGGGTATTAAATCTGATTATACACTCAGGGTCCAGGGAAATGACCCAGGTAGGTGTGTGGACACATTAGACCCACTGTGAGACAGACTTGGACCAAGAATTTGTTTGTCCACAATGGTGTCAGTTTCATTCAAACACTATATGCAAAAGTCCTTAATAAAAGCAGGTATTTTCTTTCACTCAGTGTTCAGGTACTCTGGAGATGGTAGTAGGTCCCTTTGAGAAAAGTTGGGGAAGATATTCCTGATGCCTCCTGTTATGTTTCAGAGTTTTTCCTAAAGGAATCTAGCCTCCCATTTAATCATCAATTCCTAGTCTGAGAATTGGCTAAGTCTGGAAACTGAGCAAGAGATCAAAATTTTTCATTGCAGCAGTCAAAGTTTTCTAGTCTTGATCCTTTTTGGTTATATTGGTTAAACAGCACTCTCATTGGCTATACATTTGTCTTGCCTCTAGGAATACCACAGTCTACCAGTCGTTGCTACAGATTCCCGCTATTCAGAACCCTGGCTGCTATTCCAGCTCAGTGCCCTTTTCAGAATCCCATTCCCCTTGCCTCAGTGGTGAAGTACAGCTCCCTGCCTTCTGCTATCCAGAAGTCCTTCCATCTCCTAGAGCACTGGAGAGCTCATTTCCATAGCAGTATTCCTTTCAGCAGCACTGGCCAGTAGAATGAGTTGTCAGATTTAGAGGTGGAAAAAAACACTTGCAAAGGATGAAAATAAATTTGAATTTCAGATAAACAGTAATTTCTTAGCAAAAGCATGTCCCAAATATTGCAAGATGTTATTTTATCTGTCAGCCCTACTTCAGAGGACCAGTGAAATCTTTAGTGCCTTAAAGAAAGAAGTGTCTTCTGGGCCCTCCCAATGTATGTAACCAGTTGGTGGGATCTCTGGTCTTATATTTGTTCTAACATGACCAGCTCTCTGAACCTTTGACTAGGCCACTTACTGAAGAAGTTTGGGATCTTCACCTTACTTGTTTTCCATTGTTTCTCCTGAGCTGCAAGGAGACATCTGAGCAGTACAGGTATCCTAGGCAGGATGCCCCGTGGCAATACATTCTCCCTTATCCAATCATACATTGCATACTTCACTATAGTCCGGGATTCTCAGGATCCCTTCAGAAGCATGGTTTATCCTGGTACATTTTAGCCAAATCCCATGGCTCCTTCAGTAAATCATCCTTTTGCTCCCATAGTGGCCCGTGCTGTGATATGGCCCCAGTTACTAGTCCAGAAACAAAAAGGAGAGGTGAAAGCAGAACCTGAGGAAGATTAGCATAATCTAGGAAGTTATCTGTCTAAAATGGGATCTTCTCACAGTGTTCCAACTAAGGAAGGCTGCTATTTCCTAGCAAACTCTGGGGGGGGGGGGGGTTGCTGCTTCTCCCAGTCCAGAGGGTTCAGGGGAATCTGAGATTCAAGGTCCTCAAACACAGCTACTTCTTTCTTTAAAGCAGTAAAGATTTCACTAGTCTTCTGGGAGCAGGGCTGCCAGATCGAAGGTCCCAATCTTTCTTTATCAGAGTTTTGGTTTTACTGTAAAAGATCATGAATTGAGCCATCATGGTGATCTTACCATCAGACGCTGGCTTGGTTTTTCAACGCAAACTGCACTCTTGTTGCAGGAGGTGAGAATCCCCCTAGGCACTGCCACAAAGACTTTCTGGATGCCTGGAGAAGATATTCAGGTGATCTGAAGCTTCAGTACCTCAGTACTTCACTTAGACTTAGCAATGATCAATGAATGCCACCATCTATAATTACCACAATCCCTTTGTCTCTCAGAATGTGGGAGATATTTCATAAGCCAGTTCATACCCTTGAACTTGCATCTCATTCCACAGCTGAAGGTGAGGCTATGGCACAGCAGAAGTTATCACTTCGCTACTCAACTTTTACTACCAACTGTCTTAATTTGGATTCCTCCAGAAGCAAAGCCTGCAAGTAGCTGATTTAGGACATGATCTCAGGAAACTGGAAAGGAACGAAGAAATGAAAGAAGAAAAAAAGCAGAAAGCCAATAAAGAATGCATTAGCAAACAAGTTACCATCTTTAATGATATAATAAGTAAACCATGGAATTAACCAGTGTAAAATTCAGACCTCAGTGTTATCTCCTGAGAGGCTAGGCACCTGGAATATTGATGCGGCAACCCTCATCAGTGGTTGGTTGAGGGCTGCTCTGGACGCAGGCGAAGCATTCAGCCCTCCCAGCTCTGGCCTCTTCCATGACGAGGCACAGCTGCAACGCAGACTGAGGCTGGGAGTTGGATGTTGGTGGCTCACATTGGAGTGGGGAAGCGTGAGGAGAGAGGAGTGGGTAGCATCAGCATCTCCCACAGCTTGTACCGGAATTTTCTTTTTTATTTGTTTGTATCCTCACCAGAGGATATGCCTACTTACTTTTTTAGAGGGAGAGAACGGAAGGAGAGAGAGAGGGAGAGAAACATCAATAGTTCTCTTTTAAGTGCCCCAGCTGGGGATTGAACCCACAACCTAGACATGTGCCCTGACTGGGAATCCATCCTGAGACCTTTCTGTTTATGGAACAATGCTCTAACCTACTGAACCACACCAGGCAGGGCTGTACCAGAACTTTTAAAGACTCAACTTATCCAACAGATCCTGGTCCCTTTGGAAACTGATGTGTGTGTGGGATATATATATATATATAATATAAATATTATATTTATAATATATTATATTTATATATAAATTATTTTCTTTTTGAATGCTAAATCTATTCATATGGTTTAAATATAACATAAAATTTAAATGGGAACATAGAGAAATGTCTCCTCCCATTTCTCTTCAGATCCTTATTTTCTACCTTACCCCTCACAGGAAACCACTGCTATTGTTTTCATAGCTTCAAATATATTTGTTCATAGATTATAGCAAATATAAATATATACTTTACCTCCCTCTTCTCTTTGTACACAAATGGTTAAATATATATATATTATTCTCTACCATGTTTTTCCTATGCAAATTAATTTTCCAAATTAATACATTAGTATATCAGCTGCATAGTAATCCAACTTATACATAGTTAGACCATAATGCCTTCAAGGAGTAAAAATGAACATTTAGATAATTTTCTATTTGTTATAATAAAGATCCTTCTGTGGATAACTTTAAAGGCAGTCTTTACACATATGTGAAAGTATATCTACATGTGCAAATATATATGTAAAACATATATAAACATATATAAATGTATATACATACATTTACATATATAAAATATATATGTAAAATTTCTAGAAGTAGAATTGGTATGTCAAAGTCCAGATGGATTTTTTCTTTTCTTTTTTGTCTTTAACTAATTTATTTTTTATTTTTTTATTTTAATTGTTGTTCTTGTACAGTTTTCTGTCTTTTACTCCCATCCCAGCCCACCACCCCAGCCCTCCCCACCTCCCTCCCATTTCCACCCCACCCTAGTTTTTGTCCATGTGTCCTTTATACTTGTTGCTCTAAACCCTTCCCCTTTTCCCCTGAAATTTCCTCTCCTCTCCCCTCTGGTGACTGTCAGCCTGCCCTCAATTTCAGTGTCTTTGGTTATATTATGCTTGTTTGTTTGTTTGTTTTGTTGATTAGGTCCCTGCTAAAGGTGAGATCATACGGTATTTGTCTTTCACCACCTGGCTTGCTCTGCTTAGCATAATGCTCTTTAGATCTATCCATGCTGTCTCAAAGAGTAGGAGCTCCTTCTTTCTTTCTGCTGCATAGAATTTCATTGTGTAAATGTACCATAGTTTTTTGATCCATTCATTTACTGATGGGGACCTAGGTTGTTTCCAACACTTGGCTATTGTAAACTGTGCTGCTATGAACATTGGGGTGCATAGCTTCTTTTAGATTGGTGTTTTAGGGTTCTTAGGATATAATCCTAGCAGTGGAATTGCTGGGTCAAAAGGTAGATCCATTTTTAGTTTTCTTAGAAAAATCCATACTGTTTTCCATAGTGGTTATACCAGTCTGCAATCCCACCAACAGTGCACTAGGGTCCCCTTTTCTCCACATCGTCTCCCACACTTGTTGATTGTTGCTTTGTTTATGATGGCCATTCTGACTTGTGTGAGGTGGTATCTCATTGTGGTTTTAATTTGCATCTCTCTGATAGCTAGCGATATGGAGCATCTTTTCATGTGTCTCTGGATCCTTTGTATGTCCTCCTTGGAGAAGTGTCTGTTCAAGTCCTTTGCCCATATTTTAATTGGGTTGCTTGTCTTCTTAGAGTGGAGTAGTGTAAGTTCTTTATATATTTTGGAGATTAAACCCTTGTGTGAGGTATCAGTGGCAAATATGTTTTCCCATATAGTTGGTTCTCTTTTTATTTTAATATTGTTTTCTTTAGCTGTGCAGAAGCTTTTTTATTTTGATGAGATCCCATTTGTTTATTCTTTCCTTTATGTCCCCTGCTTTAGGGGACATATCAGTAACAATGTTGCTGCATGAAATATCTGAGATTTTCCTGCCTATGTTCTCCTCTAGGACTTTAATGGTGTCATGGCTTGTATTTAAATCTTTTATCCACCTTGAATTTATTTTTGTATATTGTGTAAGTTGGTGCTTGAGTTTCATTTTTTTGCACATAGCTGTCCAGTTCTCCCAACACCACTTATACCATGTTTGTGGTTCGGAAGAATTAGTATCATCAAAATGTCCATACTGCCCAAAGCAATTTACAAATTCAATGCAATACCTATTAAAGTACCAATAGCATATTTCACAGACATAGAACAAACACTTCAAAAATTTATATGGAACCATAAACAACCCCAAATAGCTGCAGCAATTTTGAGAAAGAAGAGAAAAGTAGGAGGGATCACAATACCTGATACCAAACTGTATTCCAAGGCCACTGTAATCAAAACAGCCTGGTACTGGCATAAAAACAGGCACATGGACCAGTGGAATAGAACAGAGAGCCCAGAAATAAACTAAAGTCTCTACAGTCAATTAATATTTGACAAAGGAGGCAGCAACATACAATGGAGTAAAAGTAGCCTCTTTGATAAGTGATTTTTTTTTTCATTTTGACAGCTATTACCAAATTGTGCTTCTCAGAGTTTTAAAGAACAGCAGCACTCTAAATATTTGAATGAATTTTCCAATATTCCTCCTTTCTGTAAGGAAATCTGAACATCTTTAAATTGGTAAGACAGGTGAGTTAACACTTCTAGAAAATCACCTTAGTCTGTGAAAGAGTCAATACCATTTTGAAATTGTCAGTGGCATTTTTATGCTAAAGAAATGTCCAAAGAAAAAGTTAAAACAATCAAGTTGTTCGTGTACATAAATAATTGAAAAGATCCTTGGAGAAAGCAATTCTATTTATAGAGAACAAACATGAAAAAAATTGACAGCTTTTTCTTAAAAACAAAGGAAACTCATTTTTTTGGCATGTTTGTTCTGATACATTATGTAATAGTTTGTGGGGTAAAATCATCTGTGTGAATCCTCACATTTTGAAAAATGCCAGTAAAAAATACTTCAATTGTTAACTCTGAACCAATAAAGAATATAGTCAATAATATTGTAATGACAATGTTTGGTATATGGGTGCAAGATTATTGGGGTGATCACTTCATAAGTTATATAATGTCTAATCACTATGTCATACACTTGAAACATATAATATCATATGTCAACTGTAATTAAAAATAAAAATTAAAAAAAATAAAAATTATTTTTAAAAGACCTATATCTTAATCACTATTTAATTTTGAGTTGGGCAACAACAAAATATCAGTTGCTATTTTATTGTTGCCAAAGAATTATTTTCCATAAACTTTTGAATTTCAGAAGTTTTTCTTTATAACACTGTTGACATCATTGTCAAAATCTATCAAAAAGCAGGTGACAAAAGGAAACTTTGACTGCATTTTCCTTGATTTAGACAACTCACCCTCACTACCCACTTTTGTTAGGAAAAGGAAATTAATTTCTTATACTCTCCCCTTGCTGAAAAGCCAGTCTATAGCATGCACACCAAAATCTTTCTCTTTCCACCTGCAAGATTGATTAATCTATAGAATAAAAAATGTAAATCTTCGGGGATCTTGTCACTTTTATGGTCTGTAGAAGATGAATTCAAGCAGGATTTCAATATTGCTTGGGCCTCTGGCCCCAAAATAATATAGCTATGTCGCCAGGGGAAAGTCTGCGGGAACATGCTGTGCCGTAATAGTTTACAGATTCATAAATAGTATTGATCAAGCTTCGTCTCCTGTAGTTCTAAATAGAGTATTAAAGGATTTTATCTTCTAGACTATAGCAACCCAATAATGCTAAGCATGGCAATGAACAAACACATGAAAATCCAATACAACCAAGAAACACAAAAGCATCTGGCTTTGTGTTTAACCCAACCATCATCGAGTTAACGGTGCAGTCATGTATAGCTTCTCCTTTTAATTAAATAATTAGCTCTTTTCTGACGGACAGCTTCATGCTTGGCCACACTGACTGTTTGCAGAAGCAGAGCTCACAGGCATGCCATGGTGGAATAACTTGTACAGCTTTGTACAAACAATAACTTGTATAACAAGATTCCGAAACCATCTACCCACTTCCTTTCTGGTCACAATCTCCTGTCCATTTCCCTAAGTTTTTGCTGGTGCATTGGGTACTAAAATATTGACAGCATCAACATGACAATGATACTGACAACTACACCTGGCTCAAATTCTCTAATTCAAAGATTAGACAACTGTGAATATATTTTCTGAAAGCTTTCAACAAATCACAGTAACATTTATTTTTTAATTTACTGTTCTGAACTTATAACTATGGATTATTTTCCACATATAATGCAATGTAACTTTTTCTGTTGACCCAAAATTTCACTGCATTGCTAAGATTTTATTTCTTCTTGGTCATGTGTCCTTTTAGTTTTCGATGCTCTTGTAGGTATTTTCTTTGGGTAGGAAGAGATTCAGACCAGAAGGCTAAAATTCGTCCACTATTCTGTCATAAGAAAACTTCAGTTACATGAAGGAGATATTTCACATCAAATAACATTTATACTCTGGCAATAGGTAAAATTCTGTAAGTAAATTTACCATGTGTGCTATTGTAAAAATCTGAAAGTCTCTCATCCTAACGTGTAGAAGAATATATAAAGATTTCAATCTACTTGCATATATAACCCCTAATGTCTAGTTATGAAGTTGTGTTTCCTAACATGAAGATAGTCTGAAAGAAAATGGACACATCTGTATTTTCTTTTTTTTTTTATTTTTTATTGTTGTTCAAGTACAGTTGTCTCCATTTCCCCCACCACCACTCCCCCCACCCCACCCATGTCCACCTCCCACCCTTGATCCTACCCTCATTTGGCTTTGTCCATGAGTCCTTTATACATGTTCCTTGATGACCCCTTTCCTTTTTCCCCCACTATACCTCTCCCCACTCCCTTCTGCTTACTGCCAGTTTGTTCTTTATTTCAATGTCTCTGGTTATATTTTCCTTGTTTGTTTGTTTGTTTTGTTGATTAGGTTCCACTTATCAGTGAGATCACATGGCACACAAATATATTTTCTTTCTTTAGGAGGGACTGGTGAATAAGGGAGGTTTGAGGTACTGGGAATTCTCTAGAAAAGGTACATCTTCTTTATTGTTATGTGAGACAAGGACCTTCAACCTTATTGCTGAAAATGTTATTTGCATTTTTGAAGCATTTACTATTCAATAGTGGTTAATGGGTACTTCGTTGTTTCTCTAATTAAATTAGGAAAATAACTTGTCTTCATTATTGATGAATTTTTTTACTTTATTAATTTATTGGGGTGACATTAGGTAATAAAATTATATAGGTTTCAATTGTACAACTCAATAGTATATCATCATATTGTGCTGTGTATTCACCGCCCCAAATCATGTCTCCTTCCATCACCATTTATTCCCCTTTCCCCTCTTCTACCTAATGAATTTTTTAAAGAGGCTTTTAACAGAGCATTGAGGCAGTTAGTGACAGCTTGTTTACCTCCATAGAAGCGAGGTGTTATTTTTCTTAATAGTCATTTTATTTTTAGATTCAGGTTATAATTTTTATTTTATTGTTGATGAAACCAGGCTGCTTCCTGGATCCACCTGAGAGAATAATTTCCAACTACACTGAGTTCAAAGATTATCTTTTATCTTGAAGAAATAAATTCTCCATCTCATAATGCACATATTTTTGATGAAAAATAAATATCACTTCAAGTAATAAATCTTTAAATCTGAATCTCATACTCTGAGCTTTAGGCAAGCAGTAAATTAACAGCACCCATAACTTTACTAACGTAAAATATTACCAGAAAGATGCTTAAGCAGTATATAATATTATGGTATAAGATCCAGCAGGAAAAAAACTGCTGTTTTCAATAATTTCTGTGAAAATAGCCACACAAATGAATATTCTTGAAAAGACAGTTTAAGAATTATAGATTTTACACACACTATATAAGTAGACCTATAACCAGGACTAAGTTTCCTTCCTATAAAATGTGAAAGTTAAGAGTTTTTTCAAGATTCCTCTGATTATCTCACTAGTCTCATCCTTAAAACGTTCGCCACGACACTTTATGGAGCAGCGACCTGGCACTGGAACGCGCATGGGAGGACACGCAGCGGCATTTCTGCTTCCTGTTCAGCCTTCTTAGGCAAATTTAATCAGGTCCAGGTCAGACTGGCAGGCCCATCGGGGAACCCATGCTTCCACTGGAAATCTACCTTCGGGATGTTCTGCATTTCTTAAAGGATGCTCTGCATTTCTTACTATTTCAGCAAAACATCTGTCCAACGCACAGGCAGGTAGAAATCCAGGGCCCAACACATGGACAAGGCCTCTGCCATCGCACCCCCCTCCTGTGACTGTCAGTGAGCATTCTCGCATGGGACGCTTGGGACTCAGGTGCATAGTTCCCCGGCTGCCCACAGCTTCTTTCAGAGTGTGACCACTAGCAGTGCACACACACACACAAATGTCCGTCAGTGCATTCCGGGGCTCCTACCACATGTGCAAAATTAAAACAAACATCAGCTACTGTCTCCAGGAAGTGCTACGAAGTAAGGAATTAGTAGACACCAACAACTTCTTTCAATCTGCCAATCATTTTGATATTTTGTTTTATTCTAACTGCCTGGTTAAAATTTTTCTGGCTTAAAAATTAGGATTTGTTTAATTCTGTGTACAATTATTAATTTTATTACTCAAGCATTTGAGAAGTATAGTCTCTTTAGCCTGGTTTAGAAAACATATACATATCAATGGATTGGGATTTCTCTGGAACTTACTCATAGATGGATACTTCCTTTTGTGTCATCCACCATGTAGCTTCATGACTAGTACATTCATGCCACTTCTGGGGAACACTTCGTGTCATTCTGGTGTGATTGCCCACATTAGCTAAAGTGAAGGCAAAAAGGGAAAGATTTGATATGGTATTCACGTGTCTTTGGGTGATTACTCTGATGTGATAGTAACTTAAATACAAAAATTAACTTCCTCCTTTTGGGGGGGTATATTTTCTTTTTATAGTTGAGTAAGTCCACACTGCTACAAATAACCACTACCCAACCTGCAGCTCTCACTTCTTACATATCTGAGTAAGTCCCTATGTTATTGCTTAAAATGGAAAATAGAGAAAACCCAAAGACTTCTAATTTTTTTCTTTTGCATCAGAAAATCAGTACTTGGTACATACAGCAAATAAATAAGAAAAAGCAAAGTTAATACATATGCATGAAAATTAAACCTTAAATGGGTAAATAAAATTATAAAAATTAGAGTATAACACCAAAATACTAATTTTAACAGAATTTTGCAACTGATTATTGTATTTAACAATCATTAAATAACAATGTAAGATATATAAATGTATTTAAAATGTTGACTACACCACACTGAAAGCAGTGTTTTTCCTCACCATATAAAAATGTACTGGGAAAGAATTCTAATTATAAGAGTTGCATTTGGGTAAATCAGAAGATGAACAGTTAGAAGCATTTCAGTTTATGTAGTCCGTGGAGAAAGGTCTGTGAAAAGCTAAGGAGTGGCCAATACCATTCAACAGGTCGTCCAAATCCTGAGGCGTTGCTCTGATGTTGTATACACATGCCAGCCTTTCTGTCCGTTGGCAAACTTGTTGTCAATAAATAGATTACCATGAAAAACAGAGCCAGACTAAGTGAGAATCCAAGTTTGGTTCAGCGTATTTATTCTATTTTCTGGTTCACTCGCATCGCACTTCCCTTGTTCCAGAGGGAATGCTCTTCCCCGTCCTTCACCGGCTCCTGCCCGCCCCAGCAGCTACAGCCCAGGGCCCTCCTGCCTCGTATGCGGCAGCCACTCTTTGCTGTTAACGCGAAAGAGGGAGAGATTCAGGGAGGGGGCGGGCTTTCCAAAACACCACTTGGGGGCTGTAGAAAGTAGTTCTACATATTTGATATGGGGATAAATCTCTTGAAGCAATTTGTAAAATACTAAGTATTTTTTTATTTATATATCTTTCTACCTTTAAATGTTTTTCTTTCTCTCTCCAAAATGAAAAGTTTAATTGAATTGAGGAAACCTATAAATTATTGAAAAAAGTTTTTTCCTTGGAAATGGCCTCATGACTCCTATGTAATATTAATAGCATAAAAGAGTTTAGCTTCTTAAGGAAAAAAATCATGCATTCCTATATTTTTAGGATGAATGTGTGGTTTCTTATGCATCATTTAAGAAACACATCCCATGTCTTTCAGGATGTCAGGATGTTTTATGGGGTATGACTGGGCTCTCGTAACAGCTGAAGAACTTAGTAGAATGTCTAGACAATGGGTAACTCATTAACTAGTTTAGATATTCCTTTAGTGCTTATTTTGTGCCATGTTAATTTCTATAACAGCACTCTCTGAGATAGTCACTGAAGTTCTAATTTTCCTTTTTGCAAAGTTAAAGCTATCGCTAGTTTCACTTTTTGTATTAAACCTTGCTGCTTTCCTAAATAAGAAAAAACTTCACTATATGCAGAGAGAGAGGACAAAATACAGCATGCTTCAGACCCACACGGAAAATTTCTCCTTCAGGTGTCTTTGCCAGTGCTTAGAAATCTGTCCTCTCTCAGGACCTCTGTCTTTAGTATAAATGATGGTCAGCCTCCCTGAGGTCAAGAAGCACTACCTTACAAAAGACACTTGCTGGAAGTTTTATAAATCATTAAAAGAAATTGCCGTTAGATATTCAGCTCAAACGATGGACCATTTAATTTACTCTCCAGCTAAACTAAGCATAATATCAGAGCCAGAACTTGGAAGACAGTAGGAAGATGCCTCCAGACCACAGAAGTAGGCTGTAAAACTTCACTTGAGCAATGTGGGAAACAATTTGTCTAGTATCTATAGTATATCTATCATTCATGACTAGGATTAATTGGTAGAAGAGGTTGCTGGAGCTTAATCAATGATATTAATCTATCTAGAAAAAGGAATGAGTCACTTAAAGAAAGTGGTATACCTAGAATTCAGGGGGAAATTATAGTGGTGATGGATGAGGGAAGAGGAAGAGAGGAAGTCTAAAAATGTATATCCAAGTCTTTATTAATGACCCAGGAAAAAGGGCATCCTGATAAACCCAAGAGCATGATTCAGGCTATTTGTCAGGTGGATGTTTTTGTTACAGATGGGTAAGTCAATACTCCCAGCATGGTATTATGCTAGCCACAGGGAGAGTTAGTATGTAAATAAACTACTTTGCTTCTTTCCATAGTTACTGTCAACACTCTGAAGACAGTATGAATTACCTTGTATGCTTTCTTAGCTGTCTTACTCTGTATGGGCAACTATATTTCTTGTTGAAAATAAATACAGTTGCATTTGAGTTTTTACAAGTATACCATCTCATCATTCTGAATGCACTAAAGAAAACAGTTTCAGTGTGCAAACTCAAGACTAGTACAAACTATGATGGTCATTTCACATAACGCCATTCTGAAAAGTGCAGTTTTATTTTACACATTGGAGATTACACACACACACACACACAATGGGGTCTCTCTCTCTCTCTCCCCCCCCCCCCCCTTTCTCCCTCTCATCACTGCTTCCTACTGATCTTCCAGATACTGTTTGGCTCAAAGCCTTTCTTTCACACCTTCCACTACAGCCTGTCAAAGTGCTCTTTAGATTAAAAGTAGGGAAAACTGATTATTCAGGCTCAGTTTAAGGTTCGGAGAAACTTTGCTATAAAACCTAACCAAGCAGTACAAAAATTGCAGGTCGGAGATATAGCCGAGATGACCTGCCTGCATGACACAGAGTGGGAAACCTGCCAGGTCAGAGAAGCCCTAACCTTAGGTTTGCTGGCTTTGGAGGCTGCAAAGCTCGAGGAAAAAGCAAGCCAGCACTTGAATTGTATCAGCGAAAACATGTGAACTGAAGTGTTCTGGTTCCCAGTGTGTCCACAGAGTGACAGCAGGATGGCCCGCCCCTGCATCCCATCCAATTGTCACTTCACTTCTAAATTGGGGGGAGAAGTACAGTCCAAGATTCTTATTGTCGCATGTTTTATTCACCTCAGTCTTAACCAGAGAGATGCCATTCAGGTGCCTGAGTGTAGGTCAGGCACCTCTTTCTGCAGCTGCAGCCTGAGTTCAGAAGAGTGTTGCTCTCCAGGGTTGCATTAATAAAACACCTAGGTTCCACGTGTGCCAATTTTCCAATTTCCTGAAGCAGGGGTCCCCAGTGCCCATGCTGCAGACCGGCTGTTAGCAACAGGGCTACAACCTAAGCTCTCCTGAGCTCCACCTCCTGACCCCCATCACCTGTCTTCCACAAAACCCATCCATGATGCCAAAAAGTTTGGGGACTGTTGTCCTAAAGGACAATAAAATACACATTTATATAACAATAAAACACCCAAAAGATTGAGGATTAAATACAAATTCACTTATCCGGACCTGGAAAACTGATATATTTACTCACCCTGCTATTGAAAGTCACGCAACCTGCAGGATAAGATCATGTAAGTAGTAAAACAGACAAACAAAAATGTTTGTGATTCACCGTATTAAATGCCAGTAAATCTTGTCAGTTGTTCAAAATTCTTTAACACGTGAGAAGCTAAATCTTTGGAATCCCCACTCACTTCCAGGTTAGGATGACTTTTCTGTAGGTATTGTCCTCGTCTGGTTCATGTTTTCCACTTTTACTGAATGATAGGGATCCAATCATTTTGGATGCATCGGTTGATAGCCTGGCTCCTGATCATCCATGTCGGTCCAAACTGGTTTCTTTCCTGCTCATTATCAAAGGGACATGCGTTCGACATTCCCAATAATCTGTAGTGCTGAAGTTTAGACTTTAAAGTTACTCATCTAAACATTTGCATTACTATAGGGTCAAACTCTTTCTGTTAGTATTTTCTACTTCAAAATCTGGAACTTCAGGGCGTGCTGCTCTTCTCCCAAGCTTATTCTACAAAAACACCTGCACCGTTGCCACAAACTGCCTGTGGCATGTGAGGACTTTGCAGGCCACCCCAAGCACCCTGAATTTTGGCAAAGAGATGATCTCCAGGGTTAGTGATCTCTTTTCTAATTTTGCCTGTTGCATGGAAGTTCTGTGCTCTTTGTTCAGTGTTTGATAATTCACAACTTTCAAAAATACAGTCAGTTTGGAGCAATTTGGGGATGAAAAGGACAAATACCACCCTCATCATTCAACTATTTTCTGTTTGGACATTTGCTGTTTGTGGTAAATAGAATTCTAAGGGCTCACAAGATTCCCAGTCCCTGGGATACAAACATTGTATCTTAGTTACTCAGTGAAACAGTAACTGAGGTACTGCTAAGAAATGGATTTTGTACATGCATACCGATAAGGGGTGAAAATGGAAGGAACATATATACACACACACATATATATGTGTGTGTATATATGTGTGTGTGTGTGTATATCTGAGTCCAAGATATTTCCATGTAAGCCTTATAGTACTTATAATGATTTCCAATTTTAAGGGCCTTGTCTAAATGATAACCTTGCCTATTCCGCAGATATAAAATATAAACCATTTTTCATTTATTAAATATATAAAAGCTTTCTCTCACTTTTTCTTTCTTTTCCCAGTTTCCTGACATCATGTCCTAAATCAACTACTTTCACCATATATAGTACATTGGGTCTATATATTCAGTATATAGTTGATGTATATTTGAGAATTTTTAAAGCTGTATATTTCCTTTTCTGAAATATATAATGTATCAACTATAAATCTGTATTAAAAGTATATTTGCAGTTACAATTAACAATATAAGAAGTAGTCAGAATTACATTAATTCCAAACATAATATTATTTATCATTGAAACTATTTAATTCAACAGGGATTATTTTAAATACCAATGTAGGTGAAGGCACCCATAAGGAAAATTGATATTATTGACAATTAAATCAATAATGACTTAGTACTCCCACAATATAACTATTTAAGGCATAAATGTTCATGAATTTTAAAAATGGAAAAAATAACCTCAAAAATGGTTTTCTCTATTAGTGCATAAAAAAATAAATGTTCTCACCAGTGAATTATGATAGCAAAGAAAATGGAAAGAATAATGCCATCAAGGACACAGATGTTATCCCCTGATTAAACCTCCATAGGGGGCTATGAACACACACAGATGACAAAGAAGAGATGTGAATGAGACTATGATCACCACCTACAAATGCTGAATGTTAAACCTGGAATGAGGCTATTTGCCATTCTATGCCACCTACAACTGAAAGTGATAACAGGAATTTACAAAGGGCCATTTTTTTTTTAACTTAATCTTACGGAAAGTCCTCAGGAGATCAACTATTCTGTTTGGTATTTGATGATAATTAATAACTTAATGAGGTAAATTTGTATAGTCAAGATAAATTTATAACCCTTATTAAATTTGAGTGGTTTTTAAATGTCTTTACTGTACTTCTATCTTAAATATCTTTAAATATTTTATTTCCTTGAGCACCTTATTTCTATTAAAAATAGTTTTGATGATCTTTTGTGTTTCTAGTAACCCTTTTTCATGTGTTTCTGGAGCTAGAGCAGTTTTTTTCAAGTCACCTAGGCTCAAAACTTAGTAATTTGGTAAATAACATCTTTATTTCCCTAAAAAAAAAATTCTTTTGTGCTAAGCACAGTATTTCTGACCAAAGTAATGTGATATCTTATTCATAATTCAATGAACACTGGACTGCCTAAAATATAAATTAAGGAACATATTTAGGTGCTAAGGATCATAAAAATAGCATTGGCAAGAATTTTTAATTTGTGAAAAAGAATAGTTCATGGGCACCTTCTAAAGCCATTACTGAAATACCATGCCCACCACAAGGGGCTGTTGTATGTTACATTTTTTAAAATGCTAAGTTAGATGATTTTTATTCTTGCTGAAGATTAGAATTTACCCAGCATGATAAAGTGAAGTTAAAAAGCATACAATAGAACTCTGTTATCATTAATAGTATATAATTTTTAAAAGGCAGTTGAGTAATTCTAGCAGCAAATATTTATTTTGGGCAAACTATATTGACAGAACATGTCTAAATCATGATAAAGAGTACAATATTAGTCTTCCATGAAATCTCTAACAATGGCTATTTCAGCAATAATAAAGATGCTTGACTGTAATTTTTGAAAGGTTACAACAAGTTTAAAGTTCAGCTTTGCATTGATAAGCAGAACTCTCCGTATATGCTCAGGTTCAGTTTGATATGTAGAATTACCTGTGTTGCCACTGGCAAGTTCCCTGTAGATTACATCTCCCTGTTCTGCGCACTTTTTAGCCAGTCCTACTGCTAAGGCATTTATTCAGGCCACTCTCATCTCTTGCCTAGATTAATGCAACTCCCTCTCTCTCCTCTCTGCCTCCAGCCTTGCATACCTTCCACACTGCAGCCAGCATGAACTTTCTGAATAGTTATTACTGGCGTATCCCCTCATTCTCCTCATTGCCTTTGGAATAAAGTTTAGAAACCCTAAAGTAGCATCCAAGACCCCTCACATTTGCCACTTCATATGACTCCCTCTACTATATTTTATGCTCTGGCTCCGTTATGTTCTACAGACATGCCCTGCCCTCTCTTATCCCTGGACTTCCTCAGATTTGTTTTCTTATGACAAAAAGACCTCCTTTTTCTCCTTGCCAATCTCAAATTTGAATTGAGCTGCCACTTCTAGAACTCTCTTTCATTCTCCCTGACCACTGTCCCAAGGTGAAGTGACTTGCTCATCTCTTTCCCTAGCATTTCTTATTAAAACATGACTTCCTCTCATTGCTCTCCTGAAACAGATGTTCAGTTCCATGAGACCACATACCACCTTATCCCCCACACCAAACACGGCACCAGAAGCATGGTAGACATCCAACAAGTATGTTTAATGAGTGACAAATGAGTGAAAAAAGTGAACAGGTTGGGACTCTGCTTTCTTATATGTTCACTAATATGATTGAACTGGACATAGATTTATTCTTTGGTATTTAAAGCCTGGCTTTAAGATTTTTGTCTAGGCAAAGTGGAGTTTAGGTAGGGTGGCATACTGAACGCTGTTATGTTGAGGAAAGTTCAATAAGCAGATGTTTCACAAAGATGTGGGCAGCTCGTAAGAAAATTATCCGGGATTTGTGTAGACCCTCCAGGGCGAAGGAAGGGGATTTAGGAGACATACAGTTAGTAGCTTAAGGGAGGCGATGGTCTTGAGACCCAGAGCAGGTAGCAAGCCGTTGAGAGCGGGGTAGCTCCAGAGGAGACTTGATATTTGGAAGAGTATTTTGTTCTCCCCTAGAAAATCTGGAGAAGAGGGAGCCAAATGAGTAAGGCTTTTCCCTCTTTCTTCTTGCTCTCTGACTTCCTAGGCCAGCATCCCCCTCAGTAGAATCTAGTTAGAAACCAGAAGATGGGGAATCTGCAGATGCTGTCTGTACAGTCTGCACTCGAACAGAGTGGAATGAGGAAGGGGACATTTGGATATGAAGGGGCAAACTGAAAATACCCACCACGGTGATCTAATATTTCAAAAGCTGGCAAATAATAATGTTGAAGCAACACACCAAGACAGTGAACTGTTGTGTGTATAAGCAAAATTCTGAGTAAACAGAGAGAAACATCCTCCAAAACTGGAAACAGTTTTGTAATCAGTGAGTTTCAGCAAAATTAAAAAAAGCTGACCATCAATGAAAAAGTTAAAATTACTTTGCCTCCTACACTCCTTTACTACCATGTATCTAATCTTCTCATGCCTGCTCTAAACACCACATGGTAATGTAATTCCATTACTCTTAAAGTCCGATTCCTTGAAAGCATTGCTATGCCCTTACATTCGGAAAGAAAAGAGGTCTCTAGGTACTGAAGAGATTATTTAAACTAGTACAAGGAACTGGGGATGTTGAGTAGGGTAGTTCAAAAGGGGTAGATTATGGGATTCTAAGTGCGGATTGCATGACAATCACGAGGCTTAAAGTTGCATGTGGCTCAATCTCCATGAGTTTAAATCTGCATGAATAAAGTTTTGAATATCTTTCCTTTTAATTTTCAGATTATTTACTTACATCCTGTTACGGGCTGCACTGTGTTCACTCCCAAATTCATATGCTGAAGCCCTAACCCCTAGAGCTTCAGACTCTGACTGTATAGGGCTTTTGAGAAACTAATTAAATTAAAATGAGGTCATTAGGATGCACCTTCATCCAATATGATTGGTGTCTTTTAAGAAGAAGAGATGAAGACACAGACAGATACGTGGAAAAACAGTATGAAGACACAGCGAGAAAATGGCCAACTACAAGCCAAGAAGAGAGAGGCCTCATAAGAAACCAACCCTGCCAACACCTTGATCTTGGATTTCTAACCTCTGAAATCGTGGAAAAATACGTATTTATTGTTTAAGCCGTCCATTTGGTGGTACTCTGTCATGGCAGCTCTAACTAAATTACACTCTATTACAACTCTTGCAATTTTAAGCTGATAAATTTCCTACAGAACTCTAGGATGCATTTTCTCCCATGAATTATGTCACCTCTAAGGGTTTTGGAGAGCCCACAATTTTATAACATGATTAAAACAACAGCAAAATAGTGAAAATGAATCTCAAAGTCGAGGAACACAGCCAGCATTCTTCAGGCAGCGAGCGAGGGCCTGCTGTTTCCTGTCATCAGAGAGTCTGTGGGATCCAGTTCGTGGGCGTGTGGCTGCAGCTGGGTGCACTTCTTCAACAAATACCAAAACCAAGCAAGTCTCTGAGTTACTATTGTTTCAAAGCGGAAAAGTCCAGAGAGGTTGACAATTTTAGTGGGAATGCCAATGATAAAAATTGAAACAGATCTGGAGAAATTTTTCCTCCCCAGGTCACTTCAGCCAAATGAAAGATTCATTCATAATCGCATACAAAATCTCTCCAGAAATAATTATAGGATTGATCCTAAATTTAATCATACATCTACAGGGTGAGTTATGATATTTATTAAAGATGTAAGCTTGAAACAAGAAATAATTGTGTGTGCGTCTGTGTATGGTGTGTGATGCAGACATAAGGGGTCCTCACGGTATGAGTAATAAGCTAATCATGTCCACACACCTGGAAGTAGGCTCACATAGAGAATATTCCTGAAGGAGAAACTGTGCTATTTTAAAAGATGTTCCAAATCATGAAATGATGAAATCTTGATAATACAGCCTTTCTTTTAATACAAAGTATTGGTTATTTACATTCACCATCAATACATATAAATGTGACTACCTATGTTGAAAACTTTTTATTGGCTTCCCAGTGCACACAAAAGAAAGTGTGAATGCCTTATCATGTCCCACCAGCCCTCCACGAACTGGTTTCTCCTACTTCATTAGCCTCAGCTCATGAGGTCTCACCTCACCATGGTCCATTTGGCTTCCTTTCTGGTCTCTAAATGCACCAGACTCTCACGTCAGGGCCTTTGCACATGCTGTTCCCTAGGCTTTTGACTTAGTTTATTCTTTCTCATCTTTCAAGACTCAACTCAAACATCCCCTCCTTTCCTGAACTCCTTTCTCAGTAACTCTTTCCCCTATTAACTATCATATAACCCTGTTTATTTTTATGGAAATTTTAAGTCTTTGTTTATCATGTTTATTAAGTTCCTATACTTGTTTAGTGCCCTTTCTCCTTAAGTACCAATATCATGAAGGCAGAGATCTTGTTTTTCTTGTTTATACATCAAACCCTAGAGGCAACTATGGATATGGGAGATGCTCAATAAATATTTGATAAATAAATAAACAAATGTAATATATAATCCTTGATGCTTTCATTCTTAGCCTATTTTTTTGAAAATATTTTTATTCTTTCAAATCTTGAAGACATACTACATTATTTGGTCTTTTTCAACGATCTTATTTTAAGTTTCATTTGACTCCCTCACTAAATAAATCGTTTGCCTTCAGTATGCCAAGCACTTGATATGACTGTTATTCCCAATTCTCTTTCCACTTTCCATAGTTCTCTGAGATTATGAAAGAACAACTGACAAAAATATTTCTAGAATTTGCTTACTCTCAACACTTTTATCCATAATTTGGAGATAGTAATATCATGCCTGAATACTTATAATTTTGTTGGTTTTGTAGTTCTGTTTTTATTATTTTATGTTCCTAGCAACTCCTTATATTTATACAGAGGATAAAAAGTCATAAATGATTCTGCCACATTCTATTCAGCCCTCTCTTTTATTTTCCCACAAGAAATATATGGCAGGAAAGAGATGCTGTGAGGAAAATCATTTTTCTCATGCAGGTACAATTTCAATTTTAAAACAAATGTTTAAGAGAGGCCAGTTTAATCTGTTAATGTGACAGGCTACCTAAAATCTATAAATATTTACTAGTTCTTTCCATCAACAGACACACTTTCTAAATATTCAAGAAAAATAAGGAGGAATAACAAACTCTGGGCTTTTTTTCCCCTTAACTTGATGCTTATTCCTTGCTTGTAAGATAATTCTTTGCTGCCCTCTGTTCATCCTACAAGCTTCAGTCGTAAATCTGTTCTATGATAATTCATTACAGTTAAACGTAAAACCACTTAATTGCATTTAACCCAAAGAGTAATTTGAAAGTTTGCTCATAACTAGGGAGCGTCTGTAGAACATACCATTTTTACACTTTAATTCCTGACATTTACCACACTTACAATAAAGCTGTCACATGGCAACATACTTGTTTCTACGTTCCTTGTAAAGCCTTTGCTCTCCTTCCTGCTTCTTCATCACCTTGAAATGCATTTCACTTTTCTCTCCCATGAAACTCTCCAGCCAGTTTGACAACAGCCCTGGTTAAGCTCCTTTGGGAAGGATATTGGCATGTCTAACCCAGAGGTACAGATAGTGTTCAAAAGATAATGTATTGGGTTTTCCTGTCCCTCCCCTCAACCCCAGCCATCTATGCAGACAACTGTAATTGAACAACAATAAAATAATTTTTAAAAAAGAATATTTTTTAATTTGAAAATTAAAAAAATAATACACTAGTATTTCACTGCTTTGCTTTTACTGGTGGTTGAAAAAAGAAAAACAGGAGAGTTCTATACTTTCAGGACATTTGCATAATGTGTAAGTGATTTAGTACTTTATGAAGTGCAGTCAAATGTGTCTAAAAAATGCAGATTGAACATCTATGTGCAGATTCATTAAACAGTCCCTCCAATCAAAATGAAAAATAAAGCCTAAAAGATGTACCACCAATGACGCTGTGAAAGGGTCTAAAGTGGTCATTCAACATTGACAAACAACATTGAATCAATAACCATGCCACAGATTTACACTCTGCATGGAGAATTTTTCAAAATCACATTAGTATTCTGAAATTAAGAATTAAAGTGCTCAGCACAGTGTCCAGAACAGTGAACATGAACCAAGGGAAGAGAGGGAAGATGAAGCAGTAAGAGATTCTGACATAATAGTGATCTCATGAGGGTATTTTTTAATATTCCAACAATTAAATGCTTAAATTTATAATTCTCCATGAACTTAAACATGTATAAAGACACATTCCTTCCTGGAAAGTTTATTCTTATATGTTAGCATGTGTTAAAAATCGTATCTAGGACTTGTTTAGCACCTAAGGTTCAAGATACTTTCACAATTATAAGAAATAGTATATTTTTCCCTTTAAAGTAGTCTTTCAAATTTCAACTCTCACTGCCATTAATTCTCACAACCACAAAAGCAAGAAGGTAAATATCTAGCAGATACCAAGTTCTTTCTTTTCCTCTTTTCTAAGGAGAAAGAATTTTTTAACTCATTGTTTTAATGCAAGGTAAAAAAGACTCCAAAATAGAGCAAATATCCAAATAGTATTTAGAATAATTGCATGTTGACATAGATTCAGAAGTAAGTAATTAACTAAATGACATGAGTTTAATGGTAGTAAGCTGAATTGGTTTTGATTTTAGCTATTTTGAATATCAACTTTAGAAAATAATATTTGTCTGCAAATATTTGTCTGCAAATATTTGTCTGTAAATATATTGCTGCTATTGTATACTAAATTGTATGAGGCTACCAAATATAAGATTACTTAAATTTTACATTAATTTTTCTTTTATGCTTAATTTTTATTGTATTTTTTTCTTTACCATTTAACCACCGTATGCCCTCTCCCCCAGCAATCACCACACTGTTGTCCATGTCCATGAGTCCTTTTCCCTTTTTGCTCAATCCCTCCACCCCCTAACTTCCCCCCACACCAATAGCTGTCAGCCTGCTGCTGTCTATCTATGAGTCTGTCTCTATTTTGCTTGTTAGTTCAGTTCATTAGATTCCACATATAAGTCAAATCATACGGTATTTGTCTTTCTCTGACTAGCTTATTTCACTTAGCATAATGTTCTCCAGATCTATCCATGCTGTTGGAAAAGCTAAAATCTTCTTCTTTTTTACGGCCAACTAGTATTCCATTGTATAAATGTCCCATGGTTGTTTTATCCACGTGGGCTGCTTCCATATATTGGTGATTGTAAATAATGTTGCAATGAACATAGGGGTGCTTATGTACATTCAAATTAGTGTTTTGAGGGTTTTTTAAATATGTTTCCAGAAGAGGGATTGTTGGGTGAAAAGGCAGATCCATTTTCAATTTTTTGAGGTATCTCCATACTGCTTTCCACAATGGTTGCACCAGTCTGCATTCCCATCAATAGTGCAAAAAGTTTTTACACAGCAAAGGAGACCATCAACAATTAAAAGACAACCCATGGAATGAGATAACATATTCACCAATACATCTGATAAGGGGATAACATCCAAAATTTATAAAGCTCAACACCAAAACAAACAAACAATACAATTACAAAATGAGCAAAGGACCTGAACAGACACTTCTCCAAAGAGGACATACAGATGGCCAATAGACATGAAAAGATGCTCCACGTCACTAATCATCAGAGAAATGCAAATTAGAGCCACAATGAGATATCACCTCACACCTGTCAGAATGGCATCATCATTAAATGAACAAACAACAAGTGTTGGTGAGGATGCGGAGAGAGGGGACCCTTTTGCACTGTTGGTGGGAATGCGGACTGGTGCAATCACTGTGGAAAGCAGTGTGGAGATACCTTAATTTTTCACTTTCTATATTAGTTTTCAAAAATTATTATTTACTTTTATTTAGAAAAAAATCTGCTGTTAACAAATATATTTAACTTCTAATAAATCATCAGCAAGAAGTTGTCAAAAAGGCTGGGACAGTCACTGTGGTCTGTTTCCCCCGGGGCCTCAATGATACTGGATTTGGAAAGGTGAGCTGTGTATCACAAATACTCACAGTGGTGGATAAGGAATGGTTTCACTGCATGGGAGGGGTGGATTCAGAATTACTTTCTGCCCTCAGATGCCATATATTAACTTAGGATACATTATTGACATACCCTCTTTATTTCATCAAATCTCTCCTGAGCTTACTAGCTTTCTCTCTTTCAGTGAGAGACGCACACACTTGCACACACATGCATTGAATAGAAAGCTATTTTTTCTTTTACTTTTTCTTTTACTCCCAGCAAGTCATTCTTTTTTTCTGTAGGCTTATATTTATAAATTCATAATACATGATTTAAATCCATTAGTTAGCAGCTTATTAATTTTTGTCTCCAAAGCACCAACATGGAGTGCCAAAACTGACTAGGCAGCCTGGCTTGGTGAATTGATTGGTAAAATATTTGTCAAGGAAGCTTCATATTTCCTCCCCAGACTGTTGAAACATATGGTATCAAAGGTGTCTCATCAATTCAGGCCATCACAATTGTTTTTTTTAAATTTTGACTTAGGGTCTTAAAGTCATCTATCAATATCTTGACCACCCATATTAAAAACTAAACCCGCTTTGGGAAATAAAAATCTATGTGTCCAAATATTAGTTTAGAAGAAAGTATTGCATTTTTTGGTGAATTCTTGACATACAATTTTCCACATCCTATCTATCAAAAAATGAAATATGCAAAATATAATTTCTTTATACAGAAAAGCATTTATATTTTCACATTTTACATGTTTCCAATTTAGACATTTTTACATATAAACACTATCTTATAAAATTTGTATAAAGTTCCATTGCTTAGAAATTAAAAGTGACTATTTGAAAAGGTTTTATTTTTAATATTTAAAAGAAATTCATACTTGCTTAGTTTAAGAAATTGCATACACAACTGCCCACACACAAGCTCCCAAGGGACTTTAACGCTCTTAAAATAACTGCAGGTACTTCATATTCAATCAACCAGTCAATGTGTATTTATTGACCTGCTCTATTTACCAGGACTATTAGGTGTTTACTGTTTTAATTTATCTGAACTTGTATCATTACTTTATGGGGGCAGCAGATACATAATGACATTTCATTTTATTTATGTATAATTATCTTTAGTTTTTGTTTAACCAATATTATCTCATCATGCAATTTAAAGTTTTTAGTTCTTTAGGAACTATTCTCCATTTATTATTAATACTATGCTATTTGCAATAATGTATTTTTCCCTTTGTATTCTCTTTTTTAAAATATTCTTCTGAATACGTAATTGTCTTTTAGTTATATATATCTGGTCCTTACTGTTTTTCTTAATTTTTAAGAAATAATTTCTTTCCTTAAAAAAATATGTTGATGACAGAGCTCACAGAGCCAAATATTTTTCCTTTATTCTCCATTTTGCAATAATTTTGGTCTAGCTCAAATAGCAAAGTTTTCTCCACTGTGTTCAGTGTCGCAGAAGGTGGATCATTAGACGTCAAGACACCTCCTAGACCGTAAAGTTTTCATGCTTACCCCTATTTATTCCGGATATTAAAATGACAAAGAGTTTCCTTCTTAAATTTCAGGGAGGAAGCTCTACTATGTACAGTACCACAGTCCGCATCAACTTCAGATAAGCAGTACCACATTACTCTAGTCTGCTCTGCTCTTTGTTGTGGATTTCTTCCAGGGAAATGCTACCACAGCCTTTTCTTTTCTGATTAGAATTCACTTTGGAGGTCACAGTGCAGATAAACAGATGTGTAGCTAAATAATCATCCAAATAGCTTAATGGAAATAAGTAAGTTTCATGGAAGTTTTGAAGACAGAAGGGTCCTTAGGACCCTTCACCCAGTTCAATGACCTCTATGCTCCAGGGGATAAAACTGAGCCTAGGGAGGGGGGACTTGTCCAACTTCATGGCACCAAATCCAGTTCTCCAACGGTCTTTCCATTTCATATCCGTAGCTTAAGCTTTTAAAAATCCATTTTAAACTTCTTTTTCCTTAAGAATTGTCTATTATTCCTTTGCCCCCATAAAAGTCTGGATGAAGGGGCTTCTATCATATATTACAGGAGTTCTGCCCTTCTCCCATTCTGGTTCAGTGGGATAGTTTGTGTTCATTCTCCTGCTTGCGAATCAACACACATCGTGTTCTTCTTTTTCTTGTTTTACTCCTGCCCCACAGAACAAGAGAAAGAGAAGTTAAGGGGAAACCACATTAGCTATTGTACTATTCTCTACTGACTCCTGTAAAATTATTTCTTTCCAGGTAAATATATCTTCACTTTTTCTCAACAAAACAGAGCCATAAATAAGATGGTTTAGAGATATTTGCAACCCCCATGTGGCCATGTACATTGTGCTTAATACATTCGTGCTGAATTATTATTTTGGCCATTCATTAAGCTGAGTCATCATTGAGGACTGCATGGTTAAAGAAAAGCACAAACCCAAAAATAGCAAGAGCTATCCCATAAAATTGCTGTACTCACACTTTAAAGGAGCTTTGTATGTACATACAGATACTAGGGAAATACCCTTCTTGACTCTTTTCTTACCCGTCTACACCTGTATTCCTTACATACATTTTTCATAAAATATGAACAGCTCACTGGGCTCATTCTTTGCACTATTAACTTTGTTACATTTTCAAAGTCAAGTTTGACTACATCGCGTATGCATACCCCAATGCTATCTACACTGTCATGATGAAGTCCTCCTTCCACAAAGGCACTCTTGCCACCAAACGTACCTTGAGATTTGATGCAGAAACCTCTTTTATGACTATAATTGTTATAAACCTACACATTAAAGGATCGATGATCCATAAGCTTCATACTTGTCCAAGAAATAGTCAATGGTTAACATTTTTAAAAATTCAAAGAACTAAACAAAATTAATAGACTGGAGAGTTTGAAAACATGCTGTGAACCAATGTTTCAGAAACAATTCACCATGTAAAAATTAAATTAGTTTAACTACAATATTTTGAAAAGGTAGTATTTTCACTTAACCATATAACTCCCAGCCAAATGCAATGAGATGTATCTTATACTGATGCTTACTGCACATTTTTAGGTGATTTTTTGTATCTTTTATTCATCAACTTTGGATGGTAACAACATTCAATTTCCTTAGTCCTTAAAAATATTTTAATGGCTTTGGACAGAGGTTTGCTATAATAGATGAATGAAATAAATTCTAAAGCCTGGAAAATCTTACAATAGACTGGCAATGCCTAGCAGCACAGCTATCAAGCAGATTCAATCAGAAGTTGACCTGATCATGACCAGTCTCCCTCATTAACTACAAAAACTTTAAGAATTTAGAAAGCATAGTTATAATGATAGTCTTGCTCAACTCCTTCATTTTACAAGTGAGAATGCACAGACCGCAAACGTTGTGTGACTTGCCGCAGCTGAGAACTACAGTGCACATCTTCTGGGTGGGCTGGGGTGAGCTCACTGCTCTGGTGCAATGGGGTGGCCATGACTCCAAGAGTTCATAGAACATGGAATGGCACAACGGGACCAAACCAAAAGAGACTAAGTTACATTCGTTAATTCAGTCCACAAGCACTCATCCATTGCCTGCCAGTTAAATACAACTCAGGGGCATTTCTTTGTTTTGTTTTGTTTTGTTTTGTTTTGTTTTATGAGTCCAACGGCAGGAAAAGAGGTTCATTCTGGTGATGAATAAAGACCTTCACAGCAGAGAGGACATTAAGGTAAATGTAAAAATAAACGGCAGACATACAAATCAAAAATACAACTTCTATAACAAGTCTGTTTAAAAGAAACCAGAATCAGGCAAGCAATTCCAATAATACTATAACAGTATTTCTTGACCAAACCAAAGTTCACTACTACCAGATATGTTATTCCTAAGCCATTCGTAAAAATAAGACCTACTGAAAATGCAGAAAATTGATAACATCTGTTTGAAAACAAAAAAAAAACATTCTAATGTGGAAATGAGGTCAGCTCAACCACTTAACTACTTAAAGAAAAGTTTTTCTTTGTTAATTCAGAGAAACTGCCTGTGTGCAAATTAAGCAACCAAGGGTTCTGTTAATTTATTTTTTTTTTTTGCACTAGTTTGGTCAAGTTGTTGCTAGCATAATGCTTGGCACTAATTTTTAAATCTCAATAACCTGTTTCTTTTAATATTTTTCAATCCTAATCTTGGTCTTTGCAACGCGCTTTACAAAGTTCCAACTCCAGCTTGTTACATGTTGAAATGCAAGGCCTGAGAGAACTGTGAGGTCTCCAATAGTGTAAAGGGCCACTTTCAGCCCACCGCACATATTTCAGAACAGCACTGTACTGATGTATATAACCAATACACGTATTTTTCAAGAAATCTATAAAGCGATAGAAAGTCTAAGATTTAGAAGTCAATGTCTGCGATAAACTACTAACCTATTGATGCGCCCTTCACACGTTTCTAGAACACCTGGGGGCGGAATCTGAGCCAGGGCAGCTGCAAGGTGGAGAAGGTGCTTTAGGAAACGAACGGGGACGAGCGTTACTTCCGTGACCGGCAGCGGGGCGGCACCGGAGCCTTGGGACGCACCCGAGTCGCCAGCCAAGGTGAGACCAGAAAGTAAGAGGGAGATAGAACCACAAAGGCGGAGAAAAAGGAGGCAGCGCCGGCGAGCTGGCGGACGGGAGGCGCTGGAGAAATAGACCGGGAGGCGGAGCGGCGGGGCGGGCGGGGGCGCGGCGGGGGCGGTGGCTGCGGGGACAGACGGGCGCGCGGGAACCGACCGCGCAGAGGCGGCGCCGCAGCCCCCGCCCGCCGACGCGACCGGCGAGTCCCCGGGCTCCGCGCCGCCCCTGCTCCGCACGCGCCGGGCTGCGCGCCTTCCCACCCGGCGGCGGACGGACTCCACTAGAGTTTGCTCCGGAGCGCGGGGAAGTTTCCTGCAGAAGCTCCGCTCCGGGAGAAGCAGCACCTGCGCCGCCCGCTCGCCTCCGGTCCCCTCCCCGCTCGCGAGGTAACCGCACACGGGTTGGGGCATGTTGGGGGGCGGAAGGTGCGGGGGCTCGAGATCTGAAGGGCTGAGATTGCGGGGCGCCGCGCGGCACCCACGATGGGGGCCGGGTCTGGGTGGGCGGGGAAGTGTATCCTCACCTTTCCAGGTACTTCGCCTCCGTGGACTGCGGGAAGCATCTCTCTTTACCTTTCCATTCCTTTTCATTCTGCACCGCCCCCCGCCAGGCCCCCGCCGCCAATATTTGAACCCACTTCACTCCCATTCACTTTATCAGACGTGCGGGGGGCCCGGGGTGTCCCGGAGATGGAGGCGGAACGAAGCCTTTGACAGGGTCCGAGGAGGAGGAAGGGTCAGCGACCCGCGCTGGGTTCCTGGGCGCTGGCGGGGCAGCCTGGACTGCAGGCTTCTGGTGCCAGTCCCCAGTGGGGCATGCAAGGTTAGAAAGAGGACGCCAGAAGGAACAGTCTGGAGTTTCCGATGCCGGTTTATCCAGTCCTCCAGCATGTTTGGCCGAAAGATGAGCATTTCTGCTTTATTGCGTGGGTCCCAAACTCCGAGACCTTGGTCAAGCTGCCTTCAACGTGGGAGAGAAATTAGGTGACTGGGAGCCCAGGTCCTATGTGGCCCCAGCGGAGGGGTCGGGAGCCTGCAATGGAGGGGCGGGGGGTGGGGGGAGGCTTGACGCTTGACAAGATTCGAGAGTAGGAACTGCGTGGTGGTTTTGTTGCTGCTCCCACAGGGTTACCTGCTCTCTCTTCTGCCCCACTTGAACATCCTGTCTATCAGCATGTTTCTGTTGGAAGGCTAGAAGGCTAGAATGTTTGATGCCTGTCAAGAATTATTCCCAACTAAGTTCACAGGTACTAAGCTAGAGCTGCCACTCCGCCTCCCTCTTCTCCTGACAGGTCCACCCCCAACTGCCTCCCACAGGCAAACTGTTCCGCGCAGTTCCCAGGGATTTGAAAGGGATGGCAAGCAAATAATATGGAGTGTGTGTCTGTGTGACTTTTTTACTTTATGTTATCAGAACCAAACCAAAACACTCCTTTCTTGCAGTTTTTAGAGTATTGTTTACCAATGTTTTTTTATCTTCACTTTAACCTCAAACATTTCATTAATCTCTCTATATATAATTTTATCTGTACAGTTACCATTCCATTGGTTTTAAAGGATGTGGGCTTTCGGACTCACATATACACACTAAAATACAGTGTGACCACATTTAATATTTATATGTTCCTGATTCAGTAGCCCGGCACCTGCCAATTCCAGCACATAATCATAACACCATATGCCCAGCTACCAACTGAGGATAAGGAGAATGTTATTGTTTTTTGTGGGGAAGGGTACCCTGGACTAACAGATTTTATTATTATTGCTCAGAGGGTTTTCAAGGGCTTCAATGAGTCAGATATACAGAACAAAATTACAATTCTACTCCGTGCATTGAGGAAGAACGCCATAACTAGACACTTAGAGTTGACGAGTTATTGGGGGAAGATAAAATCCTCTGATCACACAGACTGAATATAGCCCCCCAAATAGCACACATTGAATGTCTTGAGAAAGTGAGAAGCATTTTCCTCTGGCCTCATATGGTTTTTGTCACCTTTACTAACTACAGCAGCCTCTTCCAGAAAACGAACACCTTGCATACACACAGAAGTCTGTACTAACTAAACGCCATAGTCTGTACTAACTAAACGCCATAGTCTGTACTAACTAAACGCCGTGTTTTTAATGCAGAGGCTTGGTGATGGTCCAAAAACATCAGTTGTTTTAAATCATTACCAACCATCTGTTCTCTCCCACTCAAAGTGCAATGTTTTATTTTCACAGGTATCCAAAGGTACATCCTAGTTTCATGACTTTCCATGAATATCCCAAAAGCTCTGACAGTATCTGATGTTGATCTAAGTTCAGCAACTGTTGAGTTTGGGTTGTTACATTATAAGCTCCTCTCTTTTTATTTTCAATGAAAGGAAAAGTAAAAAAAAGTTTTAGAGCCTTTGGCTGAAACTGGTGTGTACTCCATTGGACCCTGATTGCTTTCTTTTCTCCACCTTTTTGTTACCAGAGAGAAGCTGGCCACTGGAGCCTCCTCCTGATGGCATTCTCTCCCTTTCTCTCTGGTCACAAAGGTAGCATTTGGCTCTCTGAAGCAGTGCATTAAACAGCCCTGTAACTCCAGAAAATTAGCATCATTTCCAGAAGAATATGTCTTCCCAGGAACAATATGCAAAACAGGAGACCAGTTTAACATTCCAAACTCCAATTTAAGAAGACCTAAGACATAAACATACAAATATTGGGTATGAATAATAGGATTTTTACACAGGATATGAATAAAATGTCTATATAGTGTTCTTTGTATCACATTTGGGAACCTGAGTAAGTTTTTATATAATCAGCAGACAGATTCGCACCCTTCATTTGGTTCAAGTCATCATTCAAGCAAGATTGGAGGTTTTCAATCTCACCCTAACCCCCATCCTTGGAATGCTTTCCCATTTAGGATTGTTTGCTTAAACTGCAATGTTAGGATATTTTTATTACTCAGAATTAAATTGCATAATAAATATGTTGTTTCTTCACTGTAGCCAGAATGTTGGGAAGTTCTTACTCAAATCTGGATGTAATGTCCCAAAGCACAATTATAGTTTTGAGGAAAAAGATGTTGGCAATCTTGCTTTCCTCTGTGAATAACTGCTATGTATTTGAAGAATATCAAGAACCAAAAAAATCTGGGGCCTCCACCTTCTTATCTGCTACACTGCTCCATATTTCCCTTGTCTTGAAAGGGTAAGATTCCTCTTACTGTCAGGATAGCAGTGAAAAGAATGAACCATACTATAAAAAATTCTGAAAGTAAAGTTGCTTTTAAAAATATGGCCTAATTGAAATCTTTGGAAATACATGAGGATGTGTTACATCTTATTTTTCTGTATAATAAAAATGAATTATTGAGGGGAAAAAGTTTCACCATGTATAGTAAGCACTCTGAATTATTCATGTTAATGAGAGGAATAGAGGCCAAGATAACCCCAAATCATGGTTTGTGTTGTTTTTGGAATGTATTACATGTTTGATTTAAAAAGGTTTTCATTGTTATTGTGGGCAAGTTGCCTTTTTAATTATTTTGTTTTGTTTAGGTTAATTTTTAAATGAGCTTACATACCTCAAACACCAAAACCAATTTATGGGGAGGTGGAGAAGGTGGGCAGCCTGCCCAGAAAAGAGCTGGGTGACAGAAATAAGCAAACTTGATATGGCGACTGTATAGTGGATTGTATATAATTCACAGAAATATAATCAGGACTTAATTGTATATCTACTTAATGACTGTGTGTTCAGAATTAGACATGTTCCTGGAAAAAATGAAAGCCCTCCAATCCAAATATGAGAAATTCAATCTCCATTTACATATAACAGCTGATTAATTTGTTTTAAAAATGAGAGTGGGCTGCTCCTGAAAACCAAATACAAAGATTCTAATTTATAAATCTTACTAAACTGAATTTTTAAGTGTGAGGTTTTCCTAAAGCATCCACATGTATGGGTATGAAGGTGACATTCCTGAGCCTTACGGTGCGTGCTTCCCAAAAGAGGAAACAGCAAGATGCCATCAGAATAAGGAATTTGGTCCATTTGATCCCCATACCTATGCTCTGAAGCAAAGCACATTCCATCAAAGAGAGGCTCTCAAGTATCCATTGTTACTGTGGACCTGGTTAGATAAGATAGTTGAAGTTCAGCAACGCTGCCAATTTAACAGATTTCTATTGTGTTTTTTAAAAGCTTCGGGGCAAAATTGGTTGTGGATGAAACAGTTACTTGAACAAGAAGTTGATTCACACCATAGCACTTGCTATTAACGCCTTGTTTATAGTTAGCATTCAGTTGTATATAGACTTTTGTTGAATTGTTAGTTCTGTGAACTATTAGAAAGAATTTAGAAAACCTCTGTGGAGAAGGGTAGAGCTGCCAAAAATATATGATTGGAAAAGCAGGTAAAGTCATCTTCATTCAAGAATTCAAAGCACAAAGTAAAACTGTGACTTCTATAGCAGTGAGCAGAATGGCAATAAAAAAGTAGATGTCGCTTTTGGAATGGGGACTCTGTTCTCATAATAAATGTGCTTGCTACTTCAAATGTATGAGTACTTCTTTCTTAAGGTCACATTGTGTGTGTGTGTGTGTGTGTGTGTGTGTGTGTGTGTTTATAGGGTATGACATTTTTTAAAGAAGATAAAACCATGTATTTTTAAAAAAATATTGTGGTTGGAATAATTGAGACCCACAGGATATATTTTACATACATTTATTAGAAAAAATCAGTTTCTTTTGATCAGTGCCTAAGTCTTAGAATGAGAATTATGCATTTTTTTATGGAGCAGGAAAAGACCTTAAAAGTAATGTATTCCAGTGCCCTCATTTCACAGTTACGGAAATGGGGGCCCACCGTGATCACAGGGAGCTGCTAAAGGTCACAGTGGTAGTTAGTGGCAGAGCAGAAACTAGAAACCTGACCTTCTCACTCTTCATCCAGCCCCTGGCAGTAAGTTCGGTAGTTAGATAAGGGAGTTAACTGTTTCTGACCATCACAATGTCAACTGTACAAGACAGTCATGGAATGAAGTGGTACAGAGGTAAATACAGAAGCTGGTGATCTCTCTGTCTTCTCTCATTCATTGAACACTTATCATGGGCCAAAGTGCTGTCCTCAGCCCTGTCCTCTTTTTAATAACAGATATTTTTATTACCCTCTTAGTATCCCGAAATGTAATCCATCCATAGTATAGTTACTGAGTATATAAGTAATGAAAAGGGGCAATAAAATAAAAGTAATTTGTAATAAAATGTGATTTCCCTACGCTAATGTTTGTAGATGACTTCACTAGAACACATATTAAAGAAGTCAGAAATGGGTGTGTATATATAATGAATAAATTTGGATTTAAGACAAAGAATCAGAAGACTTCATATAAGAAATACAGACACGTAAAAGAACAAGGGCAGACTAAGAGAAGTGTTAGGGCAATTATAAACTAGAGTAATTTGTATATAGCAGAAAGGAGGAAATAATGGTAATCATAGGGAGAACACTCTAAGTCAAGTTACAGACTGCTGGAGTAGAGAAAATGTGGAAGTACAGCATTGTATGAATGAGAGAATACCTACTATAAATTCACTTCCACTGGAATTCCAAAACTACTTCCTGGAACATTTTCATGTTGTTACTAATGTGAACTTGGCTTCAAGGGACTCTGCAGGTGACTCATCATACCCTCACGAATAACAGATAAAATATTTCCAAAATGAAAATTATTGATTGAGTGCTGATATTGCTTTTTAAGTTTGTTTTCCAGTAATATTGTAGCCTATTGATTCTAGAGGTAGGAGCCAGACTACAGAAAATGATTGAATTACTCACCACAGCAACCTTGTGGGTGGAGATTCCTATACAGTACTTACTTATGATTATGTACCAGATTCTACAGGTTAAGATTCATTATAGGTTTAGTTTAGTGGGACATTGTGTGTTGTATGGGACATTTGGGAAATTTTTCATTAAGTGGGACAGCCACCCCTCCTCACCCAAAGTCAACAGAACTCCCCTCCTCCAGAAATCATTACACACCTGAGCCCCTCTCAAAGTATTCTCTAGGGGATGGTCCGGCCCTGATGAGAACTGTAGGGCTAGAGAAACAATGTTTTTACGGCGCTATGGATTATCTTTCATGCCCCTACCCACCCATCTTTACTTCTAAATGGTACCATCCCACTTGTTCACTGGTCTCCTGCCTTCAGTGGACAAGGACTACAAACGTCACTGCCCACCAAGTTGAAGTTCATGTTCTGATATTTTTCCCATCGCTGTCACCTTTATAAAGATTTACTTCTTCTGATCCTTATTTCCCTGGAATCTATGCTTTGTGGGTGACTATGAATGGTGACAAATTAATATACAAGCTGGCTAATTTTTTAGTTCCCCTGGGCTTTAACCTTGTTTAAATGCATATCTCCAGAAAACATTGAAGGCTTTTATGTAGAGAGGAAGACATATACATTCATACATATGTATGTGTGTATATGTATATATACATGCATGTGCATGTTATATTTGTGTATATACATATATACACATATCATTTCAGGTACTCCAACAACAGGAAAGAAGGTAGCATTATTTGAGATTTTATTTTTCATTCCTTCAAAACATTTTTATGCAAACAAAAAGTGGCACTGGTCCCATATTAGAAATGGCACAATAAAAGTAATGCTATAAAATATGCTCTTAGAAGAGACCCAAATCTGCAACCAATCTAAATAAGCTGTTGTGTTAGAATTTTTTTCTATTACTACTAGCATGTAGGAGTTGGGGACAGGGGAGAGTATAGGCAACTGTGTGGTCTGTCTTCTATGTATTCAGTCTGTGCGCTATTGACACATTAAAAGCACACCAGCATCTCTACAAAATGATAGTATTTGCAGAGACTGGAGATTTTGAAGATTAGCCATTGCACAACCTACAGGAAAGTGTAGGATCCCAGATACAAGGAGGAATTGAGAGCAAAATTCTAATTTTTTTTAATTTCTGATGTTACTTCTAGAACATAACATGAGACTTGCACTTAGAATTAAGAGTTAATATGAAATGTCATTTCAGTATGGACTGCATCAAGCATCTTGAATTTACCAAATTGTAAGATATTTTTGTTAGATTACTTCCCATTTTCTGTCCGTCTTAGATGTCTGTTGTATCTTTGTATATCTTACTTTTTTTTTTAAGAAAGGAGCTTTTTAATGTAAGCCCTTAACAGTTAAAATTGAAGTCTTTGTGTGTATGTGTGAATACCAGTTGCTTTCACACAATCACAAGATTCTCTACATAGGACATGTTTTACCCAATCAAGAAAGGCAGCCTTTCCTACAAAGGGGAAGCAGCAATTGTACAGAACACAATTTGATCTATGATTGTTTTGCCTTGTGTAGTTCATTCTTACTGGAAGCTTCTTGGTCAATTGAATGGCCTGGCACTCAACCTCAGACTGACCCCTAACATTATTTGGTTGACTTTTGTTACAATTTCTAGTAAGTGTGTAGTGGTGCATTGGGACCTTGGAGAAGATGAAATTGAGGTGGTTAGATTGTGGAGGTGATAAGGAAAATAAGAAGCTTCTTTCATTTGAGCAGCACAAAGACCTATATAGGCGATGAAATTTTATTGTAATACCTGCCTTTTCTTGTTATGCTTTTATTCTTGTATGGAATAAAGGCAAAAAATTGTGACAGTAAAGCCTTCCATCTTCTTTAAACTGTTAACTTGTACACAGGAAAAACCTTCATTGTCAGAATTAACAGATACGATACATTCCAGTCACTAGGTTCCTGGTGCCTCCTTTACCATACTAGCACTCTAAGCTGAAATCTAAAACACTCAAGGATGTACTTCAGAAAAGGGAAACTACACCTAAACAATGTGAAAAAATTGCAGAAGCCTCTATTAGGTATACATGAAAATGGAAAAACAAAATAAGACAATATTGTCAATTCAGATGAAGAATATGCCATTTACTTCTTCTTTAGTTTCAAAAGCAAGAAGCTACCTTTAGCTTTGTAGTCATTTCTGGTGTTTTGCCTTTATCACAGAGGGGCATCAGAGCCGTGACCCACAGGTACAGGGTACTTTAAGCAAAGACTGTCTGTGATAAATGGTGGTGTTCAGTGAATACTTTCAAAAAGTTTTCAAATTGAAATGTAAACACAATTCTTTTAGAAACATATCTCTTAAAAGATTTGATTTTCCCACAGCATCCCTTGAACATTAGATTAAAATATGACTAATTTATCCCCCCAAAAAAATCAATTTTCTCAATCTATTGAAATATCCTTAGGTATTAGTCATATTATTGGACTAAAAGCAGTAAATATCAACATTATTTTACCTTCTAGTATTTGTGCTCTATTTTCAATTAGGAATTTTTTATTAGCAGAGAATGAGATTCTACTTCTGTGACACGGCTGGCATTCAGCTGCATGCACTGTTAGGGTCTCGTTGGTCATTACTGGCTAGACCCCAAGTTGTACTGATTCTTAAGTATTTTAAATATTAATTCTATACTTACATTATCACTTTCATTATCTCTCTGTCTCACTTGCTGAAAAGTCTAGCAAAGCCAGATTTTGCAGATCAGGGAATTATAACAGCATTTAGAATAGAAATAGATTTGCAAATTGTTGAACTCTCAAGTAGCAGAGATTGTTCATCTAGTACATCAGAACTTTAGTTCATTTAGAGTTTTCCCAACATACATACACAAAGTACTCCAATAAGAATTCCATGAAATTATTGCCATATGTTTTATTTAGAGCATTCTAAAAAACATAACCATGACTCAGAGGTTCTTCTAAGTTCCCTATTTGTAGATACAACTGTATATTAGGCATTTCTTCTTGTCTATCTTAAAGAAACATCAAGTGAAACATGTCAAAATCAAACTTGTCATCTCTGCCCATCTCACACCAAACCACAGGGTTCCCCAGCTCCCAATCTGTGTTTTATCCTTGCCATTCTTTCTCATTCAACTCCATCTCACAGCCTCCCCACAGTTATTGATTGTTACCTCCCAAAGCGTACTGACAAAACTGCCTTCGGCCATCACCCAAGTCTAAGCTTTCAGTCTGTTGTGTAAATAAGTGCAGGAGCTTTATAACTACTCTGCTAGCATCCAACATTGCTCCCCGCTCCGAATCCATCCTCCAAAGCTGCCAGAGAAGTCTTTTCAAGATGCAAGTAGAACTACCGCTCCTTCAGCTCCACACATCACTTCAGTGGATTACCATTGCTTTTCTGAAGATTGAGACCAGAACTGTGCTCCTGATTTTTTGAAACCCAGCATGATTAGACTCTTACAGTTTCATCTCTTTTGGTTCTTCCCCTCCTTTCCTCTGCTTCAACTGGTAGGCTTTCTTCCAGTTGTGCTGCTCCTTCCCCTTCCTGTTCCCATCTCTGCAAATGTACATACCTAGGTAATACTCATTAGCACTTAAAATATCTACCCCAAATGTCTCTTTCGCAAATGAGCCCTCTTCCCTTAGACTGAGCTGAATCCCCTTATAATATACATATATATATACATATATAGTTGTATGCATAAATACACCCATATTTATGTATTTAGATCCCTCATCACCAATAGTTGCAAAGAGCTGTAAATTCATATTTACTCACGTAATTATTTAACCACTAGGGTAGGGCCCCTTCTGGTGTGATGGTCCTGCATTCCTAGGAAATACTATAGTGCCTGCTTAGCTTGGAAGTCTAATAAGTATTTGTTAAATAAATGTTGACTAAACATCCCCATTTTTAACCCCATGTGTGCACAGGCATACATATATAGTACACCCGAACATACACCCACTCTCACATGCTAATTTAAATATGTACATACATACGTATATACACACATATGTATATACACATATACACACATACTTGTAAGCTGTGAGACCCCACCTTTTCTTTCTTGTGACCTCCCCAAGTATCATTCTTCCCTTTCTTCAAATTTGCTTTCATTGTCAGTGACTCATTCAGAAGTGGTCTGAGTAGCACTGCATTTACTTAGAAAGTGAGGCTGGCCTATTCAATTTCTTAGCCCTCCCCCCAAAAAACCCAAAAACAAAAACAACAAAAAACAATCCCAGCCTTTTCAGCTTTTCTTCACATTATTTCCTCCAATATGTGAAATTCCTTAATAATTTCAAGAATTTTTAAAGGCTTTAATTTTGGGGATTTGTGTGCATTTTGGCATTAGACAATAATCTAAGAAAAAGAGAAGCCCCTGAAGGTTACCTTGTACATGTGGTCTCCATGTGGAGATAAAATAAATGAAAGAGAACAAAAATTGAAATAAGAATAAATATATGAAATTGAATTGAAAGAATAATATAAAACTCTATGCTATAAATTAAAAGTTTATATTTTTAAGAATTGCACAAAGGCTTCAAACTATGGCTAAAATAGTTAAGGAACAGATCAACATACTGACTGGCACTTACTGTGTTCTAGTTACTATTCTAATATTTGTGCCTAAATCCAATTGCTGCATTAAAAGTGAGTTGATCAGTTCTATTCCCAGTCAGGGCACATGCCTGGGTTGCAGACCAGGTCCCCAGTGGGGGCCATGTGAGAGGCAACCACACATTGATGTTTCTCTCCCTCTCTTTCTCCCTCCCTTCCACTCACTCTAAATAAATACATAAAATCTTTTTTTTTTTAAATAAGTACCTACAGCATCTCATCAATGTTATAATAAAATGATGTTTTCAAGGAAAAAAAATAAAAGTGAGTTGAGTTAGTCTTCTTTTTATTTTCCAGCCCTCCTGCTTCAGTTAGTTTAGGGGAGAATGTGGTAAGCCTGGAGAATACCTTGTGCCAGAGAACAAGGGAGTGCTCAGAAGCTGATAGGTGGGGACACCTCGGAAGCCAGATTTAAGAGACACCCCTGGTCAAATTTGGGGTCACTTGGACATAAAAGGTAATGGTGTATGTAACGGATTAGAGCATATTGTTCTAATGTTAGAACAATGTTAATAATGTAATGTAGGTAAAGATTGTATAATACTCATTATTAATTTTCTGTAGGTTAGACATTTTTCAAGATAAAAATTAGGTAAATATTCTATGATTTTAAACCAACTACTTAATGGATGAGATCATTGCCACATTGTCTGAAGTGAGCTAGCATTTGCAAAAGTTGTTTAATTAGGCAGTTAGAAAAGTGTCTAACTATCTTTATTTGGCATTAATACTGTTTCATAATTTATATTTAAACACTTTAGAGAAAGCTGTTCTTAAAATAATATATTTTAGGCAATATAGGAAGAAATAATATAAGACTTTCAGTAAATATTAGATCAACTAGTATTTTTTTTTCATTTTTTCAGTTAGAGATGAGAACTTTTCAACATTAGAAATTTTAAAAGATAATTAGGCCACTTGGTACTATGTTTTCCTCTCTTCCATAACTTTTCTTAAACATTTGGTGCTTACCTATAAAACGAAGGATGAGATTATCAGTGATTTTCACTGAAAGATCCGCAACAGCAGCACGCAGTGTGTCGTGTAGACTAGACTGGCCAGGGTCCGGGAAGATTTAGGATCCAGTGTGATTCTTAACTTAACAGCAGTCTCCGCTGAACTCTAGACGAGGCGGATGAGCACTGTTAGCGCTTGCTTATTAGAGAAAGGTACTTAAAGCTAAATACTTTCCCCCCAAAAAAGTCTCTGGTCAATAACATGAAGGCCAATTCTACATGAAGCACAAAATAGAAGAAGTTAAATAAAAATATTTACAAAATTTGTAAGAAAACATCTCCAGGAAAATTTCAACTTCAAATTAAGTGTTTAGGATATTTCTCCTCTTTTTAAAGTATATGATGTAATATTCATACTTTGCATGAATACTTTTCTAATAACATTTAGAGCTGCTTAGGATATATACCTTTCACATAACCAGAACCAAGTGGAGTGGTGCTTCTTGATTTTTGATTAAAAACAGAACTAGTGTATCTTAAGATGTAATAAACTAAAGATAAGAATATCAGTAGACTTCTTTCCCCTTATATTTCATATCATAGTTCAAAAATTATTATAAATTATAACAAGCCAGAGAGGTTCACATTTCTGAAAATTCTGAAAGAACCAGTTTCTTGACACTGCCAGCTTGTATAACACTTGAGGCTAAATTTCACTGTGATAGGATCTCCTCACTAAAAAATTATAACTCATCAGCAGCTTATATTAGGGTAAATATCAATAATCAGTTTGAAGTTGGTACTGTTTTAATATGGGGAAACAGAAAATTACCATGGAGAGAAAGTTGATTCTTTAAAAGTCTTGATCATCTACAAGTAAATGCAATAACAGGTTTAGGGCTTCCACCCGGTGCCCCTCCACTCCACCCCCCCTCCCAAGCTACCTATGTGTATATCAGCAGTAAGACATGGATGCCTATTTTACTGAGGGAGTTTTAGGACCTGAGAGGACTGAGTGAGACTGAATTTTGTAATGTCATTCAACTCTTAATATATACTTATTTCATACTTTTTTTAAAGTTATGACCATGAATAAAGTAAGTTAAAAGTTGTTTGAATTTATAGCAATAGGAAAAGTGGACTTCCATATAGAATTTGGCTTTAAAAGGGAACAGCTATAAGGAAAATTTGTGTAGGTAATTATTAGCTGGAAGCTATTTGTACTCTCAGTTTATTGAATATACACTTATGCTAATAAGACTCTGCATGAATAGAACCTTTCAATAATAAATCCATGTAAAAGATTGTGCCTTGGGGAATAATTCTAGGTGTCTAAGAATACTGAATACCCTGCATTCAGAATACAGAGCTCTAGATCAAGTTTGTAACTGTTTTTCATTCATGATGTTTAATAGGTCATTTTACCTAAAGTCTCAGAAAGCTGAAGTAAAACAAACAATGGAAAATGGTGCTGTTCTATTGTACAGACATTCAAAACACTGCAATCACAGAAGAAATTCCAAAGGAGCACTGTGAAGCCTGTCACCAGAAGTGAGCTAAACAACACTTGGGATCATAATATCAGAAATAAATACCTAATTACTACCTGATAAGTCTTCCTGTCATTGCATATTGGAATCACTGACTAACTGATTTTTGCTTTTGTGGCATCTACTCTCCTACTTAGAAAAAGCACTTTAGTAGTAAAATTAAATATAGAAGAGTTGCATTCTCTTTATGAACTCTCTATATTTATAATACTTTGCAGAACTGTGCATATCCAAAAGTAATTTTACTGAATGTTAACAAAATAAAAATAAAACGAAGGACCCGTTCAGTTCCCTTTCCTCATTTTGTTATTTTATATTTCATGTTTTCATCTTTAAATGAAAGCAGTACTCAAACCAGTTTTTTTTATTATTATTACTGTTTTTCTTTTTGAGTCATTTTGGTTTGTGAGTAGCTAGATTTCATTATAAAGCTTTTATTCTAGGAGGGCCCATGTGGGTTATACTGCCTGTACTTTTGCTTGCCCAATCCTTACCCACCACCACCCCATGAGCACCACGCTCTCCCCTCCTCTGATACCGATGTATCTAGTCCATGAGCCATTTTCTGACTTTCTCCCCTTTCTTGCAGGGAGGCAGCAATGTGGAATAGCTGGAGCTGGTATAGTGGGGCATTCTGCAGCTGCAGGGGTATAGGTCTTGCCCAGAATGCCCTCTTTCACCAGGTGTGTTTTAATTTGCCCTCAAGTTTAAACATTCAAGTCTGTAACTCTGTTGTTATTCAGCAGTCATGGCTTTTCATCCATTGTCTCCCATAAGAGATCACCCCATAGCTAAATAAAAGTAGTAGGGGAGTGTGTTCTTTTTTTTAGCAGCTCTCTAGATTTAGAGTTCAGCAGGTATGCTTTACAGTTGTGATTTCAAGTTGTGATACTTCTCTTGTTTTATTGACGATAGAGTACTGAGAATTACTCTGTTTTTTTTTAATATGCTTTATTTTTAGAGCAACTTTAGATTCATAGAAATATTGAGCAGAAGGTAGAGAGATTTCCCATATTCCTCCTGCCCATCCCAAGCCCTCCCACAACCTCCTCATTATTAACTTACCTCACTGGAGTGGAACATTTTGTACAACTGACGAATCTACATTGATGCCCCATGATCACCTAAAGTTCATAGTTCGCATCATGGTTCCTTCCTGGTGTTGTATTGCCTACACATTTAGACAGATTTATAATTACATGCAATCACAATTATAACATACAGAGTGACCTCACTGTATGCCCCACCTACTTATACCTGCCTCCCCTCTAACCCTAGCAGCCATTGACCTTTTTCACTTGTCTCCACCCTTTTGCCTGTTTCACAATGGCATAGAATTGAAGTCATACAGTAGGTAGCCTTTTTAGACAGATGTCTTTTACCTGTAACATGTTTTTTCAGCACTGAATAATGTCCCAGTGCCTGGGTGTTCCACAGTTTATTTATCCCTTCACCCATTGAAGACATTGTGCTTGCCTCCAAGTTTTGGCAATTATGAATAAACATGCTTTAAACATTCATTGGCAGGTGCATAGGTCTGTGTTTTTTTTTTTAACTTACATTTTCAACTCCTTTGGATAAATACCAAGGAGTGTGATTGCTAGATTGTATGTAAAAAGCTGCCAAACTGCCTTCTGAAGTGACGGTACCATTTTGTATTCCTACCAGTCTGTGATTAATTTTGAGTGAATTTTTCTGTAGGTTTTAGGTATAGGGTTTTTTTTTTTTATTTTGCCTATGGATATCCAGTTATTCCAGTATTACATATTTGTTGAAAGACTGTACTTGCTCCATTGTATTTCCTTTGCTCTTTTGTCAAAGCTCAGTTGACTGTATTTATGGAGATCTGTTTCCGGGCTGGGCTCTCTATTCTGTTTCATTGACTTATTTTTCTATTTTTTTGTTTGCTTTTTACCACTACTACGCTGTCTTGATTGCTGTAGCTTTATGTGGAGTCTTGAAGTTGGGTAATGTCACAGTCCTCCAACTTTGTTCTTCTTCAATATTGTGTTGGCTGTTCTGGGCATTTTGCCTTTCCATATAAGCTTTGGAATCACTTTGTTGATATCCATGAAATAACTTGCTGGGACTTTGACTGGGATTGCATTGAATTTGTAGATTAAGTGACTGGGAAGAACTGATATCTTAATGATACTGAGTCTTCATATCCATAAACATGGAATATCTCTCCATTTACTTAGTTCTTTGATTTTTTATCAGAATTTTGTAGTTTTATCTATGTAGACCTTGTTCATAGTTTGTTAAATCCATACCTGAATATTTAATTTATTGGGATATTATATATTAGCAATAAACTTGGTATTATTTTAATTTCTAATTCTACTTATTTTTTAATATATATACTTATATCTGCAATTGACCCTACATTAACCATGTATCCTCCCCTTTTTCTTAATTACTCTGACCAGAGTCTTATTGCTTTTATTGACCTTTTCAAAGAAGCAGTTTATACTTTTGTTAATTTTATTCATTGATTTCCTTTTTTAATTTTATTGGTTTCTGCTCTAATTTTTATTATTTCCTTTCTTCTGCCTACTTTGTAATTAATTTGCTCTACATTTTCTTATTTCTTGAGGTCGTAGCTTAGATTATTGATTTTTAGATAACATATGTTATCTATAAATTTTCTTCTAAACACTGACTCTGCAGCATTCTACAAATTTTAATAAGTTGTATGTTTATTTTTCATTTAGTTCGAAATATTTTAAAACATCTCTTGAGATCTCTTCATTGACCCATGTGTTATTTGGGGGTATGTTGTTTAGTCTCCAAGTATTTGGGGATTTTTCAAATCTATCTTATTGTTATGAATTTCTGGCTTAATTCCATTGTGACCTCAGAGGAGAGATTTTATGATTTCTACTCTTTAAAATTTTTAATGCCCGTTTTCTGACCCAGAATGTGGTTTATTTTGGTGTATGTTTCATGTGAGCTTGACAAGAATGTGTATTTTTGCTATTGTTGGTTGAAGTACCATAGATGTCCATTTCAGCCAGTTGGTTAATGGTGTTGGGTTCATGATGTCCTGCCTGATACATATGTCCATTTCTGATAGAGGGGTGTTGTCGAAGTCTCCAAGTATAATAGTGGATTCATCTATTTTTTTCTTCTAGTTCTTTCAATTTTTGCCTCCCATAGTTTGATGTCTCTTGTTAGGCACATATACATTAAGGATTCTTATGTCTTCTTGGAGAATTGACCCTTTTATCATTTTGTAATGCCTGTCTTTAGTTCTAATAATTGTTCTTGCTGTGAACTCAGGACCAACTTAACTGAATTCTCTGCTCTGGGTACTTCAAGGCTGCAGTCAAGCTGTAGGTTGGGCCCCATTCTCATCTGAAGCTGAGTGTCTTCTTCCAGACCCATTGCATTTATGGGCAGAATTTAATTCCTTATAGCTGCTATCAGACTGAGAGACTCAAAGCCTACAGGTCAACCTCTTCAAAGGAACTTCACAGATAGCTTTTTGCCTCTTCCAGGCCAGTAGGAGAACATCTCTAACTTCAAGGAAATCCTGACCTTTCTTTTAAAGGGATCACCTGATTAGGCCAGGCAACCCAGGATACTCTATTTTAGTTTATCTTTTTCATTACGTAAATATGATGATTTGATTCATGTTGACATTGTGAAATGATTACCACAATCAGGTTAATTTACACATTTATCACCTCACAATGTTACCTTTCATGTGTGTGTGTGAGTGTGTGTGTGTGTGTGTAGTGAGAATGCTTAAGATCTACTGTCTTAGCAAATTTCAAGCATACAATGAAGTGTTATTAACTATAGCCACCATGCTCAGAACTTACTCACCTTATAACTAAAGGCTTGTGCCCTTTGACAAGTAACTCCCCATTCACCCAACCTGCAGCCATGGGTAACCACCATTCTATTCTCCGTTTCTGTGAATTCACCTTTTTTTTTTTAGATTCCACTTATAAGTGAAATCATACAGTATTTGGCTCTCTCTGTCTGGCTTATTTCCCTCAGCATAATGTCCTTCAGGTTTATCTGTGTTGTCACAAATGACAGGATTTCGTTCTTTCTCATGGCTGAAATAATCTCTTTTAATTAACTCAAAGGAACCAATTAAGGACATTAATTAGTTCTGTAAGATTTCTTTACCTTTTCCATTGGACATTATTAGAAGCAAATTACAGGTTTTGTCCACACTCAAGGGAAGGGAATTATACAGGGCTGGGTCTTTTGGGGCCCATCGTAGAATTCTGCTGCCACAGAGATCTTGAGTCATATATTTAACTCCCTGATGCCTCTGCTTGGTTTGGTCATAAACATCTAAAATGCTACAAGATCAAAACTGAGCTCTTGATTTTCAACTTTGAAGATTTCTCTCATCCCATGTCATCTCAGAAGTTAATTTTATTTTTTTCCAGCTCTACTGCCATTACCCTAATTCAAGTCATCCTCATTGTCCATGTTTGTAGCCTACCACAGCCTCCTTCCTAGTTGACCTCTTCATTTCTCCGCCTATTCCTCATATATAGCAAGAGTGATCATGAATCATAGATCTAATCCCTTTTCTTCTCTAATTATAACCATTCGGTAATGACTTGTTGCCCTTTAGGAATGCCCTTAAGAACCTGGGAGGACCTTGCCTAACTTTCCAAGCTCATCTTAGACCCTTTCCTTTTATTCATTAAGCTTCAGCCAGGCTGACTTCTTTCAGTTCCTGTGCTGTACTCAGTTCTTTTCCCTTTCAGAGTATTTGCACATGTGAGGCACTCTGTGCAGCACTCGCTCCCTTCCCTGCAACTTTACACCTGACCAGATCTTTTCTGTTGTTCAGGTCTCAGCCTAAACATCATCTCTTCAAAGATGCCTTCTCTGGCCAACATGTCTAAACAAGGTCTGCTGCTTCTATAACCAATATTCTTTACCTTGCCCCTTGCTTTTTAGTACTTGTCACACTTTGTAATCATATTTTAATTTGTTCTAACTTGTTTTCTTGCTTTTTCCCTTCTCTTGTGTCCCAGTACCTAAACAATGCCTGTCAAATAACATCATCAAAATATAGGCTAGAGTAATTCAAAGAAAGCATTTATAGGAAATGTTGGCTTTGAGATGTCCATTTGTACGAGAGTCAGAAAAGAAGAAATCTCCATGACAGAGGAAATAAAGAGCAAAAACCAACCAGTAGGTGTAGAGATTGGCATGCAGTGCTCAGGAATCAGTAGACCAGAAAGGAGGCTTCACGTTGGGGAGCAGCGGGAAATTAGGTTGCAGAGGTGTGCTGACTACTTTATAAAGAGCCTAGAAGCCAGACAGAAGAGTGTTCTACCTCAGATTAAAAACTGGATGCTTTTTAAGCAAAAGAAAAATATTTGATAAGCAATATTTAAGAAAGATTAATCAGGCAGCATTATTTCTATTAAATTGGAGAGATAATCTGGAAAAAATTCATTTGCGCAGAAGTCTTTTTGTTCATTTATTCAATAAATATTTCTATACTATTCACTATGTCTAAGGTACCGTGTTTGCCATGATGGTAGCATGGCCATCACTTCAAAAATGAGCCCTAAAGAACAAACAAGGACCAGCTTGAGGTTGGTGAAGGGTCTGAAAAAGAAAGGAGAGAATGTTCATGTGCCCAGGGACAGGAGGGAATAAAGTTAGTTCTTATAAATTTAGTAGTTTGGCCTGCCTTGAGAGTAGAGTTTGAGGTACAGGGAGGTATGGGTGATAAAACAAAAGAGGCAAACAAGAGCTAGATCAGGAAGAGCCTTGTTTATTGTTATAAGAAATTTGGTCTGACCTTGGCTAGTGTGGCTCAGTGGATTGAGCATGGGCTGTGAACCAAAGTGTCACTGGTTCGATTCCCAGTCAAGGCACATGCCTGGGTTGTGGGCCAGGTCCCCAGTGAGAGCTACATGAGAGTCAACAATACATTGATATTTCTCTCCCTCTCTTTCTCCCTCCCTTCTCGTCTCTCTAAAAAATAAATAAATAAAATCTATAAATAAATAAATAAATATGGTCCAGTTAAGAAATGTGAGGGATGGTGTAATATACAAATAGAAATGTCCAGTAGACATTTAGAAATATGAGACCAGAACACATGAGTTATTGGAACTGGAACATGGGTTAAATTTTTATCCTTGCAGAAGTTAGATCATTTCATGAGTGACGAAGCAGAGAAGAGAAATGGATGAGATTATTAAAGGTTGACCAAGCAGAGATCACCATAGGAGCCAGAGATACAAGACCTTTCAGTGGTCAACAGGCCAGTGGCACACAGGGGTCAGGAACTCAAAAGATGTATTTTGTAACGTCAAGAAGGAAATAACTTGAAACCATAGTAAAGGAAGTTCTGTGTGGTTGTCTGGATGACCAAATGACAGCCAATTAGAACATGTCAGGGTGGATGTCCACTTTGTGAGCACCTTAGATGCAGATAAATGATGTAATGATGTCAGTGTTGGAAAATAGAATGTTTTCTTAAGACAAATAGCCCCTTATATTCTACTTAGGCTATCAGTTTACTTAGTTCTGACTTCTGGTAATTAAAAGTAAATTAGCTCATGTTGGCAATTTTTAATAGATTTCATAATGTCAACCTTGCTCTATGTAAGTTTTACTTGAGGAGTACAGTTAAGTTTAATGATGGAAAGAATGTAATTTGGAGACAAGCAACACCGTGTCTTCCTGTTATGAGTCATGTGAACTTTTATATTTTGGTGTTTACTTCTGTATCTCTAAATAGTATCCACATTTTGGAACTTGATATTTTAGTTTGTATCTGTTTATTGATTCTCCATGGGGTAGAAATTGGTCCTTTTTCCTTCCTCATCTTACTCCCATATAATCCTTGTCCTTCCCAATCCTCTGACCCTCCCAAAATAGGGATAGCATTTTGTTTAGTTACCTAGTCAGTGTTTTTATAATCACGGCTGTATAAATATTATCCACAGCTTAGCCATGCAGTTTAATTTTTTCTTTTCCAGAATTTTCCGTTTTCTCTGAAGTTAATATTTTTCTCTTTAATTGTTTAATGCTCTAAGGGTTTGTTTTCTCACTAATCAAACTCCATCATAGTCTAAATAGCCTGTCTAGATGTTCAGAGAAATCAGCTAGTCTACAGTTTTACATTTCTAAAGTTTCTCCCAAGCCTCTGTCCTCCAGTTTGAACTGCTTGCCCTCCAAACCTACTCCATGGCTTCATCCTTCACTACCATCCAGAAATCCCTCTCATCTCTGTCCTCTGCCGGACCTGTGGTTTTCTATGTCTTATTTCTCCCTCTCTTCTTCCTCCCTTGCTTTCTCAGATCCTCCCATAGCTTTTTTGGAGTGTAAATTTTTTGAGAACTTATCAGAAAATGCTTCTTCTACCCACACCCTTGGTTGAGAATTGAGTAGAAGCTAATAGAATTTTAAGTGGTTTTAGTAATTTAAGTGATTAAAATGATTTTACTTGAGAATTTTGAAGGTATTCTTTCTCCATTGCTTTATTTTAGATTCCAGAATTGCTGTTGACAAGTCTGATGTCATTCTGATTCTTGATATCCTCTGGTTATATTCTGGTTGTTACTCTCTGACAACACATGGAATCTTTTCTCCATTTCTAGTGCTCTTAAATGTCAGTATGATGTTCCTTGATATATTAATCTCTTATCCAGTGTGCTAAGTACTCAGTGATCCCCTTAAATCTGGAAGCTCATGTCCCTCAGTTACCTGAAATTTTCTCAAGTCACATCACTAATGGTCTTCCCCATTTGCTTTCTCAGTTCTGTCTATGGGAACTCCTATTATTCAGATTTTGAAACTCCTAGACTAATTCTATTTCCTGCTTTTCTTTCTTGTTCAATTTTCAATTTCTGTCCTTTTGCTCTACCTTCTGAGGAGACACTTTAACTTATCACTAGATTTTTTAAAAATTTTGCTCTCTGCTTCCTTTTCTTTTTATTAAATATAGGGTTCCCTCCTGCTTTTTTTAAAATTATATTTTATTGATTATGCTATTACTATTGTCCTGATTTTTCTCCCTTTGCCCCCCTCCACCCAGTGTACCAAACCCTCGGGCAATCCTTTGAAGTTCATGTCCAGGGGTCATGTGTGTAAGTTCTTTGGCTATTCCATTTACTCTACTATATTTTACATCCCCATGGCTATTCTGTAACTACCTATTTGTACTTCTCAATCCCCTCCCTCTTCATCCATTCTCCCCTCCCCCATCCTATCTGGTAACCATCTGGTAACTAACTTCTTTTCTCTGGCCGCTTTTTAAGAGTCTCTCTTTACCTTTAACCTTTGGCCTTTTAATTCTGATGTGTCTAGGAGTGGGCCTATTTGTATCCATCATAATTGGGACTCTGTGCTTTCTGAACTTGTATACCTATTTCCTTCACCAAATTAAGGAACTTTTCTTTCACTATTTTTTCAGATAGATTTTCAATTTCTTACTCTTTCTCTTCTCCTTCTGGAGCCCCTATGATGTGAACGTTGGTCCTCTTGAAGTTGTCCCAGAGGCTGTTTATACTATCTTCATTTTTTTCAATTCTTTTCTCTTCTTGTTCTGCGTGGTTGTTTTTTGCTTCCTTATGTTCCAAATCATTGATTTGAATCTGTTTCATTCAATCTACTGTTATTTCCCTGTAACTTGTCATTTATTTCAATTAGTATACCCTTCATTTCTGACTGGATCTTTTTTATGCTAAGGTCCTCACTAAGTTCCTTGAACATCCTTATAAACAGTGTTTTGAACTCTGCATCTGATAGATTGCTTATCTCCATTTCATTTAGCTCTTTTTCTGGAGTTTTGATCTGTTCTTTCATTTGGGCCATGTTTCTTTGTCTTCTCATTTTGTCAGCCTCCCTGTGTTTGTGTCTACATATTAGATAGAGTGGTTTTGACTCCATGTCTTGGTATTGTGGCCCTAATGTAATAGGTGTCCTGTAGGGCCCAGTGGCACAGCCTCCCCTATCACCCAAGCTTGGTAGTCAAGGTGAATCCTTCATGTGGACTGAGTACACCCTCCTCTCATAGTTTAGCCTTGGTTGCTGTTGGCAGATCAATGGGACCGATTTACCCAGGCTAGTCAGGGGCAAGGATTGGCTATGACCACTGACCACCAACCTCCACCCTCCATGGAGGATCAGTCATGCAGGGGCAGGGTGGTGGTGCTTGCAGTGGTCTGTAGCTGTCCACTGGGTACACTGTGGTTTCCCTGGGTGGTGAAGGGCAAGGTTAGCTCTCACCTGCGTTTTGCCTGCAGCACCCTCCCTGAGCTATAGAGCAATCTGAGATGGCTGCTACTTGTGCTAGCCTTGGAGATTCTCAGCTGAAGCCAAGCTGTGCATCCAATTTGGATGTTGTTAGTGCTCACTAAAGCCAAGTTGCTTATTTGATAGGATTTAGGAGCCAAGACCAGCCATTCTTATAGAAAAGCAGCTTGGGTGGGCCCATAAGTTTTGTTGGGGCAAAGCCTCTGCAGATCTTCAGTAGGCTCAAACAGTGTTAGCTAGGTTAATGGAGTCTCAGATATGGCACTACCTTGTAGCCTCTGTGGCGGAAAGGTGTGTTGTGACCATTCAAGGCCAGACAGGTTCCAGGATTTGGGCAGACAGAAGAAAATTCACAGAGCCATTGGGAATGGCTGACATGCCTTTATTGTAGGGTGGGGCAGTCCACACATGAAACAAGTCATGTGTCACCCTGGCAGGGAGTCCCAACTTCCTTATATACTAAATGCACAGCAAGATGCCAAGATATTGTATAACACAGTGTGATTCTGTGCATGTGGGCCCATGCAGGGCTATGGGAATACTGCTTATCGGGCCCAGTCTCAAGGCTGTGAGAATGTTGCTTATCTTAGTTGCCCATACATCTGCATGAGGGAGACTCACTGACTGTTTACCCTACAGAGAATTGAGCAAAGGGACAATGGCCTTTGCTCACCTTTATGCAAGGTGAGACACTTCAGTTTCTCCCTGTACACCACTAGTGCCTTTCAAGCTGCTACTCCCGTGCTAGAGCTAAGAGAGAATGAGTCTCAGTAGGTGAGTCTGTGTGTGGGTTCTTTCAGAGGAACTTCTTGGGTCTCTAGAAGTTTCTTCCACCAACTCAATCCCTGCTGGATTTTGTAGCCAAAAGTTCTGGGGACTTCTCCTGGCACAGGAATCCTGGGCTGGGTACCTGGTGTGTATCTGGGACTCCTCGCTCCTAAGATATCCCTCCCAAATTTTTATCCACATGGATGTTGGACCAGCCTGTTCTGTCTGTGTCTGCACCCCTCCTACCAGTCTGGATGGATGTGGTTTCTTTAATTCCGCAGTTGTCAAACTTCCAGTCAACTCAATTTTGTAGTTGTCAGACTTGCATTCAGCTCCATTTCTGATGTTCCTGAATGATGATTGTTCTATATTTTAGTTGTAATTTTCATATGGTTGTGTGAAGAGGCAAGTCATGTCTACCTACTGCCATCTTGACCATATCCATCCTGCTTTGCTGTAACCAATGTTTTTTCTTATATCTCTAAGGATATAAAATATGGTTCTTTTGAACTTTTTGTTTGTTTGTTTTGTTCTTTCCCTTGCTTCTCTTCTGGTTATCTATTGTGTTCTCTCTTGCTTTTTGTCTTCTGGAGAAACTAGTGTATCTGTCCTGTGTTTTATAGTAGTACACAGTATCTTGCTTCTTATTGGTATCTATAGAAACAATTTTATTTCAGTATTTATGATCTTTTCTGCTGGTTATCGTTCCTCAGCCTATCCTTCACTTTCTAAAATTTTGTTGTCCTCTTACTCTTTTGTAATCATCTCTCCTCTTCCCCTTCTATATCTTTGTAAATATGTATATATGTATTTTTGTTGCTTTGCTTTCATTTTAGAGGATTTTGAGGAGGAAAATATGAGAATTCAATCTGCCTCTATTTAACTAGAAATCCTCTTCATTGATTAGTTAATTAATAGTATTAAAAGCATTATTAATTATGTATACTTTAGAGAATCCTTGAGGTTTCACAACACTTTTTTTTACATATGTTGTTGTGCTTGCTGCTTTTTACAGAATGTTAATATTCAGAGTTAGATATTATTCTGCTTTTCTTTGTCAGCAGCGTTTCAGGCTTCCCAGTATATCTATACTTATTTCAATAAGTACCTTAGGCAGTTACTTTGATATTGTAATATGAGCACTATTTTTTGTGGAGTGTTCTTTGAAAGTACCTTAAGAGCTTACTATATGATTTTTTTGTCAGTAGATATTTTTGCAGATTTATTTTATTTTTATTTTTAAACCAAGATTGGTAGGTTATCACCTTGGCTGTTTCAGTTCATGTTATTTTTCTATTAAATGCTTGCAGGCTAAGTGTAGATGGGCTACAATGTGAAACATGGAAAGAAGGAGCACATGGGAGAATTTAATAAATATTTGCATGAGACTGTTTGAAGCTTGCCATGAGTGTTTGGCTCATATACCTTACTATCTATAAGACACAAATCATATTCATTTCAGAATATACACATATTCCTAGGGTCTTATAGGGTTTTACGTTAACCATAGAAGTTTACTATTTTATGGCAAGCAGTATTATCCTTTCTATTATAGACATTATATAATAGCAATGCATCAAATGTATAGATAATACACATATATAATGAAGGAAAAAAATCAATCATCCTTATAGGTATTGACTGTCAAGCTAATTATTAACAGAAATAAATACCCAACATATCTGGTATAAGGAAGTAGATACTCTATAAATATAATACTTTTAATGGATTTTATTGTTACTGTGATGAACAGAGGAGGGAATTTAGCAATAAGGCAACATATAGGTGACAACATATAAAAGACACATTATATAACAACTAGTAACAATACTAATAATAAAACAATCTATGTTTTATTGTGACACTATAAAGATACTAATTTGAACATATATCTAGACTCTTTGTTGAACATAGAGCAATGACAAACCTTTCTAAGTTATTTATCATGAGAATTTGTTGTACTAGAAGTAGTGTTAACTTTTTGACATCAGTTAAGTATAGATATTGCTATTTTACTGTAAAAGGTAAAACTCTAAACCCAGTCTAATCCACTCTGTTTTATATTGTTGCTAACATTCTAATTTGAACTACTACTTACTCATAAGAAGTGGAAAGAGCAAAATGACTTCCTAACATTCTGTTGCTTATTATTGCCTCTTACATGCTGCCCAGTCTTGTTTTGTTTTTAACAGCCACACAACCTGGCCAATCATAAGGAGGGCCAGAATGTAGAATTCTACCATGGTCAAAATGCAATATTTAGTAAACTGTAGGTTCCTGAAGTTTTATAATCTGCCCTTTTCACTAAAGAACATATTATAAATATTTTCTATTATTTTTAGTCTTGCAAAGTTTTATTTTATTTTATATATTTTAATTACAGTTGACATATAATATTACATTACTTTCAGGTGTACAGCATAGTGATTGGACACTTATACTTTATGAAGTGACTGCCCCAATAAGTCTAGTTACCCATCTGGCATGATACATAGTTACCACAATATTATTGAGTATATTTCCTATGCTGTACTTTACATCTCCATGACTATTTTTATAACTGTTAATTTGTACTTCTCAGCTCCCTTCTCCTTTTTCACCCAGTCCTCCAATCCCTCTCCCATTTGGCAATCATTAGTTTTTTCTATGTATCTATTAGTTTGTTTCCGTTCTATTTGTTCATTTATTTTGTTGTATAGATTCCACATGTAAATGAAATTATGTGGTATTTATCTTTCTCTGACTCACTTCACTTAGCCATAAAAAATGAAAACTTTCCATTTGTGACAACATAATTGGATCTATTATTTTAATTTTTCATCCAAAATAACAATATCTCATTTATAGAGTATTTGATTGCATGCTAGATTTTATTAACTTGTTTTTTGAGGTCTTTTGGAAGTAGAAATATTTTTTAAGAAGCTTTTAAAAATTATCTCTGTCTTCCTCCCAGTACTGTATTATTCTCTCTTGGATTATATCACTTTTTTCAGCTATAAGCCCCACCAAACTTACTAGATTTTGTAATTTTTTTATATTGTACTATCTCCCTGAAAAACAACTCCCTCTTTTAGTTGACATGAAACACCCATGTTCTACTATTATTGAAACAGAAAGCAAAAATTTAAATTAGCATATGTTGCTAATTTACATAGTGCCCAGAGGGCCTCATTATACTTAAGGTTCAAGGGTATATGAATAACAGTTGTATATGTAACAATTATCTTTCTCTACTCTGCCCTACAGGAAAGCACAGACACTTTTCCTCTTCCGATACTTCACACTAATGGTTGAGATAGTAAATTACCATCTTTCAGTTTTTCTCCTCAAAACTCCATGTTTCTTTTGGACCTCCTCTTGATAATTTCCACATTGACCAAAGCTTGTTTTCTGGTCTCATCTTTTTCCATTTTTTTTTTTTTTGTGAGGGGGAACATATTTCATAGATAACCCTTATGTCTCCTATTTCTCACATCCTTTTCTTTTATTCATTAAACACATTTCTTTATTGCCCACTATGCACTAATCCTCTACCTGGAATTCTTAATTGCATTTTCTTTGTGATGTGTTTCCTATTTCCCAAAGCTTGGCTTCAGTGTTTTTAAGAAACTTTTTCTATATCCCTATTGTTTGGACCGAAGGAAGCCTTTAAGATTCTAGCCTGTGACCTGCTTCATTCTCCCTTTTTTTCCTGTGGATGTACTCAAGTTAAGCCATTATTTTTATGGTGCTGATTCTCATAATACTATCTGCCCATTCAGTCATGCTTGGATTATTGTATCTATAATACTTCTGAGCCCTGCATTTAAAAAAAATATTAACAAATGAGAATATGTCTTGAGGAAGATGATTAAATTGATTGAATGCCCTTAAACCAGGTCCTGAGAGGACTGGCTGAAGGAATTTTGTATATTTATTGTTTCCTGGAGTAAAAAAAGATTAAGGCTAGACAGGATAATTGTCTTCAATAATTATAAAATCTGTCATGTAAATAAGAGAACATATTTGTTATGAATTGTTCTAGAAGGTTTTACTAGAACCAACTTGTATAAGTTGTGAAGAGATGCATTCAAATATTCTCTGATGAAGAGCAGAGTTTAAACCCTACTCATTTTGGCTTTGCCTACAGTGTCTGGCACAGGACCTTAGTCATATTGTGGCTTAATGGATGTTTATTGATCAGATTGAATTGGCTTGAATTGAAAGAATAAACCTCTAACAGTACAAATAGACTGCTTTTGGAAGTAAAAATACCCAACCTTTCAACAAACACTTATTGATTAACTACAATGCAGCTGCCCTAGTGCTGGTCACCTGGAATATAAATATATTAACATCTTAATATGGTAGAGTACTTCTTTGGACCAAGTATTCTTCTAAATACTTTTTGTGTATTAACTTGTCTCACTGCACCCTCATATGGTAGGTATTTTTGTTATCCCCATTTTAGATGTGAGGAAACTGAGGCACAGAGAGCTTACATAACAAACTGTGTCACAAAACTAGTTTGTTGCCAAGCCGTGACAGGAATCCAAGAAGTCAGGCTCCAGAGTCTTCATACTTAAGCACAGTACACTATTGGGTTGGCCAAGAAGTACATTTTTTTTTCTGTAAAAAGGCTCTAAGTAGCATTTAGTTGTCTTTAACTTCATTTGAAACAATTTTGTTAAATTGTATTGTGACAGCTGTCATATCAGCATGCATTTAAAAAAAACATCAAAATTGGTGAATTTTTGCGTAGCCATTTTAATATTGAAAATGGAAGAAAATAAGAAAACATTTTTGGTGTACTATGCTTTATTGTTTCAAGAAAGGTAAAAACACAAGTGAAACACACACAAAAAAAGATTTGTGCAGTGTATGGAGAAGGTACTGTTACTGATTGAACATGTCAAAAGTTGTTTGCTAAGCTTCATGCTGGAGATTTCTTGCTGGTCGATAACCCACAGTCAGGTAGACCAGTTGAAGTTGATAGAGATCAAGTTAAGGCATTAATTGAGAGCAATCGATGTTATACTATACAGGAGATAGCTAACATGCTCAAAATATTCAAGTCAATACAGTTATTGGTGAAAATGAAAAATGTGTCTTTTATTTTACAGGAAGAAAAACACATGAACTTTTTGGTTAACCCAATACATATTAGTGTAGTATGTATGTAGTATAGTATATAATTTGTGTAAAGTAATTACATACTTAGCTTCTGCAACAATAAACTGCCTCCCGTAATGAAAAACAAGAGGATTTATGTAAAGGAAAGGACAGACAGATTTTTGAACTGGAATATAATCTAGTCTAGTCTCTGCTCTGAGGATTTATTGCCTAATGGCTATTCTTGCTCCCCCTGAATGTGTATGGCCTTCCTTACCTTCAGACCCATCTTTACAGCCTGAGTGATCATCCCCCAATGCAAACCTGATCATCCCACTTCCTTCAAGCCTGTCTTTGGTTTCACAGTGTCCACAGAACAAATATAATCGTATTGGTTGATACCAAGGCCCTCTGTGGTCTATCTCCATCTGCACCGCTCACCTCATCTCTCACTGAACTCTGCTTCAGACTCTATGGTTATGTGAGCCAGACCTGCAGATTTTTTTAATCTGGGAAGATAGCATTATTGTGGTAGTTAAATTAAATAATCAATATAATATGCCTTGAGTAGTGCCTGTAATGTAATAACTGTTCAATGAATGTTGTTATTGTTTCCATTTACTTCTGATTATCCTGCCAAAATTGCTACACCCAAAATATAGCTCATTCCTTAGGTCTCATACTATATGTATAATTGCTTTGTAATAGATTGAAAAATAAAGGAAATTTTTTGGCTTTTCTAAATTAGAAATTCAGAGGAAGAGTGAGTGCAGTCAGGATCCAGTCGGAGCTTTTATTCTCTTTCTTTGCAGATTTCTCAGCTTTGCCTTCCTCTGTGCTGCCTCGTTTTTTGTTTTGCTTTTTGTTTTTGTTCTTCCTTGATTTTCGGCTGACTTTCACAAGGACAGCCAGAAGGCTTCTAGCAGCAGCATGCACTACATGTTTTCTTGTTCACATTCATTGGGAGAGAAAATATCACTTCCCATGACTACAAAACCAAAGCTCTAGGCTTTGTGCTGATTAGATCACCTTTGAAACAGTCACTGTGGCCAGAAAACGCCTGGATCACCTGTTGTAATAAGTTGAATGGTGATGCCCCAGAAAGGTCTGTCCACATCCTAACTCCCAGAACCTGTGAGCTTATCTGGAAAAAGGGTCTTTGCTGGTAATTAAGTTAAGGATCTTGAGATAAACTCATCCTGGGTTATCTGAGTGGGCCCTAAACCGATGGCATGTATCCTTACACAGAACAGAAGGGTGCATGAAGTTGACAACGGAGACTTTGGACCCTTTGCTGCAGCTGGAGGTGGGACCATCTGTTGTCAACATCATGGCTTCCACACAGAGGAGCAGAAGGAATGTCAGGGAGGCAACACAGCATCCACCTGAACATCCTTTCATTCCACTTTCTGCTCGAAGCCTACCAGTTTCTATCAGTTACACCATAACTGATCCCAATCATGGACTGAAAGCTATCTTTTATTCAGCACATCCTAGGTTACATTATTCATTACTACAATAATTAAAACTCAATTATTTTATTATGTCCTATTATGCCTCATATGACATAATCTCTGCTGATAACCTCTACAAGCCATCTTAGACATGATGATACAAATTACCATATCCTTATATCACCATGGCCAAATCCCAGGACTCCAAAAAAGTTTTCAGCGACTCCCTCTCTCTGCATAGGTCCCTTTTATAAGACAGTTTTCATGTTGTATATGTTATGTGTTAATGTGATCCTAATGATTCCTGACTGGTATATAAATACTTGTTACAAATTCTTGGTAGTGCTTGAACATTTCCATAGTGTAGTGGTTATCACATTCCCTGACAAATCCTTATGACTGCTTAAACAAAAGTAGAGTGCAACCTTGGTTCTTGAGCTTCATTCATTCCAGAAAGCCATTTGTTTGAAAACCAAACCATTTAGGTGACTGATCAGACAGGTATCTCTGTGAAACAGTTGTCAGGGGGAACCAAAGTTGTGTTCAACAACTGGGACATTTCCATGAACAACCTGATCAAGAACCAAATTGTTCAAGATGGGAGACATTCAAAAACTGAGGTTTGTTTGTACAACACAACAGTCATTTTGTATTTTCCATGTTTAACATTGAAATCTTTCAACACTTTGAAATTTTAGAATGTGGAACAAGCAGGAATGAGCGTTGAGATGACTGATCCATTTAACAATGAGCTTTATGAATACTTCTTTTCCTATCTCTATGCAGACAAATGTTTGCAAAGGGCCTTTTGTTTAGTCTTATGCAATCTTTGAAGCTCTTTTTTGCTTTAAAAATGACTCCACATTGAACACTAAAGTATAAAATAAAAGTTTAAAGCTTTTTTAACACAAAGATTGTAAGGGCAAAGCCTTGTCTTCTTAAAATTTTTAATTATAATTAAATTTTATTATAACAACTAAAAAGTAGAAGGTACCTGGTAACTAAATTATACAGGAAATCAAAGCAAGAAAATGTATAAGGGAGCACCTATAAATTAGTGTCTAGTAAAGGAATATGTTTTCATCTTTTGCACAGTAAAATACATTGAATAGTTCAGCCATTACAGGAATAGAACATGAAGCACTATACGAGAAACCATGTGGAAAAGATTTGAAAAGATCAGCATTACTCTACCCATTCATAGCAATTTCATAATGTCTTTTTTTAAGTGTTGCTTTGTAACAGTATTGCACTATATTCGTTTTCTTTGTTGCCATAACAAATCAGAGCAAATGTAGTGGCTTAAACAACTCAAATGCATTATTTTGCACTTCAGTGTGTCAGAAGTGTGACAGGCTAAAATCAAGGCATCAGCAGGTCCTCATTCTTTTTTGTGGGTTCCAGGTAGGCTCTGCTTCACTGTCTTTCCTAGCCTGCGGAGACCACCTGCATTCCCTGGCCCCTGGTTCCCGTTCTCCATCTCCAACACCTCCAGAGCTGGCAAGGGCCAAATCCTCATATCACATCACTCTGACCTTCTCTGCTGCTTTCCTCTTCCACTTTCAAGGACATTTGTGATGACATTGAGCCCATGCAGGTAACTCAGAATAATCTCCTTATTGAAGTCAGCTGATTGGCAAAACCTCCATGTGGTCTGCAACTTTAATTCCCCATTGCCATGTAAGGGAACGTATTCATAGATTCCAATGACTAAGAAGTAGATCTCTTTGGGCATCATTATTCTGTCTTCCACATATACTATTGTCCAGTTTCTGGCCTTAATAAATTGTCCTTGGTATATAAAATGTTATCATTGGAGGAAGCTGGGTTAAGGGTACACAAGGACTCTGTACTATTTTTGCAACTTTTATGTAAGTCTAAAATAATTTCAAAACAAAGGTTTATACATTTTTAAAACATGTTTAAAAACATTTATGTTTTTTAAAGATTAGGTAAAAATATATAGAAATTATTTATCAAATTTCAAAAATTGCACTATAATAAAATGGATTATTATAGGGTTATTTAACTTGTAAAATAGTAAATGCATTAAAATAATAAATAGTAAATAAAGGTCACATTCCTCATTCAATAAAAAATAATTCAGTCAAGATTTACTGCTTATGGTTATTAAATGCATTTTACAATAACTAAATAAGATGGGTACTATCTAGATTTCTTTCTCGTTAAATAAAACACTATTCATAATTGACTAAATATCATTAGACTACATACCAAAATTTAACTTCATTATGGTTGATAGAGCAATATATTTTAAAAATATTTATGAGTCAGTAACACCTACCAAATAAGCTTAAATGCCTAAACCCAGAGTACTAAAGTGCTTTATAATTCACACTGTTTTCACATTTTTTCAAAAGATCTATTTTTCTTAAACATTTCAAGCTGTCAGATACATAGGGCAGATTTCTTTGTCTCATTTTTATAGATAAAGAAAATTAAGTCTGAAAGTTAAGTGGGGGTTTCTGGTGAAGAGGGGAAGTGTGTGTATGTTTTGGTATTCTAGCCTGTTCCCAAAGCAAGCAAGTAGAAGATGACAGAGCAGTTAAAAAAATATGTAAAAAAAAAGAAAAATCAAAAAATTTCAGAATTTAGGAAAAATTACCAAAAAAAGTTTTAAAATACTGAAAATTACTTGTTAAAACAACTTGAATTTATTTATCAGAAAAGGAAAAAGATTGGGCACTGAAGAAAAGAATGCTATAAGTATAAAACTTTGTGATTAAAGGTCAGTCTGTGCCTGGGTACATCCATTGAACCTGTGGGCCATTCTGAGACTGTTTCATTGCCAGCTGACTTCTCATCCACACCAACAATGGAGGACAAGGAAGATTAAAATCCAGAGTACTGAGAGAAAATAATTTTAACCTTTAGTCATACTCAACTTTCATTCTAGAATGAGGGCGAAAATAAGATACATACAAAATCTAAGATCTTTTGACACTGGTATTCACTGAAAAAATATTTGTAGTTCAACAAGAAAGAAAATGAACACAGAAGAAAGTGTACTATTCAAAAATTAATACTGAACACAAAAACTTATTTAAAAATCCAGTAAATTTCATTAATTATTTAATAATAAGTCTTTCTTTTACATGATTCAAATTAAACAGAATATCTCAAATATGATCAGGGTGAGAAATCATTGTTCAATGAGTATTTACAGCATGCTAAAGGTTTTGTGAAAACTAAAGTTTTTTAGGAAATTCTGTAGTCAACAAAGGATTTTTTAATTTAAAGTACTGCTTAGCTAACAGAAATAAAATTTATAGGTCCAAAGAAAGCAGAAAGAAACAGAGGATTAGATAACTTTAGGAAACTATCAGTCTAATAGAAGTAGGAGAAAGAAACTATTTAAAAAATAAAGAAGAGCTATAACTTTATCGTAATTCAAATTACAAATTATTTAGAATGGTATGACAATGACACTTGAAAACCTGTGTCTTGCTGCCACAACAGTTTTGGAGGAAACTAGTGGGCTTACATAAATGTGTTATATAAAAAAAATCTAAAATACATGAATTAATTCATTTTTTAAAAAAGAACAGGTATCCCTAAAGAAAAAAAATAAAATGAAGAAAGTATGAAGAAATATAAGAGAAGGAATCAATAGAGAACAAAAAATAGACCGGGACCTTATAATGTACTTTTAAATAAACAGACAAATCTCTACCAAGTAATCAAAGAAAAGAGTAGAAAAGGCACAAATATATAATATTAGGAATGAAAGGAGCTTTACTTACAGCTGTGAAAAATCTTAATCACAAGGCAATCCTATGAACAACTTAGTGCTTATAAATTTAGAAGGAAATGATATTTGTATAGGCAATAGAATTTTCTAAAGCTGATTCACAAAAGTAGAATGAGTAAGCAAATAACCATTAACAAATTAAACCAATAATCAGATTTCTTTTCCATCCTTTAAAGATAGCTCCAGAAGTTTGTGTAAACATAATACAACACAATAAAATAGAATAATGCCATGATACAAACATATATAGGAATTTGAAATATAATAAAATCAGCATTAAAATCACTAATAAAATGATAACCTACTCAATAAATAGAATTGGACAATAGTTATCCGGATGGAATGGATAGCTTACAATGTACACAAAAATAAATTCCAGGTCAATTTCAGTACTAAATATGAAACCTAGGACTTTAGAACTTTGAAAGGAAATACAGAAGAATAATTTCATTATTTGAAGGTAAGGAATATTATCTTAGAAAATTCATAAAGAACACAAGCTGAGCTGATAACCACCTATCTGCTCCGTAGAATGGGAGGGTCACACAATATACTGCAGAAAGGGCTCCCTGGTCCTAAGGCATTCCCTTGGTTTTGCTAAATGGGAGTCACTGACAGGAAATCTAAGGACAAGATAAATTGAGGATGGGATAGTGATTCTTCTGGTTCCCCAGACACCTGGCCGCAGTGTGTTGTCTGCCTTCCTGTGCACTAGACTGCAGCTCCCATCAGCCATCCCTCTCCTTCCAGCCCTTCTCCAAACTCCCGGCTCAGCTCTGTTCTTCCTGTCTTCACTTCCAGGAGGGGTTGCTGTTACTTGTGCTTGGAAATGGTTCCATCCCTTGTTAGTTTCCCAAAACTGTAGTCACATCTTTATAAATTGTCCCAAACAATTTCATTAGTTTTAGTACATCACGTTTTTCTCCAAGACTCTGGCTGATAAATTACTATGGAAATAGTGATAAAAATTGATTTATAACTTCTCCATAATAAAACAACCACACTGCCCTGCCCTGTGGGCTCAGTTGATTGCCCACAAAGCAAAGGGTCACTGCTTTGATTCTCACCAGGGTTCACATGTCCGGGTTGCGGGTTCTGTCCCTGTTCCGTCCAGGTGTGTATGAAAGGCAGCTGATCAACGTTTCTCTCTCACATGGATGTTTCTCTCCTCTTTCTCTCTCCTTTTCCTTGTCTCTAACAATGAATAAAATATTTTGTAAATAAATAATAAAATAACCCATACCATCAGCAAAGGATAGGAAAGGGAGCAGAGGGGAAGGGAAAGGAGAGGAGGGGAGAGGAGATGAGGGAAGGGAAGGTCACAGGAAGGTTCTTGTAGTGCTTATAACTCACAAAGAATTACCATCCAAAACTCATAAAGAACTACAAATCAATAAGAAAAAGGGAATAGAAATGAAAATGGAAATTCACAGAAGAGGAAACTAGGATAGCAAAAAAATGAAGCCCCACCTTCCAAAAACAGAATTACAAATTTTCAATCCCTATACAACTTCTGAACCCCATCACATCTTCTCCCACCTCCCAGGCCCCTGTGGGTGGAGAAATGGCTGGGAGATAGACATCTGAGGCAGTCAGGACAGAGTGTTCTTTCTTGAAGCTTGTCTGGGAATGACAGCAATGGGCAAATCCACTTGCTGAAGGGTTTACAGAGGAAGAAGTCGTGGGAAAGAAGTTCAGAATAGAACCCAGGCTGAGGAGTTGTTGATGAAACCCTATTTCACAGCAGCCTGAAAGAGACACAGGCAAGAGTGGCAACTCTTATTTATTAGAGACTGAGGTACAGGAATGTGGATGGGACACTTTGCGAGGGCGGTGGTACATTGAGGAAGTTCATCCCTATGGGCTCCCTGGTCACAGAGTGGGAAAGAGAGAATAGAATTCTGCACCTGCTCTGGGAAAGGCAGAAGGCAAGGATGGCTGGGCTCCTGCTGAGGCTGATGTTAAGGACAGGTGGTCCCCTCACTCTGGGATTCTTCTACACCACATTGCATAATTTGGTCCTAACTGACCTTTCTGAAATTCCATAACTTCCTCCCTAAAGTGGTAGACTTCTGCCAAAGTGGGCAACCCATAATTTCCTCTTAAATAAATCACCTGCATTCAGAAATTTATTACTCTACTAAAGCCCCAAAATGCTTGTATTGGTCAACATGGTTATTTAAAGAATTTTTCTAGTTTTATTGAGGTGTAATTGACTTAAAACCCTGTATAAGTTTAGTGTGTAAGAATAATGATTCAGTTTATATATATTATGACATTATCATCACAGTAAGTTTAATTAACGTCTATCATCTCCTGTAGAAAGGAAAAGAAGAAAAATTTTTTTCCTTGTGATGAGAACTCTTAACTTCATATACACTATACAGGGGTGTTAACTATAGTCATGTGTATATTACATCCCTAGTACTTACTTGTTTTATAACTGGACATTTGTACTTTTTGACCACGTTCATTAATTCTCCATCCCCCCTCTCCTCTCACCACCTCTGGTAACCACAAATCTGATCTCTTTTTCTATGAGGTTTTGTTTTATTTCTCAGATCCACATATGAGTGAGATCATACAGTGTTTGTCCTTCTATGTCTTACTTATTTCATTTAGCATATTATGGGCCCTCGAGGCCCATCCATCCATGTGTCCCAAATGGCATAATGGCAGGATTTCCTTTGTATATGACTGAATTCCACAGATAGAGAGAGAGAGAGAGAGAGAGGGAGAGAGAGAGAGAGATGATATAGATATAGGTATAGATCTCTATATCCATATCCTAGTCTGTCCAGAAATAGTCTAGCTATTGTTAATATAACAAGAATGGTTTGTGCAACATCAGTGCAACCTGGCAGCCAAGGAGAGTGGACTGGAGTGCACAGGTGTGAACAATGACAACTTCACTGTACTAGTCAGTGAGGGCAGTAGACTCTGTCGAATGAACATGTGTGTTATGTGGCAATCACATTCAAAATGCCTCATTGAGAAGAGCAATGAATCTGCATCAAATTTCACATTAAGCTCCGTGGAAACTATTCAGATGACTCAGAAGGCTGCAGCTATGGGCTACTGGCAGCGCCATCCAACAATGTGCCTGCTCATGTCTCATGTCTCATGCAGAGTTCTTTCGCAAAACATCAAATCACCCAGGTGGCTCAGTCCCCCTACAGCTCAGATTTGGGGCCCTGCAACTCCTGGGTTTTCCCAAAACTAAAATCACCTTTGAAAGGGAAGAGATTTCAGACCATCAATGAGATTTAGGAAAATACAGGTGGGCAGCTGATGGCGACTGGGAGAACTGTATGAGGTCCCAAGGTGCCTACTTTGAAGGGGACTGAGACTTCATTGCCCTATACACAATGTTTCTTGTATCTTGTGTCTTCTTCAGTAAATATTTCTATTTTCCATAGTGCGTGGCTGGATACATTCTGGATAGGCCTCATGTATTACAACTTCTTTATCCATTTATTGGTCAGTGGAAACTTAGGTTGTTTCCATGCCTTGGCTTCTATGAATAATGCTGCTATGAACGTCGGGTATAGATATCTCTTCAACATAGTGTTTTTGTTTCAGGTATATTCCTAGGAGTGGAATTACTGGATGATATGGTAGTTCTACTGTTATTTTTTTTTTGAGGATCCTCCATACTGTTTTGCATAACGGCTGCACCAATTTACCTTCTCACAAATAGTGCACAAGGGTTCCCATTTCTCTACATCCTCTCCAGCATTTGTTATTTCTTGTCCTTTTGATAATAGCCATTTTGACAGGTGTGAGGTGATAGCTCACTGTGGTTTAGATTTGTGTTTCCCTGAGGATTAGTAATATTGCCTGTCTTAAAAAAAATAAACATTAAAGTGTTAGGAAGGAGATAACAGATTGAAACAATTATTTTTATATTTCTTTTTGTAATTGTTAAACATAAATCAAATAGGATATGCAAATAACAATAAATGTGTATTTTTAACAAAGTCATGCAGACCTTCTTTCAGTGTTGCAATGGTCCATATTGCTTCATTTGGAGGTTAGGGGTAAAGATTTATAAGTACAGCTAGAAAATTAGTTAATTGCCTGTATTTTTTTTTTTTATCGGAGCTCCAAATTCAGTTCAGTGCAACACACTGAGTACCTATTGGGTTCAAGGTACTATATGCTTCAGGAGAGGAAGGGACAGTACTACATACAGGAAGCCTTTAACTGTGAAAATGTTGTATAATGCTTGTACGTAAAGCAGCATTATTCCAAGTAATTTCAGTCTCCAGTAGTTTGCACTTCTTCCACAAGTTTGGATGTACGTACGTGATCTCCAAATAGGTGTGTTTTCGCATCACAACTGACTTTCAGGTTGGCTTAAAGCAAAACTGCTGCTCTTGCTGCCTCACCTTTGTTTAATGAGAGCCATTTCCTTCCTAATACCAGCGCTCAGTTAATGGACTGAAATGGGAGAAATTTCTAACATATCTCTCCGTTTTACAGCAGATTGCCTTTCTGCCTCGTGGCTTTAATCACTCAATCCTACTCACATCTGCCATAATAACGATTATGGGTTTTCTACTAACTTCTTCCCCAGGAGGGTCTGCCAGAGCATAGCAGCATCTCCCACAGAAAGGAAGGGCAAATTCTTAACCTCTTTCCAGCGTCGTAGGTAATAATTTTTCTGTGTGAACCCCCAAGGAATACTGCTTTTGGCTTTCACACCCCGCATTCCCGCAGGTCTGTGGCTCTGTTCTGATTTACACATATTCTTCTATCCTCTCTCTTCGGAGGTAAGTTTTAATTATGTAGACAGATTGTAAAAGTCTCTTTCTTCTTGTAAACAACTATTTCTTTTTTAGTAGTAGATTTTGTTTAACTGGTTTCCCCTATCTGAATTTTCTTGTATGCTCAAGAATTATCTGTTCACTGCGTAACTGCAGCATTCATAGGGGAGAAAGCTGGCTTCTCTGTGTAGCTTTACTTGAGGGATTCAGTCTTGGAATATCTCATATTGTGTTTGTCCCTTGGGAGCTGATTTTCATTGCATGTGCTTGGAAAGCCCCAAATATTTTAGTTTTGAATTAGTATAAGAGCAAACTATCACCTACCAAACTAGCTATAGTTTTTCTTCTACTTATTTACAAACTTTCTCTACTACCAAAATCAAGACATGCTTGACATCCTCAAAAGCATTCATGAAAATGTTAATTTAACCGTGGCTCCTTCCTCAGGGAACTCCAAGAAGTGGACTTGAGAAAGCTCCTCAGGTATTGCTGACATCCACTGCTTTTTCTCAGGGCCCTTCCATGTAATCATTAAAATAGAAAGAAAACAATGTATTTACACTGGGGTTTTTTATTGTTGTTCTTCTTAAAAACTCTTAGCTCTCTGGTGAATTTATTTTTCCTAGTCAGGAGATTGCTCTACTACACTCTCTTCTACTTCTGACCTCATAGGTTACCTCTGAAGGCCAATACTTGTGTGAAAATTGGTTTTGCCAAGGAGTGCTAAATGTTATCTTTTAAGCAGCCTAGCAATTTCCCACAGCAGTTTTTAACTTTACCTGGTACCTCACCAATGCCTCTTTAAAAAGCTAAATCAATATTTGCCCAGAAGTGTTTCAGGCGTATATGGAGGGGAGAAGAGAGAGAGAGAGAGAGAGAGAGAGAGAGAGAGAGAGAGAGAATGTTAAGACACAGCAATGTGTGTTATGTCTTCACAGTGAGGAAACATTTATTCATCTCATCCAAAGAGGAGGTGTGGTCTGTGGCCAAGTAGCAGATCCAAGGTCTTTGGCTAACATTAAATACAAAGCCATGACCTTGGCCTCACTAACCAGGCCGTGTGAGCTCATATTTGCTTGGCAGTGCATGGGGAGAAGAGCTTCTTAACTCAGGTTTCAGTGAGGGTTCATAAACACACTGATCTCTTATGCAAGATTCTGTGTGTATTTATATTTTTCTAAGGAGATGTTTACATCTTCACTGGATTCTCAATAGTGGGCACAACGTTAAAAAAAGGTTAAGATTACACCAAATGAAGTTGTTCTAACATGAAGTCATTTCAGTATTTCTTTAAATAAAGAAAGCTTTTATTACTGAGGTAGACTTCTGTAACCTGAGGTAGATTCTGTGTTATTATGAGAGACATCCTTGAATTCTGACCTTTTAATATTTATCCTTTTACACCTTTAAGAGATTTACAATGAGCCTTGTAAGGTGGAAAAATCTATTACTTTTACATGAGAGAGAAACGTTAGGGTGAACCCTTCATTTTTTAACTTTATATATTTGTAAGACATGAAGTGACTTTTCCCTTTATTCCATGAAGATGTTTTTCAAAACACCTCCTTCAGCAATTCGTTCTGGTAGCTGTCTTTCACCCCTCAATCATTTTAAGGTAACTCGAACCCTGCTTTACTCTTCACAATGTAAGAGTGCTTACATCTGGCCATACTTTACCTAATTAAATGTTAGGGTGTTACTTACTAACTGTAGCAGCATACATTCCTTAGATAAGATAAAGGTATACCATAGAAAATCGCCACTCTAGAGATATCTACTAGTTTCTCCTGTCTTTGAGGCATTAACAGTTCATGTAAGTCCTCAGTGTTATTGACACATTACATATTTATACCTTATCTGGGAAAAAATGTCATCACCAAGGTACAATGTGGATTTTTTCTTAAATTGCAGGTTATTCATGGGACGGGCACTTAAGAGAATGAGAGAGAATTGAAGCTCTATGGAAAACAAATCATGTGGTCTTCGGAACTGAGGAGAGATGCAGCCATCTGAGGTGGTCATGAATCCCAGACAAGTCTTCCTCTCGGTTCTGCTGTTTGGGGTGGCGGGGCTGCTCCTCTTCATGTATTTGCAAATCTGGATTGAAGAACAACACACGGGTAACACAGCGACTTCTTCTTCCTATCTTAATTATAATGGTCAATTTCGATTAAATACACTGTGATGTTTATAGACATATAGAAAGTCATAGTATTTCTAAGAACAACAAAAATTAGACACGATCTGAATTCCCTAGCTCCTAATAGAAAGGATGATTATACAGTTCTGGTGGGCATTTGCTTGGTGGTGTGGGACAACACTTGGAATTCTTGTTTTCTCGGTCAGGAGCATCAGGGGGCCACCAGTACAGCAAGGACTGCTTATCTTAGTATTTTAAGATTTTAAGATGGCCATACCATCTATATCACAACTACTTAACTCTGTCAATGTATCACAAAAGCAGCCCCAGATTATATGTGAACAAATGGAGCAGGTTGTGTTGCAATAGAACTTCCTTTACAAAAACAGGTGGTGGACCAGATTTGGTCCAAAAGCAGTAGTTTGCAGATACTTGCTATATTTATCTTATACTTTCATCATTCACTTTGTGATTATTGTGCATTAGATGCACTTGATTACTGTTAAAATAGATTGTGTTTATAATGATAATAGGAAATGGATTATTTTTCAAATGATTAAAGGAAATGTTTTAGAACATTATAGATATATGTACAGCCAGGTGGTGTGAAATTCAGTTGTTTTTTGTTACTAGAAATAGTTGAGGGCCTATGATTGTTAAGGGAAATAAAGTAAAAACAGAATAATAATCTCTTGTTTCCAATTGTTGCCAATTTCAAAAACTATTCTAGATTTACATCTCTTAAGGATCTACTCTGAAAAAATGATTCAATACTGAGTCACAAGTATCACTTTAAAAGCTGTTTCCATTTTTAAATACCTTTCTTTGGTTAATCCTCATAGACACTTTGGATATTTAATTTATATAGTAACCCTTGGGAAGGGAGTTTGCATATAATTACTTTCTAGAGAATATGTAACATATTGCCAAAAGGTATTCTTAATTCCCATTACAATTTACATAAACTATAATATTTCTGTTTTCTATATTACTACAATAATTTATCATAATAACATTTAATGAAACCATCTATGAAGAAGTATAAAGGGTAATTCCTTCTACAATACAACTCCTAGCATAGCTCTTGTCACATAGGAAGGTTTCAGTAGGTGTTTGTTGAAGGAATAAGTAAAAGAATGAGTAAACAGATTGAAAATTTACTGCAGAATACAAACTGGAATGTAGCAAAGGAGAAAAAATCAAAGAGATTTCATAATTAGGAGGTTGGCTAATGTCACAGTTTCATAACAAATTTCACCAGAAAAGCATCACAATAAGCCTCCAATATGCAAAAGAAAATATATTCATATATACAGACCAATGGAGTAATGTTATGATTTATTTATGGCAATAAGAAACTACATGATATCGGAAGAAAGTCAAATCATGTAATAGTATTTCACACATTTAATGCAGTTTACAAATCTTTGGTCACAAGCATCAGTAGCTACCATTTACAAGCTTAATAAGTGCCCAATGTTTACATGTAGTTTCTCCAGTCCTAAGAATGTCTCACTAAGTGTGACATTCCACGTTTATAGATGAAGGAACTGGAGTTCAGACAGACAAGGAAGTTATCCAAGGCCTCTCCTGTGTAGTCCCAGGTGCACAGGAAAATCTAGGATTTGGTTTGTGCTGCGCCAAAATGCATGCCTCTACCCTATACAGTGCTTCTGTGAGGGGAAAAGGTGAATATTATTACCTCCTAGACTATAAGCAAAGCAACCGAGACTCGGAAACTACAGGGTACAAAGCTAAGAATTTTCAAAGTATGACCCATGCCCAAGTTTTCCTACTTCTCCTGAGCCCTAAAAGAACTTCACCCAAAAAAGATGAACATATAATAAATGCCAGAGTATTACTACAGATGGTTTAAAATCACTGACTTGGTACATTGAAGCTATTCACAAATTCATAGATTTGTAATCTCCCCTGAAAGTTAAATTCTTAATTGAGTTCATAATTCTTCCAAGTTGAGAAATTATTTTCCCTAGTTCAGAGGAGCTGGTAAAACATTTACCATTTATTTTCTTAGTTTTTACTTGCAATTTGCTAGAGGTACTCTCTCTGATATCTTCAACAAATTACCTAGTATTTCACAATCTACTCATGACAGTGAGTATAAACTTTAGAACAGGATTCCTTTGGATAACTATTTTACTGAAGAAAGGTTTTATTATTCATCAAGAAGATGTCCACCTGGATTTTTGCCTTAAATCAGGCTAGTACCCTGGGTTGTAATTCTATTGTTTTGTAGGTAGACAGACAAATATGTATTTTATATGTGTTTCAAGTAACGTCAGGAGCACCAAACATTTTTAGAGGCAGTGTCTTTTTAAATCAGAAAATATATGATTGTGTGCTTTGATGTTAACTTAAAAATGAGAAAGTCTATCTTTTAGACACTTCAGAACTGTCACTAAAAGAACCTGGGAAAATAAGTTGGTTTGGCTTCCTGAGACTTTCTACAAGTAAAGTGGACTTAAAAACTGAAACAGTTTTGATCTCTTAAACATATCAGTGGAATCTGAGAACTTTATGTTCTTTTTGTACCTTTCAGTCTTAGCATAGGTCTTGTCACATCGTAAGGACTATTTTCTATGCCTTCCTAGTTTTCCTAGTTTCTTCCGTTAAAATAAAATGCTTCAGAATTACCAAAAAAACTTTAAATATGCTGTGATATGCTAATAAAACATTATAAAGAACATTATACACAAGATTTTTGAAGGTGAAGAGGAAAAATGTATGACTGAGGAATTAAATTCTGTACAGTTATACAACAGAGGTTTCCATAATAACATCCATTTTCAGTACCATCGTCAATTAATTTATGCATTTCTTTGTTCTGATTTGCCATATGTGATGTATTAGTACAAATTTTATTTTGTACATTTTTTCCTATTTGTTAATAGTGCAAGCTTTACATTCAGAAGAATCTTGAAAATGTCAGAGCCGCTTGTTAGCTGTGTGACCCTTGGCAAAGTGGCATCTCTAAGCCTCAATTTCCTCATCCGTAAAGTGGGGGCAATAATGTTTTCCACGTAGGACTGCAGTAAGGATGAAAGGAGACGATGCCTGCAGGCACTTAACACCGTGTCTGGCAAGCAGTAGTGCATAATGAATGTGAACTGTGATTTCTATCCAGGAAATGATGCAAAGCATCATTTGTTTTTTTCTGGGTTGTCTCTATCAGACTCAGCTACAATTTAGGAAAACAGTCCCAAGTTTATGCCTTGACTGATTAAGAAAAAGAAAGGCTCCATCTCAGCTTTAGTTAAATTGGTTGGGAGAATCTAACTGGCACAGAGCCATCGTGTTTCACAGTGTAGAAGTTGGAAGGATAATGGTAGGATTGAGCGCAGAGAGCAGAGCCAGGGCCTGGAGGATCTCATGTCCCCACAAGCCGCCCAAGGTCAGAGTATTCATTCATTCAACAGTGTGTTTTAAAGACTTAAAGATTGGAGGAGCCAAAATGGTAGTGAATGCAGAGATATAATAGAGGACCAGATAGAATCCCTGTTCTCAAGGAGGCTATAGTCTCATGGATTGTAAGAGAAAATGGTCTTGAGTCCAAGCCAAGGTGTTGGTACAAAAAGATAGTCCATTGTGACAGAAAGGAGACAGGCCCTCCATTATGAGGCAAAATAATGAGTTGGAACCAAGAGAAAGCGCCCCATCAGTTTTTAGAGATGAAAATGCTGACCAGATAGAAGCTTTAAGTTTCGAAGGAGTATTGTAAGGGTGGGGGCAGGGTTAGCAGGTGCAGCGGACCAGCTCAGAGCAGAACAGATAGATCTATGGGAAAGAGGCAATGATGAGGAGGGCGGATTCAGGATAAATCAGAAGACTGGGTCTTTCTCCCTCCAGCTACTGTTACATGGAACAAATAGCAAAAGGTGTGGTACACATTTTTTGTGTGCGCAATAAGACAGGGTTAAGACTCCATAATGATAGAGTCAGGATCTCAATTCAGAAAAGAATGTAGAGATCATCTTGTATACCACCTGGTTGTTTTAAAATATAAATCTGATTACTTCACTCCCCTGTTTAAAACTTTTCGATATTTCATTCCCTTTAACAAAAAATGCTCTGGGGCCCACAAAGCTGTGTCAGGTGTAACGGCTGCTTACCTTTACGGCCTCATCCTCCATTCTCTCGTGATGCTTCATGCTTGGTCTCTCTCCCTGTGCCAAACAAAGCCCTTTGCTGACTCAGCACTCGCATAGTCTCAAAAGCTGGGATGCTTTTCTCCCAGCTCTTGCCTGTAAGGGCTTAGCTCCAAGGTCACCCACTTCGATGCCTCCCTTACCCCTATAGCTCCTGCAATCACCCTCTCTGCCTCCATCTTATTTATGTCAGAGAAATGATCATGTTAGCAATTACCTTGTTTAGTTATATTTCTTTAATTATCCATTTATAGCATTCGTTAGTATTTTATAAATTACATGAGTACCTAGATCTTGTGTGTCTCCCCTTACCTGGATGTCCCTACTCCACAGCACGGGACATGTATTTGGTAGGTGCTCAACAGTATTATTGTACAGGTGGATAAATAATGCCTTAGTTGGTTTTCCAGCATCCAGCCAAATCCAGACTGTGCAGACTGTGCAGACTGTGTTTGAATGCATATGGGAATAAAGAATCCACTGCTCTTCAAGGCATCCGTTCAACTTTATAGCCACTTCCTGGGAATCCCCATATTGTAAACCAGAACCCACCTCCTTACCTCATGCTTTACTTGTCCTGGTTGTATCCCTGGCCCTGCCTGAGGCTCGCTCTTTTTCCATAGCTTGGCCATCATCTCTGTGGTGAAGAAAACCCCAATTGTTTTAACCATTTTATGAAAAGACAATTCAGGACACCCTACTCTGAACTGTAATGCTTATCCAATATTCCTTTTAAAATATGATATTTTTTCTTGTATGAAACTTGTATTAGAAATATGCTTATCTAATAAAATCCTCCAAGTAGTGAAAAGTTGTATACGCAATTTTAAATATACAAAAAAGTGAAAATAAATTGCTTACATTATTTCTTTTCTCGAGATTTTCCAAAATCAAGTTCAGTCTCACTTAAAATTATTCTCCAGATCTATCCCACATTATTTTAAAAATCTATCTTAACAACTTCTGAACATTTTTATTCAGGACCAAAAATTTTTGTTATATTTTATTTTAAATAAATCAATTTATTTAAACTAAAACCAAAAATAACTTAGCCAGTTCTCCCACCTCCCACTACCCTCCTCTGGCAACTACCTATCTGCTCTTGGTATCTGCGAGCTTGATCTTTTAAAAAAAAATTTGATTCTACATATCAAAGGGGTCATATGGTATTTGTCTATCACAGTCTGACTTCCTTCACATAATACCATCCAGGTCCACCCATGTTTTTGCAAATGGCAAGATTTTATTCTTTTTATTGCTGAATAATATTCTAGTATGTATATATACCACAATTTCCTTATCTATTTTCATCTATCCACTGGTAAACACTTAGGTTGTTTGTATATCTTGATTATTGCAAATAACGCTGCAATAAACATGAGGTACATATATCTTTTCAAGTTATTGTTTTGTTTTTATCAGATAAATACTCAGTTGTAGAGTTGCTGGATCATGTGGTAGTTCTATTTTTAATTTTTTGAGGGACCTCTATACTGTTGTCCATAATGGCTGCACCAATTTACACTCCCACCAAAGTGCGCAAGAGTTCCCTTTTCTCCACTTCCTCACCAACACTTCCTTATGTTCTTCTTGATTGTAGTCATTCTAACAAGTATAAAGTGATAACACATTGTGGTTTTGATTTGCATTTTCCTGATGATTAATGATAAAGAGCATTTTTAATGTACCTGTTGGCTATCTGTATGTCTTCCTTCTTTGAGACAATTTTTCAAATTTTCTGCCCATTTTTTAAAATTAGATTTTTTTTGCTACTTTGTTTTATATGAATTTCTATGTTTTGGATATTAGCCCCTTATCAGGTATATGACTTGCAATTATTTTCTCCCATTCATTAGGCTGCCTTTTCATTTTGCTGATGGTTTCCTTTGCTGTGCAGATTTTTAGTTTGATGCAGTCCCAGTTATTTATTTTTTGCTTTTGTTGCTTTTGATTTTGGTGCCAGATTCAAAAAATTTTCACCCAGACCTATATATCAAGCAGCTGATAGCTTAAGTTTCCTCCTAGGAGTTTTATGATTTCAGGTCTTATATTCAAGTCTTTAGTCCATTTTGAATAACATTTGTGTGTGGTTTAAGATAATGGTCCAGTTTAACTTTTTTGCTCAAGGTGGTCCAAAACACCATTTATTGAAGAGGCCATCAGTTCTCCCCTATATGTTCCTGGCTACTTTGTCATACATTAATTCACCATATATGCGTTGGTTTATTTCTTAGCTCCCTATTCTGTTCCAGTGATATGTGCTTGTTTTTATACCAGTAACATACTGTTTTAATTGGCATAGCTTTGCAAGTTTGAAATCAGTGAGTGTGATGCTTCCAGCTTTGTTCTTCCTCAAGGTGGTTTGCCACAACCAATAACTTTTTAATTATTAATTAATAACATTTTACATGTTTATATTAAATAACAGCTTGTCTGGCTTTTCTTTCATACCTCTAACTAGGCCTTTTTTTCTGATTTCTGTAAGTTCTTTCTGATATACACTAAATATTACTAATATCTGAGTTTAATTTAGGATCAGCATTAGCATCTAAGGTCAATTATTTAGCTATGAATTGTCAGAGGTAGGATAGGAAAGACTCATACAGCTGTAGTCCCATCTTTTCAAAACTCATTGTCACCAATCCAGGCTCTCTATAGGATGCTGATCCTGAAGATACTGGGCCTAAAAATATATTCTTTTGGTCAGTGATATAAACTAACTAGAGGTCAAGGTTCTGTTTACATCCTCTATGCTAATATTATCAATGGTAAGCTAGCCAAAGCAGATGGCTACTTTTAACTTTTTTCTTTTGCAAAAACAGAATAAACGTCAGTAGGACTGACTGGTTTATATATCAACCCTTCTGTGTTTGTTTGAAAGTGAAAGGCAGTAGCTACATGGTTCTTATTTCAGACAAAGTAAAGCCACCTTATTGCTTTTCTCAGACAATTGATTCAGGACTTCATAAGCAAACTGGCCTCCATACTGTATTTCTAAGGAGATTTCATCTTGCTTTCTTTTTCAATCTGTGTATATTTTGTGGCATATAAAGTTTTGCTTCTAGACTTGTTTGCTGCAATTCTTTTCTCTTGAGCCTCTCAGATAAGAAAGTGTATTCTTTTCCTCCAAAATCAGGCTGTTCATTCTGATTGTGATGTTGCTGTATTGAAATTCTATTTTCTCCCAACATTCCTTTGTGTATCTGAACTGGATGGAGCAAAGCCACTTGTAACATGGAAGGAATTTATGCTTACTGTCAGTCATATATTCAGGGAAGTAAAACTGCTTTTCTTTAAAAAGTCACTCATTTTAGTGAATTCTTCTGATTTTGATGAGGGTAGCAGAGATTTTTTAGTAAAATGAACACATGCTCCCTCTGCCCACCTCCAGATGCTGCCAGATCCCATCTTCCTTTCATGTGATTAGCTGCCCTCTCTCCCTGGAACAGGTTTTCCTTGACTGTTCCCATTGCTGGCTCTTCCTTATTCTTCAGGGTACAGTTTAACCATCACCTTCCCTGAAGATCCTATGTCAAGTAGATGTCCTCTCATGTTTTCTCTCACAGCACCTATTTTGTTACTTCTTAAAATTAACTTCATGGCACTTACTTTGACTTGTAATCATCCTTTTTATTTACATATGATCTACTGCTCTCAAGAAAATATAAGCTTTCTGAGGGCAGGGAACTTGCATGTCAGGCAGTAGTGTGACTCCAGCTGTCCCCCCGCCACACTTCCAGGTCCTGATTTCAATCCAAACTTCACTATGTACCCCCAGTGCCATCCAATTTCTTCACATTCACCCATCCACCCATAACTTGCTTCTCCTTACAGACTCTGTCTTAACTCTCTACCCCAGCCTCTGAGTCTTCTGTATGCCTGGGTGCTGGTGCCTGTGTGTGCCCCATACTGCAGAGGCCATTCTACTAGAAGTGAAGGAGTAATAGAGGTTAATGGATGTCAAGTCGTTAGAAATCTTCTGACAGCGAATACATTCAGTCTCATGCATTGAGTCTGTGCTACAGAATCAAACCAATCAACATAGATTTTTAAAAATCTAGCAATAAATCGAATGCATTTGTATTCCAAATACATTTTGAGCACAAGTAAACAATAATGCTGTTGCTTCAGCCCTGCACTCCTCCTTCCTCAGGATGCCACGCCCACCCCCGTCTCTCCTCTCCCATGCCATCTACAGAGTTGTTGTGGGAGCCACCGTATCACAGTGGAGCCCCACATCTGGTCCATTGGCAGGGGAGTGAACACCGCTAGGCCTGCCATCCAGAGCACACCACACATCACCAGTCCCAGTGAGTTACTAATCCCAGGAATGGGCACCTGGCTGACTGTAGCTTGGTCAGTGATTTTCTTTCTTGGGACTTTGGTTTTCAACTCCAGGAAAAAGGAACCTGGGTGACTAAATTATGTGATGAGAAACACAGAATCTTATGTGGCTGTTTCCTACTATGTGGTCCAGAGCAGCTGTAGATACTGGGCTGGAGAGGGAGAGAACAGTATCAACAGTTGGGAGGAGAGGAGCAGAGTTGTGGAAAGAGCCTCTGCAAGTGTTTGGGTTCCTATATCAGCTTCTCCCAAGATTCTGTACTGCTCCTGCTGGGTATATGTAAGGTGGTTTGTAGGGGCAGAAAATTTTTCCCTTCTTCACTTCTCATTCTTTGCCTGGTCTGATAATTAAATTGACATAAGACAGGTTAACAGGAAAAAAATTTAATTTCATACCCATTGGAGCTCTGTAAAACTGACTCAAAGAAGTGACCAAACCAGGAAGTTTTCATACCTTCTATACAAAGAAACAATAAACTTGTGGAGAATTGACAAGAAAAAGGGGTTTGTGCTTGGGATAGTCAGTTGCTAAAGAAGTAACAAGTTTTGTTTACGTAGCCTTTTCAGCTCTGGTGTTAAGGATGCCTTCTACCCTCCAGGTACAGAGAAGGTATCTTTCGTGTGGGAGGTTTATGTCCTGTGCTTTTAGGGGAACAAAGGAGGGTCAGAGTAGGCTTCTTGCACCAACTGCTTTTAAAGTACTTTTAATTCAATAAAATCAACACGCCAAAGCAGCATATTTTGGTTTGACATGTTCTGAACTACAGGCTCAAATTGGGTTTCTATCACCTGCAGCCCAAATAGTTCTAACAAATGCAGTCTGCCTCTCACATCTTAATCTTCTTTCCCACCTTCGGTATGAAGCCATCTTTCTCAAAACGGGTTACTGGAGCCTAGAGGACTCTCATAAAGGACTCCATTAGCTTTATTCATCTCTTAAAGGGACAGCTGGCACAGAACAATCTTCCTTCACTATGACTGATTCATTTTATACCACAGCACAAGATGCTGCCTTGTTCACTGCTATGCCCTGGCACCTAGCTCAGTGCCCTGCATGGAGTGGATGCTCAGGAAATCTTTGCTGAACAAGTCAACCCGCACCAAAAGCTAAACTCAACTTTCTAAAGCTAAAGAAGGCCAGTGAGGCTGGTACTTAACTCTGGTTTTTCAGAAGTTAGAGTTTGGTTTGGAGGGGATATCCTGAAACATCCTTCCTTGAGGTTGGGAATGTTACCCAGAGAGGCTGAGTTTTCCTTTTGCTATGTTTTATGTGTTAATAAAGGCTGGATCATTATTTAGCAGACACATTGTTTGTAAAAGTTGAAAGTGGAATGTGGAATTCCATAAAATGACCTTCGAAGTTTCCTCACAGCGTTCGATCCCCTGGGGCTGTGAGCGTGTGTGTTCACAGTGGAAAGCCCTGAGCCTGTTTCTATCCTTGAACAAGTTGCTCAGTCTCTTAGGTTCTGGTTTGTTTTCTTCCCTGATTAGCATACATTCTTTCTTGTTCTCTTCTAACCACGTTCCTGAATTTGATATTTATTACCACATTCCCGTACATGTCCCTATAATTTTTTAGCACATATATATTCCTTTTCTATATTTTTAGCCCTGTATAAAATGTTTTTAATATAGGGATAAAAAGCTTGCTTTTTCATTCAACATTAGGTTTTGGGTTTTATGTATATATTGATATATGTGCTAATTAGAGCTATATATCAGCATATATCAAGCATCTAACTGCTATATAATATTTTATTATGTGGATATGCCGCAGTCTCTTTGTCCAGTTGATGTGTATTAAAGTTGCTACTAATTTTTTTCTGCCGCACACAATCCTGCTGAGAAAATCTCTGTTCACATGTTTCAGAGTTTCTGTCAGGGGTAAAACTGCATGTTCTTTAACATAAACAGCAACTTCAAGATTCTACGATTTCATATTATATCCTCTCCTCTGCTCCCACAAATCAAAATTAAGACTTCTTAAAGCACTACGAATGTTTAATGAGAATCCTAGGAAAATGTACGCAGAACAATGTGTTTGGATGCACAGATGTCCATTCAGATTTATGGCGGAAAGACACAAATACAGTGCATGCAACTGGCTCTCACAGCGCATCTTGCTTTACTGGTATGCGTGAGGAGTAGCTAGCAGTTTATTGTGAACTGATCAGATTAATTACCAAGCCATTTGTGTGGACTTTGAGTATGTGTAACAACCTCACTCACCAAGTAATTCATGTAGATAGGCAAGGTAAGTCCTGTTAGCGAACATTAATTCAGTATGCAATACCACCTAGTCCGAACTCTAATTTTTCTGATAAAAATAAACTCTTACAAATGCCAAAGTGTCATCTAGTCCCAGCCACCTCCTTTCACGAGAAGCAACTGAAAGGCTTAACTGTGCATGGCCAATAAGTAACAAAACTGGCACCAGAACACGGTTTCTGATAACTGCTCACTCTCCCAAAATAATCTTCCTCCTCTCTGCCTACTCCCTTCCCCTTCAGAGACAAGAGGATTCAGGACATTTTTAAATATTGGTTTGTTTCCTAAAGCAGCTTGAACATAGCCATTTCAAAACCCCACTGAAAAGTCCAGTGACCAGATGCCTCACCTGGGGCAAGGATATGGTTTCAGATGGGGAGAGGGAGAATGGGGGAGGTCCAGGGAATAAGAAACATAATTGATAGGCACAAAATAGACAGGGGGAGGTTAAAAGTAGTATAGGGAGTAGGAAGCCAAAGAACTTATATGTACCACTCATGGACATGAACTAAGGGGGTGGGGATGCTGGAGGGTGGGAGGGGAACAGGGCAGAGGGGGGATAAAGGAGAGAAAAAAATCAGGACACCTGTAATAGCATAATCAATAAAATATACTTTAAAAAAAGAAAACAGAAAAATCGGAACAGAGAACAACTTACTGTTGTAGCAGCCCCAGACTTCTAAAGAAAGTTGGACAGTACAGGACCAATGTCTTTGGGGACAGCTTACGCTGCGATTTTTCTTTTCAAACCTATCTTTCAAGAGTAAATCAAGAAAAGTGGGGGTTTGCTGGGAAATTTCATAGGCTCCAGTTCGTCACAAATTAAAGAGGAATAAAACTTGAAAACATGGATTTTTTAAATATAAAAGAATCATAGTTTTCATTGTGTTTGCTTTGCTATTTTACCCAAGTCAAAGATTACCAGAAGTTATATTTTTATCTACTATATTGAAAGTGGGTATTTTTATGCTAATCCAACAACAGAATCACTAGATTTCCTTTCCCTAGTCTCAACATTTTAGCTCTGTATCTCTCGAATGAGTCAGTCAGGGTTGTAAACATTTGCTCATGTGTCTGTTTTCCCCACTGGCAGCCCCACTGAGGGTCAGGACCACAGCGCCTGGGACACAGGAGACCCCAGTAAGAGTTCAATGAAAAAGACATGGGGGAGAGATGCCAGAGGCAGGTTGCAGTTGACTGTTTATCTGGGACTCATGAAATATCAGTCTTTGGTGTGCTCACAGACTTCTAGATCTGTCTGTGAGCTCTGTAGATCTAGATTTTTCATTTTGCTTCTTCTGAAGAATTAAGCAACTTTTGGGTGATGAATCATACTAAACAGTCACATAGGGTTTTATGTATAACCCAGAAATCACTTAATTAGTGATTATCATATTAATGGAGTTGTATCTTCCCTATAGTTATAATAAATATATGCACTGGTCAGCGTCCACCCACTTTCCTAGTCTCAGGGCTTTGGAGGGGAAAAATGTACTTTTCTTGAGGTCACTTAATCAATTTACAATGTTCTTGTGGGGATGTTTTGCTCAGGTCATGAAGAAGCCTCATAAACTGTTTCACAAAGTTATTCCATTTCATGGTGCCATTCCTTAAGATCAGTCTGGCTGGCTGTTTTTTTTATCTGGCAACTGTGGACTCTGATAGAAAATTACACCAGACAGATTGGTGCCAAAATAAATTGATGGGCTCTTAACGCTGCCTGGCAGTCCTATGTTCCCTGCTGATCTTTTTCTCTCCCGTTTCCCAGAGAGGCAATTTCTGATACCTTACTTTCTCCTCAGTGCCCCAAGCACATCTGCTCCCCAATGTCTTTGCAGATCAGTTCTCCCCCTGCTTCTTAGAAAAGAGAGTATCAAAGGAAGCCCTTAGAACACCCTTCTCACTCACAACATATAGACTTAGCTACTTCCACCCCAGATCTTGCCCTTTTCTCAGTGGCTACTGCATCCTCCTCCTCCACCTCCGCCTTCCTCCTACTCCCCCCACTCATACTCTGTTTCCTAAGGGGTCTTCTTCAGGGATCATGCCCATCTTCTGTTCCTTCTCTTCTCCTGTACTTCCTCTTTCTCTCACACTTCCTGTATCTGCAGTCCGCCCCCATCAACCTTGGATTCTGTTCCCCACAATATATGTCCCACTGTAAAATCCACTAACTCCTTTCCAGACCTCACCTTAGCTCCCTGCAGCTTTAGATGCTAGAGGCCTCTTAAAAAGTCACCTTCCTTGATGTCTGGGAGGACAGACTCTTCCAGTGCCCCTACTCTTCTTTGCCTGCACTCTCAGTTCCCTCTGCAGCCTACTTTGTTTCCTTTTCTTGTCCCTTAGATGTTGATGTTCCCCAGGGTTCCACGCTAGAACCTCTTTTCTTCTCACTCTGCACGCTTTCCCAGTGTGGTCTCACCCACAAACCCCTGACCCCTCACAGCCCCCTACCTCTCCATCTCCTCCCTGGGCAGCCATACACCCACTGAGTGCCCCGCAGATCCCTTAAATTCAGTAAGTTTAAGGGATCGATGCTACACTCATCACTCTTCTTCAGAGTCTGTCTTGTTTCACTGCAGAGTCAGTTGCCCCACCCAGAGACCTTGTTGCCGTTTGATCCCTCCATTCTGTCTTCCCTCCTCCTGTGTGAAGCTTGTCTTGGGCCCCCTGCAGTGGCTCTCAGGACAAACCTGAACTCAGTCATTTAACTGGCATGGCCCGTTATGATGTCCTCTACTTAACGCTCCAGGATCATTTCTGGCCACACTGCTCATGTTGCACTAATCTTGCTGTACAAAATTTCTTCCAGTTCCTGGAACCGGCCATCAGGTCTCTCAGCCCTAAGCCTATAGGTCTGTAGTTGCCTCTAGAATGCATTTTCTGAGCCTGAAATGTTTAAGTTACCCCTCCTATGTGCCTCCTGTGCTTCCATGTTAAGGCGCTCATGGTGGTGAACTGGGAGTGTTTGTTAAAATCACAGTCAGGCCGAGGGATCTGTGACGTGGCCCTTGGCAGGCCATTTCACCGTGCCCCTCCCCCTTTGCCTGGCATACACTTCCTTTATCCATGGCAGTAAGAGTTTTCCTACCTCTATTTGAAAATATTAAGTTAGATGCCTTGGAAGAAAAAGGTATATGCCTTCTTGCTTAGGTACATATACGCCAGCCTTCCAACTTGCATAACCATGAAAATGATTTATATCAGCATCAATGAGAATCTGCCATCTGATCTCGTGGAGAGAAAAGTGCATATTTGTACTCCATCATTGTGACATACTTGTGCAAAATTCTATCATGCAGTATTTTAGTGATAGTGTAGTTACATTTTAATATAGTATAATTTTCTGGTTTTCCTCTAGAATAAAACATTTAATTTATAGGTTAGCTATGAAATTTCTTTTACTGAGAGCCCTGAGTTCTCTTATTTTTTCAGTTTCACACTTCTGAAATTTCTTAGTTTTTCAGAACATTTTTGAACTCACTTGGGAAGTCCATCTGTGTGGTCTACAGTTCAAACTCACTGTTCACAGCATCAGTGAGTTTTAAAAGCCAATAAAGAAGTCTGCGGGGGCAGAGCTGACATCCATGACATCGACAGCTACCGTCTCCGGAAGTTCCCCACTTGCTCGGGCCCGTCTCCGGGAAACAACAGAGCACATCTTGCGCAGACACCATTCTCTTCTTTTCCAGTGACATTTAACTGTCAAGTGGGTGGCTTCTGGCTACATATCTAGTTAAGCATCTTTAAAAGAGGGAGGATTTTCCTCATTAATTTTCAAAATTTGAGAAGGCCTGAAATTGACATTAAAAATGGTTCAGAAATATTCGGAGAGAAAGTAACACGGAGGTGACATGTGTTACTTTCCCTGCTGTGGCCATGCTTGTGGAGATGCCTAAGTGCACGTTTAATACAGACGCACGTCTCGATGATAAATGTAGAATTCCAGAAGACTCATCGTGTACCAATGGGTAAAGTCGCAATTAATAGTTATTTGGAGATGAAAAACAATAGACGCAAATATTGATATATTTCGTAGTCCTAGGAACAGCTTCCAAATGACTTTTATAACCAATTTATTATGAATTATTAGTTCACATAAATTAGGTTCACACAATTTTGAATTTCCTGTAATATGAAATATACTTGAAAATATAAATGATTTTTATTGTAAAATATTCTCAAGTGCTTTCTACATGACCCATTGCATTATAATTAGCTAAGAAAGACACATTTAGTAACACTGAGAAAAATGCTCAATTTTAAAACTCTTTTCAGATGCAGAAAGCCAGATAATGTCTAGTAGCAGGAGAAACGAGAGTAGCAGCCAGCTTCCATGCACTCAATGCACCCATGTGGGTTTACTAAGCCATATTTTAAGTTTGCTCAGGAGAGAGACAAATCCATAAAGCAGTCAGGCTGCTTGTGATCATGCTGCCAGAAATACACAGTAAACAATGAGATTGCCTCCGAATTTTGGGCTCGGAATTTTATGATTGACATTAAGGGTCAGTGCCTGCATTTTATATCCATCCCCAGAAGCAATTCAATAATCAGCAGAAATCAGAAGTTCATTCACTGGAACCACTGGCAGAAAATTAGGCAGAGACTCCCAGTTTGCTTTGGATCAAAGGTATGACTGCAAACCTAAAACTAAAAGAGAGAAGAAATAAAAAGAAAAAAACATAAGTGCAACCTGGAATCCCATGTCCAAAAAGTAAGCTGCTGTGTTTTTGGAAGAGCTGTAAAGAGTTATGAGCAATCTAGACTAGGTGGGAAAACAGTGATGTGCTTAAATGGAAAACTCGTGGTAACGAAAACATTTAATTGGTTTTAATTCTATTTCTAATTCTTCTGAAATGTTTTACATCAGCTAGATTGAGCTTGTAATGGCAGGTGTGCGTTTGAAGAAATCTTAACAAATCCTATTTCTATGATGACAATACCCGTGAAAATTTAAATAGCATATGTCTTTTTTGGTTCACAGCAACAGGTAGGCAGCTTTTCTCCTCAGTATCTCTTACATTTAAATTTCATGCTCTCTGTTTACAACCAGCAAGAGTCAGGTTACCCTTGATTTCTGCCAAATGCTAAGTTAACTTGGCTGATGTTGGATTCCAGAAGGCAAAGAGCTTTCTTCCCTGAAGCATTTTGGATTAAGAAGAAAATGAGATCTCAGGTGTATTTTTAGCATCTGGAATTCTTCAATATTCATTTATTCAGTTTTGACTTTGGGGTCCCTTTGGGCTTCGTATTTTTGTGTATTTACAGTGTATAGCACCACTACCTAAATCATTATATTAACTTCAAACAATTGTGTTGCCATTCCTTCCAGAAAGCTTACTTAGAAGGCTCATGTCACTTCGTAAGGGCATACCTCTATCCATATTCATATTCTGTGAATGTCCATGAGAGTCACTGATGGCCAAGGACTGCAGAGAGGAAAGAGGATTCCTGAAAACAGACTTTGTAAAAATGTGGCAGGGTGCCATGTCATCTGGGTAGCCCATCTGAAATGCACAAACCCAAGGTTTTCAGTGGTGGTGGTGGTGGTTTGCAAAGAGTAGCCTTGCGGCCAGATTCTGGCTACCTTGTCAGATCCTAATGGATCACATTCTTGATATCAATGCACAAAAGTGACCTCTTCCATTGCCACAATATTTATGTCTGCTTTAGAGCAAGCTGCTCACCAACAGTTCTGAGAACTAATAGGCTGTCCTGGGGAAATGAGTAAATCTTCCCTTGTTTTTGACATTTCTCCCCATTACCTCTTAACTCTCTCCAGACATCTCTTTTTTTTTCAGGTTTTTGTGGCATTAAACTAAACTCAGGACATGACACTCTCTCTTTATGGTATTATAGACTATCTTAGTTCTACAAATGTAAATTTGTATTTAAAAACTCCCACGTAGTTCCAAAAGACTCACCAAAGTGACACCACATGCTGTGGCCTTTTACAGGGTGACTGTACAATGGGGAATAGGGAATAATCAGACCTTTAGGGATTACTGGACTGGCTCTGAATTGACACTGATTTCAGGAGACCCAAAACATTGACTATCAGAGCAGGAGCTTTGGGGATCAGGTCATTGATGCAGCTTTTAGCTCAGTTCCATCTCACAATGAGTGGGGCAACTCCGACCCCATCTTGTGGCTATTCTCCAAGTTCCAGCACACGTAACTGAATGCCTATATTCAGAAACTGGCAGAATCCCCACGTCGGGGATTCCACAAAACATGTCTACTGGAAGAACTTCACCTGAGCTCTGTGTTACTTTCTAATAGCTGTATATTTTAGAAAGGGAAATAATCATTAATTAGCACCAAGAGAACTCCCACTAGGTAGCTGTGTGGCCCTGGCCAAGGCCCTCAGCCCACTGAGATGCGGCTCCTGACCTAAAACTCAAGGAAGTTGTGATAGAAGATGTTAAGTTCCTTTGTGATTCTAAAACTCTGATATTTTTTATTGATTTTCAACCTGATTTTATCAGCACTTTTTTCCTTGAGTAGTCAAACTGGAGGTGTATTGGGTTCATATCCATTTCCTTTGTATTATAACCAAATAAAGATAGCTTGGCACTCCTGCATATTTTTAGTGATTAATTGTGCGATAAAAGCTGATGTTTTCCTATACCCTTTTGTTTCCACATGCATCAAATTTGCCCTTACCCCCTTCTCTCTTGCATCCAGCCTATCTCTTCACTTTGGAGTTCTTATTAGCTTGACATGAAAAATGTGCACTAGTAAGTCTAATGGGTAATTACATCAAAGAGGGTGAGAAAGGATCTAAATTTCAAAGTCAGATTAATTACCTAAGTCTTAACTATAACTAGTGTAACACAATTATTTTTTTCAACTTTCAAAATTGTGCTTCATATACCAGGCTGGTTCTCATTAACTTCTAAGTCTCTTTGTGACTGCATCCCTGTTTGCGTTCCATGCAGCTTTGAACTGAGTTCTTCTCACCATAGAACGCCATACCGTACAGCTTTAATATAAGACACAGACTCCTCCTGAAGCTGTAGGAACAACATTTGTATCACGGTGGGTTTGTTTAACACACAGGACAGGCCTGCTCTTATCTGCAGTTGTATCTCCACAATAGCAAAATTTCCAAGCAGTCCAGATAGTAAATCAATTCTTAAGCATTTTATGATAAATTTATCTGATTCATTCCTTCTAAGAATTTTGCAACATTTGCTCTTCAGTAATTATAATACAGATAGAGCTAAAACAGTAGCAATCCTGCCTGCATCTCTCATCTACAATTCTTCACTTACTTCTCTGGCTTGTTAGAGGGAGATAACCTCAGCCACTCCCCAAACCCAACTCCACAGCACCCTGGAGCACTCCACACTGACTACAAATGTGTCAATAAAACACCCGAAAGTATTGTGCAGAGCTCTGGGTTGCAGGTGACAGAAATCTATTTCCAGGTGGGTTAAACCAATAGACAAATATGTAGAGACAATCCACAGGAGCCTTTCTCAGCATAACCCAGGCCCTGAGAATCCACAAGGGTTTTGGAAATGGCTAGACCCAGCGTTCCAGCAGTATCTTCATCAGGGCTCTCTGCATCTCTGCTTCCTCTCTCGGCTAGGCTTTCCTCTGCACCGTGTCATCCTCGGCAGGCACCTGCATTTGATGGCAAAGATACCTATGGGAAATTCCAGACCTTTATCACTTTTGTTGATAGCAATTGCAAGAAGAGACCTCTTTCCCCCCTGGTGCCCATATCAATTACAGCAAATGAACTCTGATTCATCCTGCTCGGTCGGGTCTTCTGCTAACCTGTGTACCCGTGGCTGTACTTATGAAAATAAATATCCTGACTGGCCAACCTGAGTTATAGACTGTCCCCTGTCTCCCAGAAAGTATGGTCCGACAATTGACAGCCTCCTGCCAAATACAGCAGTGGGAAGCATGGAGGGAGTGCTGCAAAAGAAGGCGTGGAGGCAGGTTTTAATACCCACGGCACCACATTCAACCCTGCGGTGGTGGCAGAGGTGGAGTTGCCCAACTTGTAAGGAAGCTCACAAAGGGACCTCAGGAATCAGGACCAGAGATGAGTCTGTGGGAGCCCGCCTGTCTCTGGGACAGCCCTGCGTTTCCGCAGTGCCTGCCTGGAGTTGGCATTTCCCGCCCTGGTTATGTTTCCTGTCCGAATGTGTCGCATGGAGTCAGGATTCTCTCCCTCTTTCTTTAGTCACAACAACCCCATAAGACAGGTACCTGCACGATTCTTCTTATTATTTTGTTTATCTTCACCTGAGGACATTTTTTTTTTTCATTGCTTTTACAGAGAGAGGAAGAGAGAAAGAGTTTGGGGGTTTGTTTTTTTTTTTCTTTTACAGAGAGAAAGGGGAAAGGACGGAGAAAGACAGAGAGAGAAACATCAATATGAGAGAGAAACATTGATTGATTGGTTGCCTTTCCTATGCACCCCAACTGGGGGCTGAACCCACAACCTAGGCATGTACCCTGATCAGGAATTGAACCCACAACCCTTTTGCAGGATGACACCCAATCAACTGAGCCACACAGGCCAGGGCTGATTCTTATTTTACCATTAAGGAAACTGAGTCATAGAGTGGGCAAGTCACACAGCTAGTAGTGGAATAGGGTTTCCCAATCTTATTTCTTATAATAATCACCTGAGAAACTTTTTTAAAAAATGTGGATTACCTGAGTGTCAGCCTGGGGCATCCCAATTCAGTAGCGGTTCTGGAATTGGTGGGATGACCCTACAGTTAGTTTCCTAGATGGCCAAAGTTATTCTGATAATTAACCAACGAAAGAGCCTCTGATCTTGAGAGCAAGAAGGAAGCAGGAGGTAAAGGGCCAGAGGATTTTTGTTATGGGATACACAATAGTAAAGAACAAGAGAAAAAAAACTATAACTTATTTGATGTAATTAGCGGCAACCTTATCATTAAACTCTGGTCCTGTTATATAAGGAAAAGAACATTCTGGGAAGAGGCTAAGTGGTAGCGTACTCCAGTCTTTCCTTTGGTTACTGCTTTCTTTACCTGTATCCAAAATTTACTCTTTATATAAGCACCTATTTCCACTGACAGCTATAGTGGAAAACCATGTTTTATCTCTGGCTTACAAACATTCCTGCTAGTGTGAAATGTAAAACTTAAAACCTCAGTGTTATTCTAAATGCTATTTCTTCTGCTTGGAATAGTCTTGCCTATCTTCTCACTGAACTCCTACTTACACTTGAGTTCTCAGTTTTAATATCACCGCCTCCACAAGGCCCTCTCTGATTTACTCATCTGTTAGGATCCCTGGATCTGCCTTCCGTCAGCGCCATGTACCTTTCCGTCACAGCAGTTATCGTAATTTGCAACTGTTAATTTACTTGTGTTATTGTTTGACTATCTAGTACTGACTTCCCACACTAAACTAAAAATTAGTGGCCATATTTGATTATTTAGTGTTATATTCTCAGAATACTGTACTGTTCCTGATGCATACTAAATATTTGATGATTCTCTTCTGAAAGAATGAAAATGTAGGCTCCTTTAAGAAACCCTGGTACCTGGAATAAGTCCTTAAGGAGACATTCCCCTAAATGGAATTTCTCAAAAGAGAAAGAAGTACAGAAAGGTTAGGAGAAGCATAGAAAAGTCTCAGAAAGAAAGTAGCAAAAAAAAACTGATAAGGAAGCAATTATCACCTGCAACCTAAGTATAGATGTAAGCAACAGAGCCTTAAACTGTGAAAATAGCTAGGGAGCCACTGGAGGAGGCAAGTAATCAGGCCATTAGCTAGAGAAACAGAGCTAATTGCAGTGCAGCGGATGTTACATTCTTGGGAGCACTTTGTTTCTTTTTTCACAAAATGTTACAGCTGAAAGAGACTTAATAATACCTATATCCGTGGTGGAGCACAAGTAGGTTTACAGTTCCTATGGAAAATAATGAAGTAATAAATAATAACCCAAGAATAAGCTCTGTTTCCCGTACACAAAACTGCAAGCCTGCTTTTGCCCCACTCTCTAGCTGTCCACATACTGAGGTCCCCACATCCCTGAAGCTCAGATTACCGGGAGCTCTTAACCTACGTTCAAAATCTCTAAAGTCCAGTGAATGTTATTCTTTATAATGTGGCTGAATGGCTTAACAAAAACAAGAGTCCTTTGCATTTGCTTCCATCACATAACTCTGTGAGGTTATGGGTGCACATTATTAATTAAAACAAGAAGGTGAATGCAGTAGTCGGTTTGGTGGGTCAGTCATGTAGAGAGGTACTGGGCGCAAGGGGAAACAAAATGGGACTTAAGTGATTTTTACCCTCACAGCCCCGTACCCAGAGTCCATGGTTTTTTCTAGAACTCGTGAAAATGTTTGAGGGATAAAAGACAAGGTTTCAGGTTTCTATACATATGTCTATATAAGGAAGCTGCTGAATCAGAATGATGCATGTTCACTCCAATACCTATAAAACATAACTCGGAATCAACTTCATTAGTCGTTGAACAGAAACCCATCAGCTGGTGTTGCTGCAGCCCTTGTCCTGTGTGGCCCAGTGCACCGCTCCTGTGGTTGAGGTCATGCTCATAACAGTTGAGCCAGGGGATCTTGATATGGGAAAGGTAGGTGACGGCAGGGAGGAAGTTTAAGAGGGATGGTGGCCATCCTGATGAGACTGAGGGATGCTCGAGAAGCACTGAGAGCCTCTTCCCTGGCTGAGTGAAGGAGGCCACGGGAGGAGCCCAGTAGCAGAGAAGGTGTCCCAAGGCCGCGGTGACTGGGGACAGGGGTGCCTAGGTGGGAATGACCTCGGAAGCCAAAGGCAGCACTGTGGGCTGCATTCTCCAGAGCCCTCTGTAGATCCAGAGGTTGTTGGTATCATTTTCTGTTTATTAAATTTGTTTCTGAAGTATTTTGTTCAGTATTTTTACTTGGAAAGAGTTGTAAGTCTGACTCCTTGAAGTCAGACAGCCCAGGTTCAGATTCCTACTTGGCCTACTGATTCCGAACTCCCTGATGTTGAGGTGTCTGAGTCTCTGTCTTCTCGTCCATAAAATGGATTATTAATACGCATTTCCAAGGCTGGTGTATACATGTTATATAATACAGGGAGCACTTTATTTTGCACAAAGCCTGATGTAAGGTGAATAAATATTTTCCTATCCTAAATGTCCAAGTAATTTTAAAATAGCATAAATTTTTCATATATCATTTGGGTATGTTTCTCATCCTTTGGTCATTTTAAATAAGAATCTCTGAAACTGGATATGAAATGTTTGCTGAAAAGTAGTCTGGTATCCAGATTGGAATGGAAGAGAAGTATCTCTATTTATAGGTGACATGATATTATATATAGAAAATCTTAAGGAATCCCCAAAAACTATTAGAAATAATGAGTGAGTTCGGCAAGGTTGCAAGATACAACTAATATGAATAACTAATGTGTATTTCTATACATGCAGTGAACAAGCCAAAATGGTATTAAGAAAAGAATCCTATTTATAGTAGCATTACAAAGAATAAAATGTATAATTGGGGGTATATTTAATAACTGAAGTATAAAACTTATACTCTAAACTGTGAACCATTGTTCAAAGAACGATGACTTCACAACTTAGTTCTCTCCTACCAGAGACATTGGAGAGGTCACATTTAGTGTCTCCCAAACCCATTCTCCCAAGAAGATTAGTGACAATCAAACTTGAACTCGAATCAGAATCACTGAGGGGTTTGTTAAAGTACATGCTGGTCCCATCCACAGGGTTTCCAATCCCACAGGATGTAAGTGGGGCCTGAGAACTGGCATGTCTAACAAATCCCCAGGTGATGCTGGTACTGCTGGCCCTTGACTACACTTGGAGAACCACTGGTCTAACTATTTCCCCTGTAGCTCATGGGTGAAGGAATGGGCACATGATCTAAATTTAGCCTCTGAGTTTCCAGTTATATGTGAGAAAATATATCTTTTTACTGTTTCAGGCCGTTTGAATTGGAAATTTTGTTCATTATAGCCCAACGTATTCCAATACAGAAATGTCATGAAATGAAAAGTTATAACTAGAAGAGAGAAAAAATTAAGGCAGATTAAAAAATTTATCTGCAAACAAGAGGAAATAGTGGACACACAATGTCAAGCAACAGAAACTAGTAGAACCCTTGATCTAACAATGTAGGAGAAACAATGAGACAAAGGCCAGTAGCAAATTAGTGGGAAAAAACAAGGAAACAATTTTCTTTTCAGGTGGCAGAAACAAAAACAATCCAGACCCAAAACCAGAGGTTAAAATTCTGGTGAGAAATTCTGCATTGAACGTTTACTTTTGCAGTAGGATTTATCTTAATATGTTTAAAGCCTGAGGCACAAGCTCTGTCTGTCCTTCTCCATCTGCCTTCCCAGACCACCCCAGTAATAAATTACTCAACTCTGCTTATACCTAAATAACAAAAATGAGACTGCCCCATTTCTCTGCTTAGCCGGGAGCTTCCCCTCCTTTTAATGGATGACACGCAGAGACCTAACTTCTCTCAAAGGTGCCAAGGGCTCAGAGGCTGACTGTCCTGAACCATCACTGATTATGAAGAGAAACATCCAATTGGCAGACTCACCTAGGTAACCGGGGCACAGCCTTGAGGTTAAAAACAGAAGTTGTCAGGATCAATTTTGAAATTCGGGAGGAGCTGCTGTCAGACGAATGAAGAGGTGATGATAAACCGCTTCAGATGCAAAGGGACAGAAGTCAAGCAACCGGCACCAGCACCAATTAGCCTGGCACTAGAGGAGCCATTGTGCACATAGGGCCACGCGGTCCCTGGGAATAAACAAGGTGATGCGGCTACGACAGGACTGAACGATTGGATATGTCACAGTCCTCAGTGAAGTCGTGAAAGGCTTTGCAAAGTCATCAGCTGTGCTACACGCCTGCCTGTGCCCATCCAGGTTTAAGACAGCGGATATGTCACTTCATGTTTTGCTGCCTAAGTCCAAGGCAAAAATGAGCAACTTCTTAGCACAGTTTAAAATAACCTAGTTCCTACAGACTATGAACAAATGCCGCTTTCCAGGATGAAATAGAGAAACTCCAAAAACCAACTGGCTATATCCCAGGGGTTTGTAGGAGAAAAAAAGGCCACGGTACCTTGACTAAAGGCAGTGATGCCCAGTTCCCAGGTGGCCAGAGGCGATCCCTGCTATAGGAATGGACTCTTGATACTGCAATATTATCTTTCACATGCTCTGTTTATTTGGTACATAAGTTTTGCTGTGCATTGGAATTTGCTAGAAACAGAATTGGCATCTGATTTTGAATACAACTGAAGACTTCTGACCTCATCCTACAATTATCCTTTACTGCCTTGAGGATTATCATGTGCCATTTCATCAGGTCCATTAATGTACAGCATCATAGTCCTATGTAAAGGACTGTAGACAGAGAAGTAGGAAAATGGTTATATAATAACAAAGAAATTTTTAAAAAATAATTTTGTTTAAAATTTCTTGGAAAAATAAAGTTTTGGCTCCCTTGGTCCTGTTAAAGATCAGAATTGAAAAAATAAAGAATGATTTATGTATCTCAATATTAAATGCTTTAATAAGTATAATACCTTATAATTAACAATGATTGTTTCTGTTTGGTGGGATAACAGGTGATTGCGGCATAATTGTTTCTACACTTCCCATGACTTTTCCCAAATGATTTAGATATTTCTAGGTAAAAAGTGAAACAGCATTATCTTCAACAAGTATTCTTTATACCAGAAAAATTCATATTTCTATTCAAATGCTTTTTTCTTTTCATTTTTCCTTTCCCTTATCTATCTCCCAATATTTATAAATGTGTAAGCATGCAATACAAGCCCTCAGACATAAAGAATATGTCTGTATTTATCATATAAAATTCTCTGTCAAATGAAACACCATTTTGATGTGACTCACATATAATTTAAATGCACACACTAGAAAAAGCTTATTTGCTTTTTTAATAAAATAGTACCTGTTTTTTATAGTCAGTAATAATTTTAAAACTATGACTTAATTGATGATTTTAAAAAAGCAAAACCAGGGAGTTCTGCTTCTCAACACTCAATGTTGATTTGGGACATTTATTTGGAAGTAGCTTCAGCCACAGCTATGAGGGAAAATCTAAACAAGAAGGTGCACCAGGATTACAAGAGAGTCATACAGGTTTAGTAAGAAGTAATTGGTAGGTTTCCCAGAGGATGAGTGAAGTAGGTTGACAGGGGATTCTGGGAAAAGGCAATAGGTAGATATCAAGGTAGGTAGACACTTGATATCAGGAAATTATAGAGAGAGTCACTAAGAATAATGGAAGACTTCAGTCTCTGGGGAACTGAAGAAATGCACAGGTGATCGAGAGACAGACAAGCCCTGAGTAATAATATGGACATGACACTTGAGAGTGCCAGTGTGCAAACCAGAAATGCAAGCGGTAGGAATCTACATGGGAAGCTTCATGCATGCCCACAATTGTCCCAAACATGGCACAGTTGGAGGCTCAGTCATGTCATTAGCATAGAACTGGAGATATTTAATTCCTGGTAAGTTTATCCTGAAATGACAGCAAAAAAGCTATGGCTGTCCCTGTATAATTTCCTCTGAGATGACAAAGAAGCCATCTTTCCTCTTCACCAGTGGTCTGGAAAGTGAGAGTTAAGGACCGTGTCTGGTCCAGAGCCAAAACAGACACGGGGTTAGGAAGCACACTTCAACCTGAAAATTGTCAGCCTTTCCGTCTCAGCTCCAGTTCACTACTGAAACCTGCAAGTCAACTGCAGACTTGAAGCATCTGTTACAGTTTCCTTCTCATGCAGTTCCAGAAAGTATTTAGTGAACAAAATTGGCTCATAAACAATGAGACCTTAGAAAATTTTTGACATAAGTCTTCTGTGCTGTTTATTATGCAAAAACCAAGGGACAAGATGGCACCTGAGCAGCAGTGCTGTCGGATGAACTGAAACTGGGCAAACCCCTCTGAGCAGATCTGTTTTTCTTAGTCTAACTTGATACTTCTATAAAGTTTGCCTTCCTAAAAGAAGGCTCTATCAGTGGGGACAACTGGAATGGCCTAAAACAATAAAGTGTAATTTTAAAGCATAAGTTCCTGTCATACCACTGGCTAAAACTCTGGCAATTGTCCATTGCCCATAGAATGGAACTCAAACTCCACAGGCAAATATTTAATACAACTCAAAGTGTAGCCACTACTTACCTTTCAAGACCACTCTACCAATCTACATCATTTTTTACCATGAATCCCCTCTCTCTAACCAACCACACACTCTGCTCTGCCTTTCCTTCCCGGAGACATTTCACCCGTGGAAATCCTCTCTATCCTTTAATGGCAGCTCTAAGACACACGTCAGCCGTTGTCCAGCTCTCTCTTCAAATACACACCCACCCACGCACATATATAACCTAATGGGATGTGTAAGTGCAAGCAAAGTCCTGGGCTGTTTTTTCCTTTGGAATAATGAGGGAGGTAAATAAAAAGGCTATTTTATGGAAATAGGATATTGAATAGGTAGACAAACTTGTCAGTTGTTTTACATAATTGATCAATAATTGCTGATGCAATTTATCAAAATTAAAAAAGAAAAATTTTATATCATTATTTTAATTTTTGACATTGAACTTGCATAGTAAGAGGATGTGTTATATAAATAAGCAATGTTTTGATGTAAGCTTTAGTCTTGCATTTTTTTTTACCATTAGCCAGAAAACAAACTATAAATATTAAATAAATTTCCATTCAGCATAATGGGAAGTAAATTGTCATATATGGAAAATCTAGAAAGAGAAAGTTTTATTTTGCTAGTTATAAATGTGTTTTCCTAAGGTTATATGTGAAGACTCAGGTAATAAAGAGCTCTGGCTAAGACAGCAATTACAACAAAATGGGAACAAATTGGTTAGGCTGGTAGGTAAATTTATCCAACTCCAATATAGCATTAACAAAATTAGGGGGCCTGTTTTCACATGGAGCTAATCATTAAGATGAGGAACTAAGAAGAATGATCCTTAGTTAATGATTTTGTTCAAAGCTGAGGTTCAGCTAATTCTACATTTGGTGTAGGACTGTCTCAGCTTCCTCAGGGGCGAATAAAACCAGTTGAAACGTACACAATTCAGTCAGTCAATACTTCGGGTGATAATGCCAACCAATTACTAAAAATAATGTGAGGCTGAGTGTTCTGGCTGTTTATTCAATGATTCATATTTCAAAAATTTATCTGAGTTTCTAGGTATGTGAGTTGAATTTTTCCTCTAGACAATAATTTTTCTTTTTTTTTTTTTAGTTTCATGAGCAGACCAGCCTGCTTATACTGAAATAAAATATAAAATTTACAAAGTGAGTTGGAATGCTAAAATTGGAATATATTTTGATAACTTGTATCAATTAGTGTTTCACAGTTTTCCTGCATTTGAGAACTATTTATTCTTAGTACCTTAAAATCCCATTCTACCTTTGGTTTTAGAGTTTACATTATTACAGATGTTCCCCCATTCCTCTCCCCGCCACCATTGCCCTCCCCCACCCACCCCTGGCCCTTGGCCCTGCCCCTGGCCTTCACTGCTGTCTGTGTCCATGGGCTGTGCCGATATGCATATATGCTCTTTGGCCAGTCTCTTCCTGTCCCCCTCACCTTCCTCTTCTCTGAGATCTATCGGTCTGTGCCATGGATCCGTGCCTCTGGTCCTCTTTACTTCGTCAGTTTATTTTGCTTATTCTAACTTTAAACTGTGCACACTGACTAGCACACAAAATTTGGGAATACAGATCATTGCATGTGTGAGATCGCATGGACAGGAGTACTTTTGCGTGCGTAAGCTTCTCCATATCTTAACATTAAATGCTGAGGTGATCATGTGATTGTCCAAAAAGCTGTTACATAATAACTGAAGAAGATTCTGTATTTTGTCAACAAAGAATGCTTCATACTTATAGAAATAAATCCACTGTTCAAAATGGGGGGGAATGAAAATATAAACTTACATCTTTTTTATGGTTGACGGAGGTCAATTTACTATTGTTTGTGCCAATGGACAAAAGCAGGATGAATCCCCAAACAGGGAAAATGACAGTTACTGTTTCTTATATCTTTATACATTTATACATGCCATAGCTGTGTATTATAAATTACTAATAGTTTTCCTTAAGTTGATTCAAAACATGTTTACTTAAAGTCACCCTAAACATAGACATCCATAGATTAGTACAAAAGTTTTACTATTGCCAATTAGATTGTTTAATTGACTTTTAAAATGAATCCATATCTATCGAATAAAACTTGGTCATCTGCACATCTCCTAATACTATCTTGAGTATCAGACTTTGGGAAACACTGACCCACCCCCGGGCCCCACACACAGAAGCAGACACAAACCATGATTTTGGGAACATTCCCTAGTCACTGTGGATGATACACAAGCCTGGTGATAATTCATCATCTGTGCCTTTCAGAAGGGCTTTCTTAAATTTTCCTCATGAAGCCACCTGTGATTTCCCATTGATTCTAAATTAATCAAAAGATAATTATAAAGGACCAATTGTGTAGTAGGATTTATAAATACAGTAACACTGGATCAGTAAATGTTTGGAAATTTGGAGCTATTTTTATTTGATGTGAAGACTAAGAACATTTTTTACCTTAAGTCTAAGAATATCCACAGTATATTCTTGCAGTAATACGTTGGCATATGTAGTTTCTCAGGAGGGTAATTCAAAGCGTTTGCAGTGAGAACCCTTGGGAATCCTGCTAACTGGGATGTCATTTACAGTGGTTTTCGCCTGTGTGATGAAAGCATAGATATTTAATGAGAAGGTGTTTAAGGCCAGAAAAATAATTTACTTTTTACCTCTATGGTAATGTTAGCTTCGCTCTATGGTATTCAGAAATAATTACTCATGTAAAACAAAATAATTTCTTGAATTTTCAGTACAGATTCTCCATTTCTCTGAAAAACTTCATTATGTTTTGGCTCTTTGTCCCAAACACTGTAACTAAAAATAATTTTTTTGAGTCACAAACTTTGTGAGATAGGTTACATGTTACACAATGATGTAGTTTGGATTTAACCATAATTTAGAGATTACCATTTTCTAATTATTTGAAAGCAAAGAGAATCAATTACATGTGGCTTTTCAGGGATTTAGGTTCCTGCATTAATAAATCACCAGAGATCAGGGAATGTAGAACAAGAGTTTATCTGTGTTTGGGAAGCAAGTTTTTCTACAGCTCTCCTGACAAGTGTGCAAACTGTCCTGAAGTGAGCAGAATTAAAGCAAGCAGTGTACTTCACAGATAGGAAAATATAACCGCACTGGCTGATAAAGGTTAGCTGCATCAATCTCTGCACCAACCAGTAGAAGACACTAAAATCAATTAAGTTGAACCCTGGATTGCTATTGCGTGGGTTGTGTGCATTGGCTGCTGTTAAAGCCCCATAACTTGGGTCTGGATATCATGTATGGTTTCTTCCTATTTAATCCATGTGAAATTATTTAAAATCTAAAGTTATGGGAAAGATAGTTCAAGCTGCCATATTGATTTCTTTATCATGTTATGATTCTACATTTATTGCCCATAGAATATACACAACAGCAGTTCCATTCATGTCTGAAATTCATTCCACTTAATTTCAGTTAAAAGAGTGTTCTGTTGTCATTCATGACAAACTTGTGAATCACGAGATTTACAAAGTGCATTGCTTTTCCTTCAGAGTAACCTGTTTCTTAACTGCAAATATGCAGTGCACATGCGGAAACTCCTCATCCCACTAATTATGCAGTGTTTGTTCAATGCTAGAAAATGAAGGTTTGCACACTTCATATGTATCTTAAAGTTGTGAGTTATTAAACTTTATATTAAAGGGAATCCACCCAAAAATATTTCATAATTTAAATTCATCTCCATATGTTAGTGTGGTCGATCAATTGTAGATCTTAGAAGTGGAAAACCTGGATTTTAAATGTGCTGTAAAAATTGTACAAATCACTATACCTTACTAGGGTAAAATTATCTCATCTGCAAAGAAAAAGCAACATGGTATGTGGAGATAATCCTGGACTTTAAATTAGAGAACACAGGTGTAAGTCCTGTCTTAGACACTTGCTAGCTGTGTGACCTTTGGTGAGCCACCTAACCTCTCTGAGCCTCATTTTCCTCATATAAAGCTGGAGTTGTAGCTTAGACTTTATTGAGTTGCCATGAAAGTTAACTGAAATTTCCAAATTCCGAGCATTGTGTTTGGCCCATAGTATGAATATAAGACAATAGATCCCTTCTGTTCATTCTTTTACTTTGAATCTCTGGAAATCCATCTCTGGTATATTTAAAATGAAATGTCATCTGTAATTTCCGTTGCTAACATTATGTTTATACATCATTATCAACATAAAATAACTATACCCAAGAGCATTTGCTAAACTACTTAACAATTTCATAATGGAAACTGAGAACTCAGCTATAGGCATTTTGCTTTGTTACTTTAATGTTATCACCTGGCACGCAAGGCTTCTAAATTATTCCAGTGTCGGTGTTCATTATGGTCTTACAGTATAAAAATAGTTTTTATTTGGTAGATATATGACAAACAAAAAAACAAAAGAGAGAAAAAATTCTTTGAATAAGATTTTCTCTTTTTTCACTTTTTTTATTGTTTAAGTATAGTTGTCTCCATTTCCCCCTCGCTCCTCCCCACCCATCCCACTGCCCACCCTGATACCTTTTGCTTTGTCCATGTGTCCTTTATACATGTTCCTTGATGACCTTTCCCCTTTTTTCTTCTGTTATCTACTTTAACAAGTGATCAGTAATTTTGTCCCCTGCTCCACACCCCCACAGTGAGTGTCACAAGATGTTTCAGTTCTGTGACATGGTTTCAGAATTTGATTATAAATGCCCTCTCTTCCCAGTTTACTCTATCTAAGAAGACTTTTTCACTATATTTATTCAGACAAATGAACATACAAATAACAGTGGGAAAAATAGTTTTCATAGCATCCTTTAATTCTCCCAATGTGAAAACTCTATTTTATATGCTTAACCTAAAACCTGCTCCATAATGCTCCATTATAAGCTTACCTTTGATTCTGACTTAACATAAAGGTAAAGAGTTAGGGCATTAGCCTTTTTATTTAATGTTTCAAGAGCATTATTTAATCATGTCACAGCCTCTTTGGTCAAAAATACAAAAAGAAAAGAGAAGAAGGAGAGAAAAAGAGGAAGAGGATCTTTGTTAACAATTATGTGGAACATTGGTATAAGTGTGGCAAATATCATTAAATTGGGATCTATAAGAAGTTAAGCAAATGGTTCATTGATTTGTTTTAATGTCAAATGATATAAAGACGCTTTATTGCAAACAGTGACTAAAGAGTAGCCCCTCCTCACCGCAGTATACAGACATTCTCCAAGGCACAGCCAGCATCCCACTGTCCTAGGCATTCTGCAGGAGGATTCTCAGCCGGTGCCAGGCCACTGAGATCCTGCCTGGCAGCTCCTCTCTCGTGCGTGTTTCCAAACCTCTGCATCTCAAAGATGGCATGAAATTAACCAGCACCTTGCATCAATGGCCTCCTTCTAATTTGAAGGGAAGTTTCCCAGCATATAGGCATTTTTTTAAGTAATAATAGCTGGAAATCTAGTACAGATGGTTGTAATGGTATATTAACAACATGCAAAATCGAATGGGTGAGGGACAAAATGTGAATGATGGATAAACGTTCCTCAGATGTAGAGAAATTTCTCAGTAGTCAGTGTCCTTTAGCTTTGTCCAGTAGACCTTCCCTGCCAACCTCTTCATTGCTAATATTGTTGCCTGTGGCCATATGTAAATTCCTTCCTGCTTTCATTTACTGTGGAGTCTAAAACTGTGTCCACAGTAATCTGCTAAATCCTGGCACGCATATCTGAGATGAAGGGGAATTATCACTATTATAAGGTGGGAGCCTATAATGTTACATTAAAGGACACAAGTAAGTTACTAAAAGCTTCCCAAATCTTTGCAAATGAGCACTTGTCCTTTTGAAGAGTCACTAAGTGGGAGGAATCGAAGGGCTGAAGAATCTCTAACATGATGGTCCTGTAACATCTGAAATTGTGGGAAGACTGCTCATTAGTACAAAAACCACTGGAGGCTCTCTCTGGGTCCAGAAAGGGAATTGACAGTCTCTCATGTCCCCCAGCAAGGCACCCTTTCACAAATGCCACGCCCTAGTGAACTGGTGTGCACATTAGCTTCCTTGAGAAGGTAGGTAGGCTGCTAGTAAAGTTAACCAGTTAGTGATTATTCACTAGTAAGATTATAATATTCTCATGGTGTAATCTCAAAGGTCACTGTGCAATAATGTCCATAACATTTATCGGGGTCTTGGATTCAGGGAGACAGGCACATGTTTAGATATAGTCACCATGAGTTATGGTTTTGCACATCTCAAATGTTTATAAATTTGCAGAGCTGGATCTACTAAGAATATTGATGTGAAATATGCCTAGTACACTCTCCTAGTGAAGAGAGGGTTCTCAATAAATATTAAGGATGAATGGTTGAATGACTTGGCATGGTGTTCTTTTGGGAAAACCAACCAAAATGGCAAAATATGCAACAGAAGGGCAAAGAAGCTCAACTAGAAAGGACTTTTGCCAGCATTTCTGCTAATGTTGGGTCCAGATGAGCACTGAAAGTAACAGAGACTGAAAACAGGGGTGACAAGATGGAAGCAAGCTTCCTGACACCTTTTTGAAGTATCGTTTTCTCCTTTTGCTACTAGCTCCATGCCAACATTGCTGGTGTCAATAAACATAAATTTTTAGAACAACCTCTAGAGAAGAGAATACAGGCCAATCCAGGAAAGCTAACTTAGATATCCCAATAAATGTTCTGCAGTTTTATTATTGCAGTATTCCCGATACATCCATACCATAGAAAGCATAGGGAGCCCTTGCCTTCTTATAGATTTACTTTCAAAAGAGTGTAACACACACTTGGATTCCTGCTTCATTTATCTGTACATAAAAGCCACTGTGCTATCCGTGAATCACTTCTGAAGGGTCAGCTTTCTGCTCCAGTTAATATTTAGAAAGTTTAAGAGCCCAGCTCTATTGAGACCCTACATTGTGGTAAAGCAAGAGTATCCAGGCCTCATACTCTGACACCTTCCCTTACTTTATAGAGACCCTTGCAGAAACCCATTAGAATCTTTTCTTATTCATCTGAGTATTCAGTAAATAAGACTTTGAATCTGTGAACTTAAAGCATACACCTTTTATTCAATTGTAGACTTCTTCAGACTTTACCATCAGGAAACAGGAATTGTTTTATGGTTTTTTAAAGTAAGTTTTACCTTTGTTAAAAACACTGCATTTCAGATGGTGGTTTAGTTTAATACAAAGCACACCAGCTTTCAAGTCTGTTAGGCTAGGTTCGAATCCCTGTTCTGATACTTAATAGCTCTGTGACCTTGAGCACATTATTTAATTATTTTAATTCTTAGTTTCTTTATCTGCTAGAAAACCCTTTGATTACCTTTAGAATTCAGTGAGGTGATACTTGTAAAATGCCAGGCATAACAATAACTATCATTCTTAGATTTTTCTTATATAGTTTGGGGTAATTCTAAGGCAGTTGGCTAAAAAAACAGTTTTTCCAAGCTAATTGGCAAAAGCCAATCCATCAAACTGTCAGCCAAAAAAAAAAAACTCACTGTAACTGTTATACAGATATTTTAAGCCAGCTCCAGGACAGGTCGTTGCTGCCTGAGGTAGATGCCGAGGAGGGAGTAAGGTTAGATGGGAGAGCACAGGTGGCTGGGGACACATGCGAAGACCAGAGACAGAAGTTTCAGAAGTTCTGCAGACCTGAATTTTGAAACATACCAAGCAGATATTAGCTAAACTCAACTGATAAGCCCATGGGAAAAGTGGTAGAAAAGACATAGTGAAATTAACACCTGGGAAAAAATTGGCAAATCCGTCATTTAACAAATCAATTTTTGGTGACTTGATTTTATATATACATTGGTCATTTAGCAAATAAACCTTCTCCTCTATGAGGCCTATTTTTATAAGTAGGGAATGATTAACACTTTAAATTTATCTTACAAAGAAAGTGTTTAGAGGCAATCAGATCATGAGTTATATACATCAACTTTGCAAAGCAAAAATAAGATGCTTTGCCCTGCCCAAAGTTTTATTGTGCTTGATCCTCCCTTAGATGTACCTTGAACAATTCATGAGAAAATAAATTATAATTTATGTTAAATTTTAATCGTACATAATAGCGCTTATCAATTCTAAATGTGAGGATCATTGGCACATTGAAAGAGCACTGAGTTACTTCTTTTCCAATATCTATTTAAACAAGCTTAATACTGAGCTGCCTGGGAGTTGATGAATATATAGATGAATATAATCTTCAGATTAAATTTAATACCTCTCCTTGTAGCTATCTTGTCATACTGGTTCTATATTTCTTTATGAGCCTTTCATCATTTAGGTTGCAAATGAGCAATATTACATGGATTAATAACCTTTCTAACATTAGATCTAACACACCTAACAAAGAAATATGATGTCTCACTGTGAAAAATACCCACTCTCTACGAGAGGTGTGAACATCTCTTGTTCCCATAGGGATTTAAGCCTCATAAATTGCACACAGCACATAAAAATAAGCATTTAGAGGAAATTTTCTGGAGCTTGAGTGCCCTTTCAACCAGACATATCAAAGCCTAAGTGTGTTCCTCTTACACTGTCATCTTGCTCCCTCAGGCAGAAAGATGCCCAAGGTTGTCTTTCCTCATGTATTGACAAAAACTTCAAGTAAATGACAGTAGGAACCAGCTGTGAAAAGCTTTTGAAATTTTTGCTCAAAAGTTTTCCTCAGAAATTGGCTTGCTTTGAGAAATTAACCCCAGCTCCTGAATAGAGGGCTTCGCCCTTTAATTTTATTTTTCAATGTTATTGTCGTTAATGGTATTGAGGTAGGGTAAGCGCCACCCTGAGGATAGGAGAATGAGCTGAAGAGGGTCATAGACCAGTTGGATGGTCCTTGCCCCAGAAGATGCTTGGAAAGATGGATGAGTGGTCAGGAAGGAGCTATCGCGTACTTGGGGTGGTAAAATCAGATCTGCACATTGTGTGTTTTTCCATACAGTATTTTCCTTTATGTAAATCAATGCTAAATTTCATTAAGTTGTAATAAATTATAACTTTTCATGCTTACATATCAAACACAAACATTTTGATGAACTTTTCAAATATCTATTATTATGGCTGCATTTCAAAAACAAATTTTCATCATCTAAATAAGTTCAAAACTATGAATGTCCTTTGTGTCGAGTCTTTTGAAATCCTGTTCTATGAGATGAGATGTGTTTGCTCTCAACATATTTTTTGAGATCCGCTTTTAAGGTAAACTTGGTAGATCTGTTGTTAGGGCTGTATTTCTAATAACTTAAGTACCGATTACCCCCAAGGGGAGTATTCAGTCTGACTGACCGATAAACACATTGCAGGTGACTTTAGGGTTAAATCTTGTCTTGGGACAGGCAGCTCCTGTTTATATTTTTAATTAAGTGCAGGCTCCTGTCCTTTATTTGAACCTGAGAAGTACGAGTATCATGTAGCAGGAAGTTTCAGCTGAGCAGCACACTGACTATTTCATGCAGTTCCACTTTGCAAACAAGACTGAGAATTAACACAAGGTGCGCTTTTAGCCTCTGGCCTGTGCACAGCCTTTCAGCTCCTTTGTAACGTGTTTTTCTTTCTGGGATCTTAGGCAAACAGAGGAGAAACTGATTAGGAAAAGAAATACCACAACATCAGAATCTCATTCATTTGTGATTCTGTTGATTAGCATACTAAGTGTGAAGAGCAGAGTTCAGCACCTGGAAGACATAAAGATGAAAAGAGAAAGCAAAGCCCTTGCCCTCAAACAGTGTATTATGTAGGATGGGCGGGGAGACATACTCCCCACAAATAGCTATAATGCAAAGTGCACGCTCAACTTTGTGCCATCGAGCTGCTCAAGCAGGAAGCAATCACTTGTTGTCCTTTTATCGGAGAAACAGTTACATGAGCAAACTGTTCCTTCATCCTTCATCTGATGTTCATTTGATTCTTTAAAAGGGGCCCTTTCAGCTGAGTTTCTCTGAGTATATCCATTAACATTCTGTCCCTGATTCTTTTCTCTCCTCTTTTTTCCTTCTTAAATATCCTTCCCTTCAACTCACCCCAGTGGCTCATACTATCACTCCTAAGGAGTCTAATTTCAAACATTACCCTGATACTTTTCTAAATCCCACCTCTGTTATCTCCTGCTCATCTTAGTTAGCAATTGCATTGAACTCTTTAGATTCATGGAGCCAGCAATGAAGTCATGCTTATTCTGTCCCAGGCCTACAGCTCTCCATATATATGTATTATTTCTGTTATACCCATGACCAACTTCCTGGTCACCCAGGGCTCCAAAGTGGTGCTTCGCCCTTGATTGCTCTCTAAGCCTTTATCCCAACTTTTCCCACTGTCCCTACCATCAGTTATTTGAACAGGCCCTCTTAACTGCAGCTCCAGTACGTGGCTTACCTTCCCACTCGACACGACATCCTCTGTGTCCAAAATTAGATAGTAGGGCATCATGCCCTCTGTGCCCAGTGCCTGCCCGCATTAACTCACTCATCACTTACAGGTAAGTGTCTATTATATTCAAACCGCCATGGAGTGTTGAGTATAGAAAAATGGGGGAAAAATAGTGGAGAACTCTTCCTAATGAGAGATGCACATAATTAAGCTATTTTTTAAAACAATTTGACAAGTGTACTGTCTCTGCTTGGAACATCAGGGAACATGTCTCAAAAGAAGTGATCCTGAAATTATAAAGGATGAGTAGGAGTAACCAAGGGCAGAGGACAAAATGGCATTTTGAGGTGAGGGACAAATAAGGACAGTCACCGGAACCTTGTGGACCTATGCAGGTTGAGATTTTTCCATCAGCAAGTGACTCATCTATTCCTTTCCCTGAACTCCCTTAGGTTTGAAAACCCTTTCTTTTATGGTTATTGCAGTATTTGACAGCTCCTGCCTAGATTATAGGTTTAAAGGGTAAAGACTATGCCTCAGTTGTCTTAGAGTTAGTTTATTATAGCACTTTTACTCAGTAGACTTTTGTGATAAGCTAAATAATGGACCAAATATGTCAATATGGTAATTTTCAGGACCAGTGACTATATTACTGCATGTAGCAAAAGAGACTTTGCAGTGTGGTTAAGTTAAAGATCTTGGGATGGAGAAGTATTCTGGAGTATCCAGTGCCCAGTGTATCACGAGGATCTTCATAAGACAGAAGCAGGAGGGTCAGAGTCAAAGGAGATGCGGAAACAGAAAAGGAGTCAGAGCAGTATGATTTCTGACTTTGAAGATGAAGGAGATTTCATAAACCAAGGGACATGAGCAGCCTCTAGAAGCTGCACAAGGCCAGGAATGGATTCCCCAGAATCCTCCAGAAGCAATGCCCACACATTTTAGACCTCAGAACTGCAGAATAGTAAATTCTCATTGTTTTAAGCCACTGAGTTTGTGAGAGTTTACAGAAGCAATAGAAAACTAGTGTTTTTATAAATATTATATAGATTCATACCATGACTTTTAATATTTTTCTATATTAGCATGGCCATTGTAGAATCATTTTAAAAATGTTTGTATAGGGAATCCAAAATGTAACCATCATTATATTGTGCTCATTTGCTAAAGTAAAACAAATGAAACATTTCTAATTCTACAAGTTTTAGTTATCAAAGAGCAATAACAAAAAGAAAACTAATGAGAAATTCCAGGTATTTGATAAAGCCACTTCCTTCAACTAATGAGATCCCTTACTTTGGAGTATAATTCCAAGAATTTTTTTCTTTTGTTGCAACTATTAGAAAATGTGAATGATTACTAAAGTTCCCACAAAATACCATCCTATATTTATCTTTGACTGGCTTTATAATTTGAGTATGAAGACAGTATTTCATGTGCAAGCTTATCAATGTTTTCGAAGAAGAAAATCCATAACCCATTTCGATCAGTGTTGGAAGACAATGAGGATGATCCGTGGTGTAGAATGCAAACGCTCGTCAGTAGTGGTCTAGAAAGGACCTTGGAGGCCCCCCACGGGCTTGGCCTGGTGGTGGAAGCCTGTGCAAGACATTGGTCTAGGGCCTTCGCCACCCAGAATTTCGTCCTAACCTTAAGTAATCTATGCTGATGCAAGATTTACAAATACAGTCAATCCTTACTGTTTGCGGATTCTGTATTTGCACATTCACCTAATTGCTAAAATTTATTTGTAACCCCAAATCAATACTTTGACACTTGAAAGCAGACATGCACAGAGTGGCAAAAATTTGTCCATATGCTCCCAGCTAAGGTCAAGCAAGGCCACACTCTTCCTTATTATTTTCAGCTCTCCTACAGAGATGACCGCAGGGTGGAGGTTGTGGGGGGCAGTGCCGTGTAGCACAGAGAGCTCAGGCTCTGGGGCCAGTTGGATGAAGTTTGCATCCCAGCTCTGGCCCCTGTTAGTGGGGCAGCTTTCAGCAAGTCACTTAACACTTCTGAACCTTGGTTTCTCTTTTGCAATACAAAGGAAAGTAGAATCTACCAAGTGAATTTTTTTAAGGTTTAAGATTATAATCTATGCAAGATATATGTACAGGGGTGGGCAAAAGTAGGTTTACAGTTGGAATACAAATAAGTAACGCAATAATTAATAAATAATAATATAAAAATAAATCCTGTTTCACATACTCACTACTGTAAACCTACTTTTGCCCACCACTGTACACACACACTCTCTACCACTAGGATCAGTGGTTCAGTGGTTGTTAATTCGATGTTTGTGGTGACTTTATGGAACATAACTACCACAAATAATGAAAACCAACTACACATTTTAATGTGAAATATTTTAGAGAGTGACTGGAGCTTGGATGGTGCTATGTAGATATTCGTAATGAACCACAGTTAAAAAATATACGTGTTAAACTCACCGTGAGTTAGTAACACAGGCCAGCATGTACCACACCTTAGTACCCTGCTTCTCCCTTGTAGAAACAATAATGGACAAAACAATAATTCCTTCCATCATGTTGTATTTTTTTCTGTCTTTTTATGAGCAAGATACATTTTTGGCTATTTATTTTTAGCAAGTTACCAATTTCCCTACCATGTTACATTTTTAAAATGTAAATAAAATATATAGAATTCATAAAGATGTCATCATTTTGTCACTCACTACTTTTCCAAAGAAGTTTATTTCTTTGTTGCAATAAAAATATCCAAGCCAATGCCCCTGCCCCTAACATTTATCTAGTATGAAATGTATTTTTATGTTTTCAAGGCTCATTCAACAGGATTAATTAAGCACTATGCTGAGTACTGTGGAAGATTCAGATATAGAAGGCCATTTTCCTTGTCACCAAAGCTCTCATCTCATTTTAGGGGAAATTCAGTGACCATACAAAAAGTAAAAAGAAAGGTATATGATCAAATATATCAAGTATATTGTAATTTATATATTTAGTTGCTAACTTAAAGCAGTCCAAGAAAATCTGAAGGGTTGGCCAATCAGAATTTTAACAACTTGGAATTTTTGTTGATTTTTATTTATTTTCTAATTAAAATTATAATTCTCTCACTTCTATTACTGTGATTGATTCTAAACATTGGGAAAGAAAAAGGGGAAAAAAGCCACTAGCACCACCAACAACAATAACAAAAATTGTTCCAAAGTTTCCACACAGAGTCAGTAAACTCTAGCTTGGTGGGTTAAATGAACCATGTGAAGCTATAAACTTGGAATTTTATGCACCTTATAAAAACATGGTATAAAAAAGTAGATGAACTGCCTGTTCTCGTAGAATGAGAATTCCCTGATCAATGTTTGCAGTTATGCTATGTATTAAAGCCGCCGGGGTCCATTTGACAAATCACCTCTCCAAAGGGCTAAATGTGTGGCCAAATGATTAGTTATCCTCCCTTCCATCTCCTCTCTCCTCCTTGGGCCTGTAGCTCTCTCATCACCTTTCTCTGCGTGTGGAAAAAATAGCACAACATCTGTACTGTTTCCTTTCAAACACCTTATTGGCCTGATTGTGGATGATCGAGTGACGCGTAGGATTCAACGCTTACAGAAAGGATCCACATCCTCAATAGAATTGCATTTGCAAGACCCACAGGTGGAGCAGAGGAAACAAGGAGTCCCTTGTGCTAACAGCAGACAAGGTGTCTATTCTGGGCATGTTCTGGTAAACACGAACAAAAAGCTCACTGGCTGTAAAAAAGGGATGGTACAGGACCACAGCGTTGGGGGCTGTGTCTGTTCACTCTGAACTCCTTGGCATTCGGCTCCCATTGCCACACAGACCCGCACCTACCCCAGGGTCACTTACTGATCAAGGAACAAAGTGTTGAAAGCGTCCTAGAGAGCTCCCCTTTAGAAAATAAGTTTTAAACAGAACCTTAGCAGCCTAGAAGAAGCTGAGCCTGCTAAAGGCAACCAATACCACACACACAAACACACACAAACCCATTAAAAACAAGTTGGTCCTTTAAATTAAATTACAATAAATTAAATTAAATTAGACACTGCTACTACATCTGGAATTATCTCATATCAGAAAAAAGCCTAAAATTTTTAATTATGTCATTTTCACTAAACTCTCAGCAATTTAATCCTTTTCAACTAGAGCCTACTATCTTGAAGTTGTGCATTTAGAAAAGAGGAGCTGAATCCTTTTACCGGAATTCTTCATGAATGTTGATAAATGTCAGATTCAATAATTTATCACCTGGATACTACATGCTTTGAAGTTGAGGACATGGCAGCAGTGGTAATGACATGGTAAATTGTGTTACCTTGGCATGACAGCCTCTGACAGCTGCCCGGGTTTCAGCTCTGCAGGTTCTACATCTTTATCAGGACCTGGGCCAAGGGGGCATGGCGTTCACATATGTGTTAATATTGTTTGATCTCATGAAATTTGATAATTTGTTCCTTGGATTCAGGCATTCATAACCATCTTTTAGATACTGTAAGAAATCCCTAAATATGGTAGATCTTTAAATATTTAAGTATTTTGTAATTAATTTTAGTCATTATCACACTGTACATTGGAGGAGAGTGCTTTTTATCTCTATTAAGAGACACAGAAGTTTTGCACTTGTGGGAATGTGTATGTAGAAGAGATACTTCATTGTAAGTAATTGAGGCCTATTAAGTGAGATTTTTAAGTGTTATTATAAACAAAAAAACACTCTTCATATAGTCTAATTTTACATGTTATCATGATCCAGCAATCTATGTTCCTGTGAATTGTACCTAGAAAAGGATAAGGGAAGTAAATTTGTAAGGATGTCAGACCATTTGGAGTCCGATAGCATGTTCTTTCTCAATGTTGAAACACAGCCTGAAAACGAATGATACTTTTAGATAAAGCCAGTTGGCGGCCTAGAGTTTGTTTTATCCTTCCTTCTTAGGTATCCTTCTGAAAATAAGAATGTGTGTGTGTCTGTGTGTTGAGCGCTTTCTAAAGCAGTAGAAATTTAGTATGTTTGCTATCTAGTTGGACAGGTTTGTGAACTGAGTGTGAAAAACTCAAGTCTGCCAGGGGAGCTCCTTGTAACTAATGAGATGCATCGGAAAAAAACAAAAATAAAACAAACAAAAACATCTCTTATAAGAGCTGGAATGTGTTAGTCAAACAGGCAGTTGCTGCAGCATTTCAGGGGCACTGGATTTTTAGTTATCAGTGATCTGCAGTCTGTGCTTCCTAGCCTTTAAAAATTAAAATAAAAATAGAAAACCATGGGGGTGGAGCATTTTCTTTAAAGCCTTAGTTTTATTCCTCCTATTTGACAACTGTGTTGTTGTCGTCAAATCCTATACATTTCTGAGCTCTCATTATGTAAATATATAAGATTTATACCTAATATATAGATTCCATATAAGAATTAGATATAGCGTTACCTATAGTATGTATTATAGTTGTACACCTATATATAAATTATACATTAGTATATACTATTATTTACCTTATATTAGGATTTAATACAGAGTAAATCCTATATATTGATGCAAATGTATTAAAAAACAGAGCTTAATAATTGTTGCTTATGCAAAGCTAGGAAAAGAAATCACCACCTGTGTCTTGCAGGAATGGAACGCCACCAGCAGGACACAAACCACCTTATGAGGGGCAGGCTGGTGTCACTGCCAGTGTCAAGGCTTAGGGTGCTGGGTCAGGAGGGTGGGAATCTTTGGTGGCCACCATCTTCCAGAGGAAGTCACAATTTATCAGACAGACAACAGATAACGCTAGTAGATTCCATTTCATTCAACTGTATAATGAACACACACAAACTTTTCTTCCCAGGCTATTTTTATAGGCTAATCTTTATAAGGCATTCTCATTATCTTACAAGCATTTTTATAGTTTTGTCTTTGTTAAAAACTGCATACTAGTCATTAAAGACTCCATTAGTTACTGAATAGAGAGTATATATGCGGATACAGATATCTGGGGGTAAATAATAAAGAAGAAAATATAATAAATTTGAGAGAAGATCCTTCACGCCAAGCTGGCTGCAATAAATCACAGTTTTCAAAATAACTTATCTCTGGGGAGAAAGTCACTTCCATGCTTCACAACTTCAGGATGGTTGTCTCCTAAACTTTCACACATTTCCACTGAATGGTAAACAGCAAGGTGTCACATTCAAAACTGCTAGGATAAAATGTGAATATCTGTGTTCTATTCTTAACTTTGCCACCAAATATGCTGCCTTGGGTGAGACAAGTAATTCTGTGTCACAGTTACAGCTCAGTTTAGACTTATTAAGGATGAATTATACCTGAACCTCCTCATAGAGTTGTGGGTGTGACTGAGTTTAGGGAAAATAAGAAAAGATGAGATCATAAATGTGAACCCAGAGAAAGAGAAAGTAAGATGGACTGCTCTATCTATATGGAAAAAAAATATATTTAGTCACAAAAAGTTAAGTAAAATGTTGTTTAAAGATATATTAAATGTCGGAAGTCACAAATGGGAAGCAGCACAGAGGGAAGAGCGGTGAAGCAAGCGGACAGTGATGACAAGGCACTGGCCAGCACGGCCGGCTGCCTGGCCTCTCGTTGGAACAATGCATGCTCGGCGTCAGCCTCTGGATCACCCCTCTAGGCCACCCCCAGGAACTTTCCAATCTGGGCTATTATCTTCTCTCTAGTCCCACTGCTAGTTTACCCTTTCCTAATTATATATTCTCTAATGATGTTTCAGTGTGCCGTATAGTTTACAGTCTGGCCTACTTGGTTGAAGGGACCCGCTTTCCCACTTTGATCTGGGCCTGCCCTGCCCATCAGCTGGGCGCCGCCCATGGGCTAGCCTAACTTGTTAACCCGGCAGCGACATCATTCTCAGGCTGTGCTGAACTGCAGAGGAGATCGTGGGAACTCTCCCAAAACAGGTCTGCACTCCAAAGGGCTAGCCATGTCCCTCAAATACACTCTGGCTCGACCAAGTAACTGGGACCTTGCATGTCCCCTGCTAGTTTGAATTTTCAGAATATGACGAGACAGATCAGTGTGAATTGTAACTTCCTCCTCCCGTTAGATATTCACCTATAAGCACCAAGCTCCCATTGCCATGACAGGAGACTCAGGCACTATTTCTCAGTAAGTCACTTGGTGATTTAGGCCAGTGCTTCTGGAACTACAATGTGTGCATACAAATTACTTAATCTTACTAGAATGCAGATGCTTATTCAGTAGATCCTGGAGTGTGGCCTGAGATTCTTCACATCCAATGAGTTCCTAGGTAATGACAGCACAGTTGCCTCCCTCACTTTTGAGTTTCCAGAACCTGGACAGAGTTGAACCTATCAGAGAGCCCCCTGCTGGAGCAGTAAGTATTTTTCTTGTGGAAAGCTGCCATGGATTGCATCAGTTGCTTTAAGGCTATAACCGGACCAGAGTCTTGTGCCACGGCTAGGGCTGGAGCCACAAAGCCTGAGGTATCCATAGGAAAGGGGCTGCCCCTCCCTGCCAGTATGTGCAAGCCTGACTCCCTGAATCTGCTCACGGTGGGTTTGGGTCCAGGCAAGGCTAGACATCCAGCCAAGCAGGACTGGCCCGTCTTTGAGAAAGGGTGTCAAGGCTGTATTTTCATTACAGGCCACTCAGGTGGACACCCAGGCCTGCAACTCCAACCTCCGCATTTCATATGCTCCCTCACTAACGTAAATCATTTCACCAGCTATGGTAAATATTGCTATGAAGTTGCTAAGAAGAAACCCTTTGGCATTTAGAGGGTCTGCCTTCAACACTCATCATAAATCCACTGGAACAAGCAACTCATGAAATTGCTAATGACAACCTTGGTGAAGGAACTGCCGAAAACTATGCCAGAAGGAAGGCTTTAAGGATGTGCTACATCCTAGCTTCAGACAACAGAGTTTCGCTGCCGTCTGCCAGAAGGCGGCAGAGCCAGGGAGATGAGGCTGGCACATCACAGTCCACAGGGGAAGAGTTTCTCTCCAAACAGGGACTTCATGAGCTTCTGTTCATTCAAGAGCTAGAGTTCCAAGCAGCCAGCCTCTCAAATGCCGAACTGTAGCCAAGTCAAAAAACAATCTTCACCCTGGGCAATATGGTAATAACTATTGAGTTAACATTAATCCTGACACATACACAGTGGTCAGTGGGAATAACCTCATCCTCATATAGAAGAAACTGTTAAATATGTAGAAGTCCAGTGATAATAGGATATTCACATGTATGTCTGGTGGGAAGAAGGACAGATAGAGAGACAACACTAATGGTGAGGATATCTATAATTGATAGTCTTAATCACGAAAATATGGATCCCCTCTCCAAGGACTTTTATTATTATACTAATTCCTGTCTATTATTGATATGTCTTCAAGCAGTGATATCACTTACAACCAACTAGAACACAGTCCATTCTGTCCTGGCAGTTAATTTCCTAAAACTGTACTCATATGAGAAATGTAAATATTTAATGGAAATAGTGATTTCGACAAAAGAAACAATAAATTAAAGTTTTTTAATAAAATATAGAATATCTAATATTTACTGCTGCACTTAGAGGCACGCACACTGTGTTTATTGAGCACTGGGCGTGAGAAAGTCATTACCTTAGGGTAAATCTCACATTGCAAGTGTGATTGCTCACTCACTCTACAGTGTGTCCCTGTGCTCAGGACAGTATGCACACCTACATAAGCAGCTATCAGATAAGTTCAAATATTTTTAGTATTACAAGAGAACTGTAAATGGTGGATTGCACTTGTGCCCTGAATGGTGAATGAAACATTGACATCTGTAATTCTGATTTGTACCAATGATAGAAGGCCAGATAGAGAGGAAGCATAATTTCAGAAGAAAAGAACAGGATGCAGTTAGAAAAAGAGAAACTACTCTGGTCACACAAGTGCTCAAACAGCTGAGGAGCCTAGCGGTGGATGGAGAGACACCCAAGATTAGCAAGAACAGGAGGCTACCACCACCACCAGGCCCGAAAGGACAATAGTGTTACTGGAGGCCAGAAGCCAGGACCAGCCTGCAGATGCTGACCAGCAGGAGCTGGGACCATGGAGGGCAGGGCTGACACATGGGAACTGGGCCCTGGAAGTTGTCACAGGACCCTGCAGAGTGGTGGGGGGGATGGACAGTGGCATAGTCTGGCTAGTCTCCTCCTCTTGTCCTCCAAACTTTCATTAATACTTCCAACGGCCAAACCTACCAATGAGTACAGGAAAACCTTGGAAATTTAGTTTGCAGTGATGGAGCAAAGCAGGGTAGTATGGAGAATAATCTGAGGGCAAGCAACCGGTGAGCCAAAATAAATGGCAAAAAACAATGACTGCAGAAAGCAAGGGGTGTTCGGAAAATGACAAGTATTGCAGTTTACCTCTAACATAGTGTTAGTTAGAACAAGTTCATGGCTGTTTTCCCAGTTACTGGAGGGGCTAGAGGACACCCCAGCATATAGTTCATCTCAAGAAATAAATCTGCATTAAACAAATGCATGAATAAAGGAATGAATGAAGTCAAGTAAACTAAATATGAAATTATGTTTTGGACTCACATCTCAGAAAGTCTTCAGTGATAGGCTGAGAAGTTTGATATTTACCTGGTAGACCGTAGAGAGTCACTTAAGACCTTTAAGCTTGGAAACGTGATCACAATTTTGCTTCCTACTGGACAGATATAGTGATGGCCTTGTATTTAGCTGAGTCAGGACTGGCAACCGAACCTGTGGGGCTCAGTGTGAAATGAAAATGTGAGACCCTTTGCTCAAAGATTATTGGGACAGCAGCAGCACAGTGGTAAGGTCTGGAAGCTGGCCTCAGCCCAGTGTGTTGTGTCAGCTGCTTCTGAGAAATGAACTTACTAGGATCAATGTCAATTGTGAAATTTGGGGGCAGATAGTAGCTACAACAGAGTTCTAAATATAATTTAAAACAACTGTTGTTATTTGATTTATTCTCAACTGGGCATGATTTTGATGTTTTCCAGAATTAACTCTTTGTAGGCTAAACATGGGCAGACAGGGTGCTGGAGACAAAAAGTTTCTCCTGTGAAATATTGTTTTTAAAATCATGTAGCATGTTAAAGGTGCTGTTACTTAAATGTGAGGCTGTGTTGTCTGGCTGTATTTTATTCATTGTTCTTGAAATAATTTATTTTCAACCTCTTCCTCAACCAGTTAGTACTCTGCAGTTTGGTTTACTAACATTCAAGTTAGATCAGTATTCATTTTGTCACAATTGTATCTGGTGGTGCTCACTTCACTGTAGGTAGTCCCCCAAGCTGTTTTTCATGTATCTACTTGATCTTCATTTCTCAGTTCTACTTCAACTTATTTTGCATTGTAGCAATGTATATGAGGTCTATCAGAAGCAATCACAATGAATTAATAGAGCAGGGATTTGGAAACCGAAGTCTCATTGTAAATAGCCCCTGTGATGTCAACAGATGTTCTAGAGTATTTCATGTAGCTTACATCGTTCTTAGTGTGCTGTCTGTGTATTGGCTGTCATCTACAATCTATCAAGTCTATATTCTCAGTGAAGCAGGAGTACCAATTTTGTATTTAATATGAGCGTGGAAGTAAGTTTGGCCTTTTGGAACATTTTCTATCATTCTGGTTTTTAAAAAGTCCCATATTTTCTTATTTTTCCACATGAAGGGCTTATAAAAGAAATTCTTAGAAATGCTTGCTGTTGTCCCACACACATATCAAATCACAGAAATACAGACAAGACTGTGTCCCGTTTGGGACCACTGCTTTTTAGAACTGCGGACCTATTAGGGAGCTGTAAGGTGTATTAGAGAGCATAAACATAGCTCACTTGTATTATGGTAAGAAAACTGGTAGTCAGAATTAATAGCAATTAATGGTGTCAATTTCATAAATCATTGACTCATATTCAGTCATATGTCATTCAGTAAATACTATGTAGCCCTTACAGCACTGTATGTTTAGCCTGTCTTTGACATCAAGAACTTACAGTGTACTGGAGGAGAAAAATAAGAAAGAAAAGTAAGCAATAATTGCCAGTGAATTTGGCAACCTGAACTGATATGAAAAAATTTCTTCCCTGACTCCAAACACATAAAATGCCAGAAAAAAAATAACAAAAGCTTTCAAAATCAACATGAAACGAAGGTGGAAAACCTTCACACACTAGAAACAAAGAGTGATTAAAAGTACGAAGTGTGAGTGGGAACTGAAGCTGACACCATTCTGTTATATCCCGAATTGGAAGAGATACCCAGGCCACAGGGCCCCATGCAAACAAAAATACGGAATTATGACCATATTTGTGAAAGGGACTTGGAAGAACCTGGCAACTGTCCCAGAGATGCAGCTCCAGCAAGGAAATCAGGGACCTCAAGAATAAAGTGAGTCACCCAAAAGAATCTTGACTCTCTGGCTTACATACTGTATGGGAGTGAGATACAAATTCAACTACCCTAATGGTGCACCTACACATGGTTCAAAATAGGTGAAACACCTGGATATCTTCAGAGACAAACTCAGAACTATCCTACAGAAATATCCCCACAGCCAAGACCATATAGAATGTTCACAAAGAATTGTCCCCATGAAAGGTGAGCTTGTGTTCAAAGATTAAAAATCATGTGATGATATGAGTTGTCATGAAGGGGACTCAGCACACATAATATAGAGGAAAGATTTTACTCCAACTAACTGGAAAACTATAAAGAAAGTGAAAGTATATCTTAAATGTACAAAGAAAAAAACATAATTTTATATCTATAACCATTTTTAGGAGTAAGTTATTAATACTGTATTGCATATGGAAATTATTTTTATCTCCCTTTATTCCCCTTATTTTCTCCAGATTAATTTCCACAAAATAATTATTTTGTATATAGGGTCTTGTCATCACTTCACTATTGTGCCTTTTAGGGGCATGACTGAGGTTAGGAGACAGAGAACAGCAGGCAGTGAAAGTTGGAGAAGGAAATACTGAGAGTCTCCTTTGTGGGGAAGAGAGGGAAAATGGTCATTTAAAAAGAGTAATGCCAAAGTAATATAATATGCAATAGTTGTAACTTGCTCACTTTCTCACAGGTTATGTTTTTAATTGCATTACGTTTCAGTGCCCAGACCACACCCGGTGTTGCTCCAGTGAAATGAATGATCACCGGGCCAAGGGGCTTAATGAACTCAATCTTGGATAGGCAGTCCCGTAGGAATAAACAGATCATCAGTCTAACTAAGTATATCAGATTTAACCTTCCAAAATTCGCAGGATTTAACATTCCAGAATGCTGAATCACAACGTTTAATGTTCCAAAACTATAAGTTGAACCACTCCTATTTAAATTCCACTTCTATAAAGGGCCTATGGAAAAATGGACATAGGGAGCAGGACTAGAAACACTCAGAACAATCCAGTTCTTAATAAAAATAGATAAATGAAAAAAGAAGTATCTTGGGCACCATCTCTCCACTGAAATGGAAAGAATTGAGTTAGTAGTTGAATTCCTTTGACCCTGTAATAGGAAAGTCTTTGATTTCCCTTTCCTTTGCTTTCTGCCTTCCTTTTTACATTTCTAAGGGGAAGGAAACGTCAGGCAACAGTGTTGCTGCTGCCACAAAGCACATGGAAGCGTAACTACCAAACCAGAAAGCACTGCCCTGTCCATGTAATGCAGTGTCAGTGTTGATCTCGGTATTTTGCTCTCCAAAGAGATGCTTAATCTTCTAAACAGAATTGAACTGAATGGATTTCAAAAAAAAAAGAAGTGTGTTTTAGTAAGGTGTCACTACAGTTTACCAGACAAATAACCAACCAGAGGCATTCCCCTAGGTGGTATATGAATTCGAAACTTTGGTTAAACTAAGAAAGTATTGATTGGGTGGTACAGCAATAAATGGTACCACTTTACTTTCAAGTAGGCAATTAGAAAATTGGGTCATTACTTCTTAAACTTGCTTTTTGGGATGTCAAATATTGTGTCTTAATAAAAATAATTAAATCAGATGGATTGAGACCAAATGTGATCATACACATGAAACAGAAATGTGAGGCTTGGTTAGAAATATCATTAGAAAGACTTGAAGATATTTGCTGAATATGGTAATTTCCTGGAAGTCATGACATTTACAAAGTTTAATAAGACCTATTCAGTTAATTTTTCAGAAATTACTTTAGTTATCTGTTTAATAACCAAATAAATACCTAAGATACTCAAATACTTTGGAATATATAAGGAGATATAATTAATCAAAAAACTAGATTTGCATGTAATTGTATATAAAATATCACCAATTCATTAAGGCATTTCATGAAATAATGAACAAGAGGTATGTGAATAATTTAGGTATTTGGGGAATAGTGTGGTCCCGATAGGTTTCAAGAATCATATTGATTTTTATTTTCCTGTGGCTTGAAAGTTGTGATTTTAGATTTGGCATTTATTGAGAGTACAATGCTCAACATTTCCTATTTTTATAATAGCTTTAGTAGTTCACTATTATTACTTCCATCTTGAACATGAGATGCAAATACAGAGAGAAAAGCAATTGGTCCACATCACATGACTATTAAGCAGAAGAATGAGGATCCAAAGGCAGGCTCTTCTGGTACTTTCCCACTGAACTCCTGACAAATAATACTCAAAAGATGCAAGTGAGTAATAGTTATCTTACAATATGCTCTTTTTTCTTTTGATTTTGGTACCCAGAGCCAATAGGTCTTCTACCCTCTTGAGTTACCCATTATCTTAATATCCAAATAAATGGACTATTCCTTTGTCCTATATAAAGTCCAGTGACCTTTATCCCCACCCCCACCCCCACCCCCACCAGGGAGCTTGTAATTTATTCTGGTCACCATCTATTTAGTTTTCTACTCATTCCAAGTTCTTGATCCTACTCCATGTTTTATCTCCAAGAACAAAACACTCTCCCGACCTGTACCAGTCCAAATATGGTCCATAAGCTTCTGCCACCCCCACAGAACACTATCATTTCATTGATGTGGGGTGTTAATAGAGTGGACTTCAGCCCAGGCCAGAATTGGAAACAACTTAATATTAAAAGTAGTTACTATCGTTCCAAAGATTGATTGGCTGTTTTCTAAAAAGGGACTTGCTTATTGGTTGCATTCTTCCTTAGGTTCCAACTGATCACTGTATCCATATATTCACTGTGTCCCTCCCTTTTTAGACCATTTATTCCTTTTGTTTTCTCAGGGTCATTTACCCTCTCAAAAAAAAAAAAATAGTGAACAACTCCACAATTACTCTTATCTCATTACAGAAAATTCACTTCTCCTTTTCTTCACATTCTTTCAACTGAACTATCCAAGGGGCCTTATTTGCATAACCAAAATGGATTTTTAAGGCATCAGGAACTTTTCCTAAAGAACCATTTCCCTAAAGATGACATTCTGCCACTTCCCAGAAGGCAAAAAGTAGCTACCCCTTGTTTTGTTTTGAATAACAAACTGTCTTGTTACACTAGGCTCTTTCATACATATTTATCTTCACACAGTGGCTATGAAAGTAACCAGAATGATGAAAATCAGTCCTAAAATTCTTGGTTTTCCAGAATTAAAAAAAAAATACCCCAAAGACTCTTGCATTCCTTTAAAAGCCTACCGTAGCCAGACTAAACGTAGCTGGCTGTGAGATGTTCATTACCCAGCAAACTTCCTTAATATGTACGTATTAATATTTAATTCCTTCTTATGAAATTATCCAGCCTTAAAGGTGAAATATTAAAGTGTTTATTGAAGAGCAGTCACTTAAACACAGGAAGAAGAGCTCTAGGTGGTGACTCTTCTTTCTCTCCCTTGGAGTTCATGTGCTAAAGCCCTTATTTGTATGCACCAGAACTAAACATCTTGCCAGGGGATGCATAACCCCATGTGCCCTGCTAAGGAAGTGGTGAACAATGTTTAAAATGTTTGAGATGACAAAGAGCCCAGGAGGTCTGGCCTCTTCCCCTCCTGCCCAGAGCGGCTGACAATCTCTTTCAAATTGTGTGCGCATTGCAGAGCGAAGCAGGTCCCCTTGAGGGCCACCCTCACCCCAAGCAGTGTCCCATTGAACAGGGATTAAGTGAGAGCTCTGGGGACTAGCCAGAGAATGAAAGTGCACATCAAGAGTGGAGGCATGATCAGTTTAACAGAAGAAACCTCTACATTCCATGCTTCTTTCAAATGTTTATGAAATGGCAAAGAATAAAAACATGCATAAACCACATTTCCTTAGATGAATAGTTCACCCATCCATGGGGCATCATTTGGAAGTCAAGGACAAAATCTAGAATTGAACTATCCTGAGTTCAAGCTAGCTTTTCGCCATTTTGCTTAAGGCTCAAATATGTCAAAAATGTCCCTGCTCTGAATGGCAGGGAACACAGTGCTGTACCTGCCTTATCCGTGGTGGCATCCAGATGGGTGGGTGCTGCGGGAAGACAGAGGCAGCAGCCTGGGCTCACCATGCTGATTCTGTGAAAATGATGGCCGAGCTTACAACCTGCATCTATTGTGTTCTTCACTATAAGGCTTCACTATTATGAATGTGTGATTTTATAACATTTTTCTTCACCCTATGAAATCACTCTTTTCTATGTACACCTACTGTCACTCTTCCAGGATTTCTAACCAACTTCTCTAGAACCAAGATCAGCCTGCCTACTAGTGCTCAGGCATGATTTTTCCCCAAAATATTTGGCAGTGTTACAACAGAGTTATATATTTATATACCAAAGTATATCTCACAGATAGTCAGGGCTCTGGGAGCACTGTCTTTGGTGTCCCCGGGAGTATAAGTGGACTGTACCCAGGTGACTTTGTCGTTTCCTCGTTCCAGAGCCACCTCAGGAAGGATGGAAAGCAATGCTCGGAAGGTCTGCAGCCCTGCTGACCTCCATGCCACCGCCCTCACCTAGATGTAAATGTAATTGGTTCAACTGGAGGATAAAAGCAGAACTTTTAAACAAGAAAACATAATATGCAAATCTCCTTGCAACTTTTTTTAAAATCTGTAGCAGATAGTGTATTGAGGAATTTAAAATCAAAATGACGGATTGGGGCTATTGAAGCAACTAGTTCAGATAATTTCATGGAAACAAACTTACATATTTTGCACAACAAAGGAAAAAGAATAGAATTGACCCATTTCCAAAAGGCTTCAGAGAACATTTTATTCGAATGACAGTACATCCCATAATAGCATGCAAGGAGGAAAGGCTAACCCTGTCCCATTTTATTTACTTTATACCAGGATAGTATTTATAAATAACTCTTTCAATATTTGATATACAGATATATTTTTAAAGTTTATTTATAAAGATATTTGGTTGAATTTTATTTATTTCTATTTTATCCTCTTAGAGTAAGCATTGCTAAGTGTTTTTGAGATAGGAAACTAGAGACTGCACAAATAGAAAGGATTTTGTATTGAATTTAGTGGAGTGACACTAATAGAATTACATAGGTTTCAGGTGCACAATCCTATAACACATCATCCGTATATTGCATTGGTGTTCACCACCCCAAGTCAAGTCTCCTTCCATCACCGTTTATCCCCCCTTCCCCTCTCCTACCCCTCCCCATCCGCCCTCCCTCTGGTAATCCCTATGCTGTTGTCTGTGTCTGTGAGTGTCTTGTGGGGGATTTTTGGTTTAACCCCTTCACCTTTTTCACAATTTCATACAGAAGTTAAACTGACGGAAAATCTGAGAAAGCATGTGTGGTAAACAGCATGATCTTTGAAAGTTCTGGACTCAAATCCAGGATTTAACACTTACTGGGTAATCTTGGGCGAGTTTACCTCTTTGAGCCTCTGTTGTTTCCTCATTTATAAACTGTGGGTAAAAACCTCCCTCTTTGTTCCCTTGGACAGTTATGAGCGTTCAGTGAGGCAAGGTATGGGTTCTCATCATTTCCATGCATTCTGACAGGAACTACCCTTGGTGTTTGTGTCATCATAGACCTGCCCTTATAATTACTGGGCCTGGGGCAAGAGAACCGGTATAGGCCCCTCTTCTTCCTCTCTCCATCATCATCCCTCCATCTCAACCCCTGAAGCATTGTGAGGGACCTCATACAAGTGTGTTGGGACCCATCTGCACACACATCAAAGCCCCAGGCATCTTTTACACACCCTGCAGTGTTGCACCAGTGGGGCACCAATGGTGCAGTCATGGCTCCCCTGTCCCGGCCCAGAGATCTGATTTGGGAAGGAGGCTCATACAGATCTGATAGGACCTCAGGGATATTTGGCCAGTGGATTGTGATACCTCAGGTACTCAGTGCATGGTCAAGCTAAAGCATGGACTCAGTGAGCAAGCACCTTGGTCCTTCTCATCCTACGTGGAGGTGATGAGTCTGGAAGAGGGCAAGAGTGGACCCTCAAAAGTGCAACTCCTGCCTGGCTCAGGAATAGCCTCAGCCCCATAATTCCTGGGACTATCTTTAAGGCAATGCTCTTTCCATCATGCTTTTTTTCTGATTTATTTAGCATAGAATATTTAGTTAAATAATGATTTAGCATTAAAAGTTTGCTTAAACATAGAATAATATTTTGTGGTTGCCCTGTGTGGAATGTAGATGCTTTCACCTGCAGGTAACTAAAACCCTCTATCTTAAAAAAGTATGGGATACCCCATCCCAAGATATCCTGAGGTGGGGGGTTTCCGTGGTGCATGTTCAGAGCCTCAATGTGATCACCCTTTGGTGTACTCCCTTTGGTTTTCCTTGCAATGTATTATTGATTTTGACCTCATGTTCCCAGCATCATACCAGGTTGTGACAACGTCCACTGAAAGAAACAGATATTCTCTCCCATCTGTCCCTTTTTATTGGCATGGAAAACATGTTAATGAAATTCTTCAACATCTTAGGTGTCATTGGCTAGAAATGTCAAACAACCACATAAAGCAGGAAGAATGAGCCCAAGATGATTAGTTTATATCAGTCATGTTCCATCAGTGTCCTGTGACAGGAGGACTGGGTACCAGCACAGAACAAGAGGAGAAGTGCCTGCAGGGTGGGCACCCAGCTACGTCTGCCAAGGTCAATAAGCCACAAAGTTACTCCCCTCCCTGGGGAATGCCAGATTCCTAGTCTTGTGTAAACCTAAGCTTCCAGTAGCTGGAGACAGTTGGGAGACTTCTCAGTGTTCCCACTCCCTTCCTGTGCTCCACTTCCTGTCTTTCCAGGTGGGCTGTGTCTGAAGGAGCCACCCCCTGTGCAGTGTCCACATCTGGCTTGCTTTTTCTGAGATCAGCATCTCACACTGAACACCAAGAGAAGATTTTTGCCAGAAAATAGCTTATTGCCTTAGGTGTTCAGATGATATTTATTTCTCTTGCCTCCTGGAGTGTCTCCACTCTGTCTCCATTATTAGGTAAAGGCCCTCTTCTAGTTCCTGCTGGAGGCCACATCCACATTGAGCCGGTCCGCAGCCTCTTCTTTACAGCTCTTCCCTCAACGGGGAGTTGCATGTTTACTCTTTACGGTGGCGTTGCAGACATAAAATGCCTAGCTGTCCATCTGTCGTGCATCAGGGACTCAATAGCATTTGCTCTCTTTTGCTTTCTCCTAAGTAACCAAGTGTTGGTGAGCCTCCCCTACACATTAAACGTGGTAGGTAGTCAACAACTTTTCTAGTAGATGGAGGCAGTCAACCAGGTTTACGGAAGATAATATTATAAGATCACAAAGTACACTGCTACCTCTGAAAGCAATAAATCAATATCCACTGATCTAAGTACACTTTCCTTATTTTTTCTCTCAGTCCATGAAACGTGAGCTTCCCTGAATGTCTAAGGCCCAGCCCTTTGATGTGGGTCAATGTGAAGGGAAAGATGAGTGGGATGGGGATTTCTAAAAAATACAAAAGGAAAAACTTGGGACCTGCATGAATGAAAATAGGCCAACATCTCAAAGAATAAAATTAGGCTCACCTCTGACCTCCACCAGCTTTCTTCACAAGCTAATGAGGTGATGATTAAGAGAGTGGCAGAGAGAGCAATGAATTGTGGCCCTTCTCTCCAGATGAAAAGCTGCAGGACTCTGTGTCTCTTAGCCAAAGAAATTGCTATTTAAAGTGAACAAACTGACTTCACAAGCACAGATTCTGATGGGACTCATACCATTACCTTTCTTAATGAAATGTTGCCCCTTGTTGCCTTCATACAAAATGTAACCCTAAATAATATTAATGCTCCTCATTCAATATAGATTCTACTAATTAGTCCTTTCACAGTAAATCTGCTTAGGGATAATAAGATAATTTTTAATTATTTAGCAGAAGTTGCTGTTGAATCTTTTCAGTGTTTCAGATCAGGGAGTTTCTATGTAATTCTAGCCATAAATAATAAATTTAAAGTCTGGGTCAATATTTAAATGTTATTTCCAATGGGCGCCCCACTTGATGGTTTACGAATTCCAAATTGTTAAATAACTAGCAAGTCTCCAATTTACTTTTGATTGATAACCTGGACATAGGGTAATATTGTAATACTTTCATAAAGCCAAAATACGTATCAATCTATATAGATTGTGCAGAGCTTAACCACACACCTCAAAATATCACATTTTATTATTTTTGTGGAAAGAATAGGTTTAAATGCTAAAATGCTGGGTATTAGAACATATTAATAGGTACAGTTGAACAGAACATCTTAGGAAAGAAGGAATCTACATGAGTCCTGCTTTGAGGGAAAATATTAATATATACTAGTATATATTGATAGACATATCAATGAATTTTCTCACCATCTATAGGTAGGAGTTGTTTTTACTATCAACTGCTGTGTAACAAAGTACAAAAAACTTAATGGTATAAAACAAACATCCGTCTTGCTTGCAGTTTTGTGGGCTAGGAATTGGAGGCAGGCAGTTTTTCTCTCACCCACGTTGTCCGCCGAGGTGACCAGAGCCGGAGAGTCTGCTTCCAGGATAGTATCCTCACTCACGCGCCTTGGGAACCCGGGCTGGGTGGCTGGAGCAGCTGGCTGCTGGTCACATAAGGTTCAGGAAGCTCTTTCTAGGTGGCCTCCCTGTGTGGCCAGCTTCAGCTTCCTCACAGCATGGAGGTCGCAGGGCCGTCTGACTTCTTACATTGTGGCTGGCCTCTGTCAGAGCAGGTCTTAGAAGATTCAGGAAGTGGAAGCTGCCTGGTTCTCAAAGCCCCTAAAAACTGGCATTTTTAACCTATCCTGGGAGTGAAGCAATTTACTGAGGCCTGAACAGATCCAACAGGAAGGGAATTTGACTCCACTTCTTAACAGTCATTTTTATTCTAGCACAGGAGTGAATGAAGATATTATGAAAAGATTCTTTATGGTACAAAATAATTTATTCCTGTTTCTTTTACATAATGAACATTACAAGGAAATTTAGAATATTATATCATTTAAAATTATTCATACCAAACTTACTACAAACATTATTATTCAAAGGAAACTACCAATACACACATCCCTACTTTGGTCAGTAAGCATACATTTGTAACACTAGCATTCTTATTTTCACAGATGTTTAACATCTGGCAGAAGTTGTTGTTATTTTTTGTTGGGGGGGATTGTTTGTTTGTGTTTTCTAATCTGACTTCATCATCTAAAGGTCTTCCAAATCACTTCTCTGCCAACAAATGACTGCCTCAGAATGAGGTTCTGAGTATCAAAAGGTTTACTCCGAAGTTTAACTCACGCCAGCCACTGTTGGGGACCAGAGGAACTGTTGCTTGTCACATTAATTCTGAGCCTGACAGGTGGATCTGAGTGGGAAGAAATTCCGTAGTTGAGAATATCCAAGACACGAAACTGTTGTGTGTCATTCTGACTTTACTCTCCCTTTGTTGAGGGGTCAGCCCAGGAAAAATCTCCGAGCGCTCAGCTCTCCTCAGGCTTTCCACACACTAGGACGGGTGGCAGAGCCCAGGGCTGGGAGTGCAGATGGACTGTCGGCCCTGCCGAGGCAGATGGTCAGCCTCAGAGGCCCAGATCTATCTGTATCGGCATGTTTCTGAAGGGCCAGTTTCTGTAGCTCAGTACACACTGTATGGAGCGCACAGCATGCCGTGTGCTCGTGATGGCTGTCTTTGCCTAAACATCCCCTCAGCATACCAACTAACCAAATAGAAACTGATAAAAGAGCAAGTGGAGTCCATCTAAATTTGCAGGAGGGCAGAGAGAGGCTCATCATGCAGCATCTGCTGAGGCCAATGCCACGTCAACATCAGCCTACATCCAGCCACCAATCATCACTTAAACTCCTCTGCCTTTTTTTATACTATTGACCAAACAGAAACTATGCAGTTTTTACATTTACAGAGATTACTTAAGACTAGTTGGTCTTTAAATTGGCCAAGTTAAGCTTCTCTGTTCCTGCCCTACAGTACAGTACTTAAAATCCTCACACATCCAAGTTCATACAGGTGTTTTGGGTATTATTAAAAGGAAGTTTTTACCTGTTTAAGTGAAGAGATCATTGCACCTTGGAAAGACAAGTTACTTTTTCAAGGCCCTACTATTTGTTGGAAGGAGTAACTTCCAGCAGTGTCCTCTGATTTCTAGAACAGCTCTCCCTTTCTGTTTAGACTGTATCAGGTTGTTGATAGTTCCTTAACTGCTGCTCACCACAAAATGGGCATGGGGATTTGAGCCACACGCACTGGATTCTAAACTATGTTATCTTAGCTCATAAAGGGGAGAAACCGCCATGTAAATTTGTGTTTTATCAAGCTAATTTGTATTTGGAAAAAGCTATGACAGGAGGTGGAGAAGAAAGGAATTCACTGAAATGGAACACCACTTAGAGATTCTAAGGAAAGGCAAGAGGGGGAAGTGATGATAAGGATGTTAAGAAATTCTCAAAAAGACTGAACTTTACAATACTTGTGCAAATAAAGTCATTAACCTTGAGAATGTTAATAATTATCCTATGTTACTAGGGACCACCTGACATGGAAAGTTCATAGAGAGAAGCACCGAGCAATTCACTATGTAGCTAAGTCCCAGGACTGAGATGAGAACATTTTAAACACGATTGCATCATGCACTCAAAACATTTAGGATTATGACTGAACACATCATTTTATTTAACCCTTACCATGACCTCATGGTGTAGGAACTGGTATTATCCCCATTTTAAGACAAATACAATAAAGTTTAGAGAGGTTAACTGATGTGCCCAATAGCCCTCATGAAGCAGCAGAGCCGCAAACCTGAGCCCTTCACTGCACAGAACTGCCCTCAGTCACCACAGCCAGCGAGCTCAGAAAAGGCAAGGACCTCAGGGTTCATGGTCCAGGCCTCCCAATCACTGACTGGAACGTGTGCCCCTTAGAGAGAGTTCCCAAGCCACTTTCTCCACTAGAAAATGGAAGTCATTATCTTCTGCTCCGTGGAGTTACTGTGAAGATTAAATAATACTTAGGTGCCAGTAGAGTGCTCAGCCCATAGTAGGTACTAACTAAATACTGAAATGCCAAAGGAAATTCTAAGTCTGAAGATGTTTTTTGGGCATTCTACTCCTGAAGCATTGCAATTAGGTATTTGACAGTTAAAATAAGCAGTTTATTCATTGAAACAAATAATTTGGTAAATAATAAATAGCTTAAAGGTCTGCTGAGATATACTTAACAAAATAATGTATTTGCGTAGCTCCCAAAACCTAGGGACTGTAAGTCCCTCTAAGGAAACAGAATTAACACCCTACCTCCTTCCACTTTTCCTAGTTGACTCAGAAGTATAGAAGTACTGCAGATTCTCATTATCCAAAAATATTGCCAGCGTTTTTCCATTCAAATCTAGTTGAAACAAAAACGGCATTAAAAAATTCATGGGAGTTTGCATTATATTATCTGGTAGTTATGTTACCCCCCCACACACACACACTGCCTTTTAAAAATAAGCAGCATGTGTGCAGTAATTTTCCTCATCATGATTCTATGCCTTCCTTATAGTGCATTTTGCCAAAGAAACATCGGACATAAATGAACATTCTCAGGTATCCTAGCAACAGTATGTGATTAATAATACCTCTCAGAGCAGGGCAAATAAAATGCCTGCAAGTGAATGCAAACTCAGAATTGGCTACAGAGAAACTGGTAGTGCATTGAGGAAAATTTGATAGATTCCCTGGCATACTGTATTGTACAAAGATGGAAGCAGGTGGAAGGGAGAATATATTTTTAAGACAAGACTATATCTGAGCATAAAGTGCAGTGTGTAAACATATAACACATATGCATACATGTAATGCAAGTATATGTATGTGCATAAATATGCATACACATACATGTGTATACACACTGCATGTATATATGAATATATAAGTACATATATACACAAATTTTCTTTTTATTATAAGTGATGTAAGATACTGAATTGTGTTACAAATCCCCCTCCCCACTCATTACTGGTAAATTACATTGGATTGCCATTTGTGTTCCTGTGGCTTTAAAAGAGATCAGAAATAGTTGCTGCGATGAAGGAGCTACTTCTACACTGAACTACTGAAATGTGCTTTAAATTTTATATATATTTAATGTTTCTCCATGGAACAATATCAGCAAGCTCAAGTCTAAAATAGCTTTTCAAAGTATTGGGACTCAGTTTGTATAAATAAATAGTTCTGAGCTGTGGAATTTTAATGTGCAATTAAAGACATTTTCTCTAAAGAAAAGTTTTACCCTGCAAATTCCATTTTTATGAGATTACAGTCCATTTTATTTCTCACAGGTTGAGTGCTGCATCCAGGTTTAAACAGAAGTAAATTGCAAACTACTCTTTAATGTTTTGTGTTTAAACTAGAAGCTGCGCTAAAATAAAGCCCCACAAGGACACAAATGCATGTTCATTGTTCGGAAAACCTCCTTGTTATTTCATCACCCACTTCTCTAATATAATAATTTTCTAGGTTATCAGTTGTAATGTAATGTAAATGCCTGGTAAAAGCTCTGTTTTTGATTGTGCCTGCTCTCTGCAGTAGCAGTACTAACATTTACTCATGTTCTCTAGCATTGTACAGAGGGTTGGGATATTACATAGCTTTCTGTGTGTCCTCCACCCAAAACATCTGTGTGTTCAAGGCATCAGGAGGAGCATAGGATACACCCCCCTCCCTTAAAGAGGCAGCAGTCCAGTTGCAGAAACAGATCTGCATCTCATCACGAACCAAACACTGGAGTTAGTGTCATGCTAAAGGTACACATAAAGGGCTTTAGGAGCACAGAAGGGTGATTAATTTTGCAAGGAGTGGGAAGTTAAGGGAGGTGACACAGTGCAAAAGCTTCTGAGCTCAGCTCTAAAGGATGAGTAAGATTTTGGTAGCCAGAACCACAGGACAGAGCATTGCAGGAAGGAGAAACAGCAAGAGCCGGGAGTTGGGGCAGCAGATCTGATTCCTGGCGTAATTGGTAAGTGTTCTGTATGGTGCCTGAGGAGTGGTAACAGAAAGTGCGTAAGTCATGGCCAAATTTTCCAGGGTCATAAATTTTGTATTAGAGAATATGGGTTTTCATCTGTAGTAGAGATCAGATGGCAAGAATGGAAAAACCATCCCGAAAACCAGTGAAATCAGTTAGGAGCCTGTAGAAAATAACCCCAAGAAGAAATATCAAGTTCATGGCCTAGGACCATGGCAATAATACAGGAAAAGATAGGTCTGAAAGGTCCTACAGAGAGAATGTAATGGTCTGAGGGTCAGACTAGATTTGGAGGTTGAGCGGAAGGGAGGAGCTAATGGCTCTTAGGTGTTGTTATGGGGTGCCTGAGAGGATAGGAGGCTAACTCTCAAGACAAGCAGTTTCGTAGGTGATATAATGACGTAAGTTAAGGACATGTGTTGTAGTGCAGTAGACTGTACAGACAGAGATGTCCAGTCTGAATCCTCTCTTTCCATGAAGGTGGACACTGAGAACAAGATAAAGAGACTGAAAAAGAAACCTACAGGCTCATCCAGTTAAACAGTGGCAACTCTGTGTTCTTTGATCATTCTAACAGTTTATTTAATCTAATTTTTATTTTTCTAATTTGAAGTTTAGTGTATATATAACTAAGGGTAGAAATCTAACTCGATTCCTATAGCAAAACTAATAACAACAAAACTAATAAATAATGTTTAGATAGCCCTCTATAGTTTACAGGGCCCTTTCATATAACACAGAGAACTGTTTGAGGTCCCACTGTGGGGGGAGGGATGAAACATTTTCAGCAATGCTTTCCAACCTCCCTTCTGAAACATTGAATCCCAATATTTTGTGTGAGTTTCCTTCATTGCTTGCTGGTTCTTGGAATTATTCATGGAATTATTTTCCCATGGAATTGTTTAATCCTCACAACATTCCAGATGAGCAGGTCTGATCCCCACATTACAGAGGAGAAAGTCAGGGAGACCAATTGATTTGACACACCTAATATCGCTGAAGTTGTATTATATTTTAAGTGGTAAATTAACCCAAACTTTCATAATAAAGTTATCCAATAAGTACAAATTATCTATTGCTATAACAATTTATCCAAAACTTAGCAGCTGAAGGCAAGCATTTGTCAGCTCACACAGTGTCTGCAGGGAGCTCTGAAATGGCTAATTGGGTGGCTCTAGGTGAGGGTCTTCCCCCTGCAGTTGCCCCTCAAGGTGAGAGCTGAAGCTGCAGCCATCCGAAGGTCCGACTGAGGCTGGGGGATGGGCCACACTGTTCCTGTCAGGGTGATGGCCGCTGGCAGGAAGCCTTCGTTCCTCAGTGGCCACAAGGGCCTCTCCACAGAGCCACTCGAGCGTGCTCACAACATATAATCTGGCTTCCCTCAAAGGGAGTGATCTAAGGGAACAAAAAGGGTTCCACAATGGTTCTTAAGGCCCATCCTCTGAAGTCGCAACATTATCACCTCTACAGAATCCTAGTGGTTACACAAGAACATGAATGGATGACAGGAAGAGGAATGAACACCAGGAAGAGAAGTCACTTTGAGGTCTGACTACCACACTGTCGTATTTATCTCCAACACATTCACTGTGTACTTTCAGGGTTTATGGTTCATTCTTGTACAAGTTAAAGACTCGCCAAAGAGATATTTTTATTTTAATGTGATATAACTCAGGACTTGCGTAACATTTTTTAAAATTCATGAAAATGTTTGAGGCCTCTAGTATGCAAAAAAATATGTAATCAAACAGTAAACAGTGGCCTTCCCAATTGAAAAAAAAAAAAAAAACCTTAAATAAGGAGGTGCCCCATCACACTTGGTAATGAATGAAATCTTTAAATGGACCATTCATGCCATTTATCTGTTTGAATCATTGAAATAAATTGCATCCAACAAGTCCTCTGGAAATCACCCAAATGAATAGAATGTGCCATTAATCAAGATGCCAGTTAAATGAATTCCACACTTTTGGAGGCTGCACAAGGGAAAGATTGTATGTTCTACACTTTACATATTTAGATTTTAAAAGACATAAAGGGCTGGTAAAATGCTTAAAGTTTACATGCATCATCTGTGTGTTGCATAAATTCTCAGTTACTAGCTTCACCTGTGAAATGTTAGCAGCGGACAAGAGTGTGGTGACTAGAAGGGTGGCCCTCGCTTCCCCATCATAAAACCAAGGCTCTCACCTCAACAGTGCTGTTTACACATACCATTGCCCTGGTGCAGAGTTTCTTATCTAAGCCTGCACGTGTGCTGGAGTGTCCCGTAGCCTAGCAGAAACCTTGAATTTGCTCCTACTCAAGCTATTGTCCATCTCACTCATTTGCATGCTGTCTGATTTCATGAACCAGGAGCCATTTCCTCAGCCTCATCTTCCTCGTTATCTACATCTTTTCAGACACTCATATGGTCTCTTGTGTTCTACACCCCTACTCTGCTAAACCTGCTCTCTCACAATCTAGCAACATCCGTGTGAACTTGGCAGCATCGGATGCTATTGGTAACCCCCCATACTGCCTAAGTCTTTATTTGTGGTAGACAACTAGGCTCTCTGTTGATCTCCATGGATCTCTGCTGCAGCTGCTTCTGTCTTCTCATGGTCCTAAGTTACAAACAAAAGCAGCATTTTTGTTTTCTTGGCCACTTCCCTCAGCCTAGCCCTCTGTGCTGTCTGCCTTTACGTTCCCATCCCTCACCTCAACTCCAGCCACCTTCTCAAGATGGACACGTTCTGAATCTTGTAAGTTCAGTTCTAATCTGTCACCCAAGCTGTCATTCCCACACTCCCATCACATGTCACCATTTCCCTGAATCACGTCACTACACTCAAAGTCACCTAGATAACCATTCATCTTGACCTTTCCTTCTCCCTTGCACTTTGTAAATCCCTATAAGTTCTGCCTTCCTGCCATCTCTTGCATCCATCACTTCCCTCCTCTGCATTCCTACTGCCATGGTAAGTCTACACCTCTTGCCCTACCTTTAGGAGAACCCTCCTCTTACGCAAAGCTACTAATGCCCAAGTTCCTAAAGCAAATTTAAAACATGACACTTCTTGCTCAGATAACCTTGCCCTACGTAGCCCATACTATTTCCTTTTCCAAGAATGAATCCTTTTCCTATTTCAAATCTCCCAATCCACATGTATCTATCCAGGTCTAAATCACATACCACTTTCTCCATCACTTTATGGGTACTTCTTCATTTCTTAAAATAATAACTTTATCCTCTCATGTCATGAATCATTCTATTCCTTTCAGGGCACTTCTCATTTCATGTTCCATTGCCTGTCCTTCATCTTCCCTAGTAGGTTGCAAGAGTCCATGGTTTTATTTTATTCAGATGTTCCTCACCCCCCACTGTTACTTCTATGGGGATTTGTAAGTTCTTGATTTATGGTTGGGTAAGTGACTCTTACTAATAAGATTTTAAAAAAAAACAACAACCTAACAGCATATTGAATGCATGCTCATATTTTTGACTTCCACAAACTGATTCGAGAACATCTTTCTATCGCATTCAACTGTGCCTGATCATCTCTGGGAGCATGCTGGACATGGTGGAAGTAGTGATTGTGTTTGGAAATTGCCTTAAACAAAGCCTTCATCTAAGTTACATCATTTTCTCATGGCCCCACACTGCAACTGATCTGCCCCTTCTCATTTCAGGGAGAGTGGAGAAGAAAAGAGAACAAAAAGCAACTTCAGGTAAGATTTTTGATTAACTGACTTCAGTTTTATTTCCTACACATACACAAAAAAAAATCTATTTGCAATTTATTATTCAAAGTAATAGTTTATGGTCCTTGAACTGATTGGTACTAAATGAATTAAAATAAGTTAATAGATTTAGCTTTTCACTTTCACATCAATCCTTTCCTTTCCATTCTATCATTCTATTGAAAAACGAAATGGAATGTTATTTATTTTTTCATGATTATCTATTAAAAGGTAAGTCTTACAACCACCAGTTTTAAAATATGGAGGTTGTAATAATTGACAACCATTTTATTTCCCCAAACACCTGTGAATTTCAGTTGTTTTTCTTAAAGCCATGTATGTAGCTGTTTTTCAGGACAGTGTTGACAACCTAACTGAGAAGAATCGTTCAGTTTTGGAGGAATTTGAAGAATTATTTCATTCCTAAATCCTAATATGTATCCAGAACTGCATGGGGCTTTGGCACAGTGCCATTGCACATAGGTCTGGGGTCAATATTTGCTAACTAATACAAAAATAAGTTTTTACATTTCCATATTTTCATTACATGACTTCTGGCATAAAATCATGACATAAGGTAGATTTTTCATTTATCAAGTAAATTTTTGCATAGGAGCAGTCTTCCAGCTCCCAATGCCCAGAAGTTACCAATAATCATAGAAAATTCTAGTTCAACTCTATACCTGTTCCCACCACCCTTCCCAAGTCTCCACCCACCCATTACTCTGTGATCTGTGAAAGCTGCCAGCGTAGAGACATGTTGCTTTGAACCACCTTCTTCTTTCAACTTTAGTTTTTGTCAGGTAACAGGTACTGCATGTGTTTCCAAACAGTCGGTGTAGTCAGTAGAAGACAAAAATCAATATTGATCCAAAGTGTATCAATAGCCTAAGACCCTGTCTCTTTTCTTCTTCCCAATCTTTGCATTCATATCAGACAACTTGTCAACTTATTACCTGCCTGACTTCCCTCTTGAATGTTACTGTTCACATTCCTTCTGTGTATTTTTAAAAGCCTGATCATGAATATAAAAAAAAGTGAAGGCAAGAAAGTGTCCGGTCTCCTCACAAAAGTAGTTACTTCATTATTGCATCTTGAGGCAAACGTATTTATACTGTTTATAAGATGCTATTGCTATGATCCTGTAGGTACTGTCTTCTTTAATTTATAGTTCAGGGGGAAAAGACTAAATTGGCCAGTGTTAAACCAGATGCTTCTTTAAGTTTCCTGCACTTCCTGGTTCTAATATTCTGCATTGCCAAGGCAACACCAAGGGCTTGTAGAGACAGAGACTGGACATGACCTCAGGTTTGTTCATTCATTCTTTCCAGTGTGCCACTATCCTGACCTTTCTTTCTAATCAAAGTGCTAATCACTTTGTTATTGTGTTCAGTTTCTTGCTTAATAAAATGTTTTTCAACATTTGGGAAAAAATTAAGGCAACAGCATCTTTGACAGGGAACACTAGTCAGCAGGGTTATAAGTCAACTCTTTTTATTAATAGAGCTAATTTGCCCCACCTGATTCACAGCTTGTTAACTTGTCTGATTTTTATGAGAAAGTGAAGTCAAGGATAACTAATGGACAGAGCTCAAATTATTACAGAAAATTTGTAGGCTCCTCATCATTTCAAAGAACACAGATCCTGCCACAAGGAAATCTATATTTGTAAAAAGAGTGTGAGCTTTCAAAATTTGGATATAACCTTTGCCAATGTAGTCATAAATATCACCATGATCAGTGTCTGATGCTAGTCTGAATATATGCATCTTTAGATAAAACTGTAAGATACCAAGAGCATCATAGGCATTTCTGCGCTGACTTTCTGTCTGGACTTCTTTGTATTATTTGTTGTTCATTGTCCTCAGATTCTATGTCCTGCCTGCTCAATTAGTCAATCACAGCCTCTCATTTATAGTGAGTCTGTCTACCAGTTATGGGAGATCGGTATTAGGTCCTGGCCCTTTCAATCTACCCCATCCTTTTGCACTACTTATTACTGAAAACAAAGAATTTAGAAAAATATTGTAGACAAAAATATTCCCCATTAGAGCAGGGACTCCCAGGACCCTGATGTTTTGGTTGGTTGAGGCTGGTTAAATTGTTGTTTAAAGAATCTTGTACTAAGATGAATGTTACAGAGGTTAAGTTTTTGCTCAGAATAAGAAATAACTTCCTAACAAGGAAACCTGTCCAGGACTCAAAAGAATGAGATTATGTTAGCAGAACTGAGGGGAGCTTAGGCCATAACCTGTAAGGGATGTTAACAAGAGATCCATGTAGAGTTTTGTTGGATCATTTCTAAGGTTCTTTCCAGTTTTGTGTCTAGGATTCTATTTACCTTTATTAGTTTATTGAAATAGCTCTACTATGTATACATGGATCAACACACAGACACACACACCCCCTCTCAGTTGCTCACATTTCATCATATAATCAAATGAATCATGTTCCAAAGTTTGAGCTTAATTAATTTGGACCTAGTTGCTCAGTAGAGCAGGTAGCTAATTGGGATTAAGCTTGTCTTATAGTTTATTTAGCTTCTTTTGGGGAAAAAGCAGTTTATACCCTGGTTATAGTTTTGAACATGATGCTATTTTTGATAAGCCAGGAGTAATTCACAAGAGAATATGCATAACCTCATATCATTTTTGAAAGCTGTGGTAAGCATAGCCATTTTTGAAAAACAATGCAAAGCACATGCCTCTTGACTCTGACCTTGGAAACCCATATCAAATCATACAACAAAATTTGGCTATTTGGGTTTGTAAAGAGTATTAAAAATATATGATGGTATAATGATAAATAGACAAAATATCAGGAGGCAAGTTTCCAATATCATCAATTATCTATTTGCCCTTGATTTTTTTAATGACCCAATTTCTTCACCAGAAAAATAGAAAAAAAATGGCCAGCTCTATGCCATAGGTTTTACATAAAAACCCCATTGAGTTTGAAGTCTTTTTTATTTTATCAGAAGAAAGACCCCTGTTTGGAACAAGGAATTCTTGATATTGAAAAGCAACACAGAATAAAATACAAAGAAGAATTCTCACAGAGAAAGCTGCTTCATAAATTATTGTCTAGAACACACCATATGCTAAATATATATTGTTCCAATTTTTCCAAGAAGAACAACATTTTCAAATCCCCTTAAGTATTAAGTAGAGAATAGTCATAGTGCACCAGAAAGGATTATCAGTAGAGATAACAATGAGTTTTTAAATGAAGTTGCATACTTTTAATTTCTGACATTAGAGCAACCCTAAAGTTAGAGATTTTTATTCATTTACATAATTGGTAAGAAGTTACTGGTAAAGAAGAACAATGTTATTTTTGCCTCAACCCAAAAGGTGAAATTTATTATTGGAAATTCAGCAAATGGTGGAACATCTGCTTTGCAAGCTCAGTCCCATTCTGCTTACTTTTTGACTGGGCTTTTCACTTCTTTTAAATGTCCTAAAACAATAATATCACCTCCATTTTCAAGCATTTAACACACATAGAACATGCAGTCATTAGGGTTAAAAAAAGTTAAATAGACAATGAATAAATTCATCCATCTGTGCGAGAGTAGCATGTTCTCTTCCTTACATGTTACTCATTTACTGAATGCCGGTTTTCAAGTAGATGCAGATTTAGCATAATTTTTCTCTATGTTATTACTATTTTTATAGTGCTGTTTTGCAATGGTTTCTATACACTACCAAAACCCCAAAAAACAAACAAGAGAAGACCTCATTTCATTGTTTTAATTAGTAGTGACCAACATTAAACATATGAAATTAGCAGGTTGATTATGTTGCAAGAAATATATCAAAATAAATGCATTCTTGAAAAGCCCCATCATTTTTTGGACATTAATATTTTGTAATATTCTACATGTTTTGTTCTCACCATGAGAATCACAATTCCAGTTAGAATCAAGTCTGAAAATTCATATCACCCTCATTTGTTTATAGCATACAAAAAGTCTTGTCTCTTAATAACACTATATTGCATATTTGAAAGTTGATCAGAGAATAGATCTTATAAGTTATCACAAGAAAAAACTCTAATTGTGATGTAATGGATGTTAACTAGATATATACAAGTGCTGAATCACTTCAGTATACATCTGAATATAATAATATGTTGTATGTCAATTATCTCTCACTTAAAAAATACTCTTGTCTTGATCCCATCTCATTTGGCACCACAAAGGGGGCACAGAGGGAATCTGAGAAGGCATTATAAGTTAATACATTGAATTTTCTGAACATTTTTGTGGTCCAGGCTTTGTGCTTGATATTGAAGATGCAATGGTGAATAAGATATGGTATTGATATCCGTACTTCATTCACTTTTGGCTGGGGGAGAAAAGTACAGATGGTTACAATATAGTGTGAAGAGTAACTCTTAGAGAATTAAGTACAAGTTATAAGGATTTCCAGGAAGGGTACATGAAAGAGAGTGGACTTGAGTGGATCCTTGAAGAAAGAAGAAGGGAAAGGACTGGCTATCCAGAGAGACAGAGATAAGAAAAAGCATGGCCTATTGAGGGAAAGGTTAGTGGTTAATAACACTGGAATATAGCCATAATTATATAAGATGCAGAAAATGTAGCCAGAAAAGTAGGCATGAACCAGAACCAGCAAGGACCATTGTGCCCTTCCCTGGAGTTTGGACTTTATGCAATAGGGGTTGGAAGCTAATGAAATGAATGCAAAGGATAACATGGTCTATTTGTATTTTATGAAAATCCTCTCAGAAGAAGTATGAGTTGGAAGGGGAACTGACTGAAGACAAGGAAATCAGGTGGTATATCATTTTAATTATCTAAGGATAAAAGTCTTAGGAGTCTTTTCTAAGACAGTGGCTTTAGAAAGGAAGCTAAGGAGTGGGATGTGAATAGATTTACAAGATAGAATTGGCCTGTTTGAGTGGATAGTGGGGATAAAGGAGGAGGGATGATTCCCATGTTTCCAGCCTAAGAAATGAAATGCATTGTACATTCCGCGTGCGGAACACAGGAGGAGGGACAGGTCTGGTGGGGGAAGATGATAAATCGAGTCATATCTATGTTGATTATAATGTGACCTATGGGATATGGAGGTGGCTAAGTCAAGTATGTTGCATAAGCAGTAGTCATTACAAGCCTGGAACTCCAGAGAGAATTGGGATGCTGGCTTGCCTTTTGCATCATCGATGACTAGAGAGGAATTGAAGTTATGGTTATGAATGAGCTTGCCCTAAATGCATTGGAGATGTGAGAAAAGGCCAGGGTGAGTTATTGGAAAATCCCCACCAGTAACAAAAAAACAGTATGGGAAACCAGAGTTTAGAGCCGGGAAACATCCAAGTTGTCCTGTGAAAATCAGCAGCATTCTGTCTCTGAATGCAACCGAGGAAGACAGTCAGAAGGAGGGACTGGTCAAGCATCCCCCATGCCACAGAGCAATCAAATAAAATAAGAACTGAAAATGGCTCTTGGAGTCAGGGAAAAAAGTCTGCCGCTGGTCATTCCCGAGGAATTCTGTTTCAGGAGTTCTGGGAGTGAAACCCAGATAGCAATGGGTTCAGTGAGGGAGAATAAAACAAATGCAGGCTTGTTCTTTCGAAGAGTCTATCTGTGAACTGGAGGAGAGATAGACAGACGTAATCTTCAGACTCTGTACCCAGTACCTTGTACTTTACCCTCAGGTCCACCTTGTAAGGTTTGTTGTTGGGTTTTGTTTTTTTCAAAATGACAGAGAAGTTTTTTCTCCCTGACACATAAAAGTCCTAGTAGCTGGTGCATGGTCATGATAGCTGTCCACACTGTCAAACACTGGAAGTTCTTTCTATTTTATGTCTCAGTTCCGTGTGATTTGTGGTTTAAGATGATCCCAGGCAATAATAATAAAGGAAGAGATGAAGGACCAATGCCCTTTTTTATCAGAGCAGTATAGTGAAATTTTTAAAAATTAGAAAACGGGGAAGTTAAGTAACTTGGCATGTGCCCCATGTGGTAATTGGTGGAGCCATCCATGGAATCTAGGCAGTGGGTTAGTGGAGCCAGCTCGTAGTATCTGGGGAGAAATCTGAAGATAAGAGCTTTTGTGTATCTCTTCCCACCTCCTTGTGTTCAGTGAAGTAGCTTCAAATTGGTGGTGGTGGTGTGAGCATTTACACCATGGAAATTAGCAAGCAGCACAAGTGAGGGTTGGTTGGTTGCTTGCTTGTTTGATTGGTTGGTTCCCAGGGAGCCCACTGTTATGTATTGGCAAGTGCACCACTGGAGCAAGTCTGGGTGATAGTAAAGCCTAAGTGTTTTCCACTGTCCCGCATATGTGACTCGGCCAAGTTCACCTGGTTAGCTAACAGATAGCAGAGTTGAGACTTGAATCCAGACCTGTGATCTACATCCAGCCCAATACAGATCTCAGGGTTCTGATGAAAAAATAAGTAAAATAATCACATTTTATGCCCAAATGACCCAGGTTGGTATCAACGAAGTCTCATATTTATTCATTTTCTAGTTCTAAGCTATCAATTTTCTGCTTCAGCCTCCCAGGCAATCCATATCTGGCATGTTTGCTTTTTTAAAACTGCTTTCGTGAAGACCTGGCTCTCTGAACTATGCTAATGAATTCTCTTTAAAAAAAATACCCAATTTTCTCTGGGTTTACGGTTTCAGAACAACATTTATTATTGAGTGAAATAAAGTATCTTAGATACATCTTTCCATCCACAAAATGGAAGACTTACACATGGGCTGTTCATTAAAATAAGTCCCGGAGAGTTCATTTTTCAACAAACTTCATTTACCAGCCAGTCGAATTTAGCTAGAGAATGAATACAACACAGCTGTGCCACATTACTTCAAAAATACCTTAAATTTCATTGTATACACTGCATTTAAAACAGTGTGTTTATGCAAACCAAAGAATTCTGAAATGATAAGTAGCTAATGTAGGAGAAATTGTCATGTCATACCACATAGTTAAAGTGCTGACATGAAAACATCGCCCTGAAATACCCTCCACATGTTTAATTTGGGTTGCTATTATAGCGCACCGAGCAGGATTTATGTGCACACAGTTGCAACTTGAAACGTGGTGTCTGTAGGTGGCATGGGAGAAATATTATCTTTAGCTGCATCCCAGTAGATTTCACCATAAACCAGGGTGCCTTGTTGTGTAACTGAAAAAGAGAAACTTTTATCTGGGTTGATTCTTACACAACATAAATGTGTTTCTTTCACCCAAGAGGGAAAATGAAGAAGAGTTTTATAATTTGTTAGCCAAAAATTACTTCAGGCTTTCATCTTCTGAATATTCTGTAAAAAAAAAAATCAGAAAAATTCCCAATTACAAAGGAAAGTAATTCAAATAAAAATGGATTTTTCAGGAGCTATATGATAGATCTTTATTAAGACAGCACAGGCAAAAGCAGTTCTCAACAAAATTAGCCTCATGCTAACTTGAATTTGTTGTGGAAGTTGAATCAAAGGGTATATTCTGTGTGTGTATTTCAGTTGATACTAGTCACTGACTTTCATCTGTCATGACTTGGGAATGGAGCATTCCAGGTAAATGCATATTTTGATTACTTAAAGTTGCACTTATATTAACAAAGGATTAAAAATGCCCACAGTAATAGAATATAGGTGATCCTTGGGTTTTCTTATGAAAGGAGTTTTAAGTCATACCTGATTTTCCCACAGAATAAAAACAATGAACTTGTATTTCTAACCAAGGAACAGATGCCCAACTTTTTTTTTTCTTCATAGAAATGACCACAAACATTTTAATCAACTGTAAATGATATACTTGCACACTGTGTAACTGAAAACTTTCTAAAGTAAATGCAGGTCATTTGAGCTGAGCAATGCAGTAATAATCATACAAGTTGTCCTATTATTTCACTGAAAATTCCCAGATAAGATTTGTAGGACAGGAGAGAAGCCATGAGACTATAAGGAAACAAGAAACACCTGAAGACTACTCACCCCAGGAGTGAGGTTATGACTTGAGTGGCAGTTAGAGGAACTTTGAAAAGGGCAGAACCTTAGCTGAAGAAGCAGAGAGAGCCACAGTATGGGGAAGGCCAGACCTAGTGGACTCTTTCACAAGCAGCCAATTAATCTGATCTACTAATTCATATTGAGCAGCTAATGAGTAATCATGATTCACCGCATTATTGATTCCAGATAGCAAATTTAAATTTTGCTCAACATGGTCATCAATGTCTTTGCTTCCAGTTGAACCATTTATAGGAGGAAATGATCTTGACCATGGCCCCAACCTTTGTTTGAAGATCTTTGCCTTGTTTGAGTCTTTGCAGAATGTCTCTTGAATGCTGTCTAGGCTTGCTCACCTACACTTGCTTGTAAGTGTTCACTCTGCCCTGGTTATCAGCATGACTGTAAATCTCCCACACATGTCGCTGCACAGAAACAACCTGTATTTCTCAGTCAAATGTGGTGATTTTGTCCTTGAAAATACCCCTGAAATGCAATTCTCCCCACACCTTGTCTAAAAACACACAGCTCTCTGTTTCACTGATACTCAAAGAGACAACCAAAACACCACATGCAAACCTAACTTAATTTAACGCATCTTTCTTTGTTTTCTTTGGCCATTTTCCATTTAATCTGCTGACTTCCCTTGCCATTTTAAAATGTTCACCCCAGAACATATAGAAATGCACATCTGAACTACATTAAATTAAAATATTTTTAGTTGACCCTCACACCTAGAAATGCACTAAATCTTACTAGAGTAATATAGTTATTTTCCCTAAAGTCTTCTTTTTTGCACTTGACATTGAGGACACTCACATTGTTGTACCACCATCACCACCATCCATTCACAGACCTCTTTTTATCTTGCAGCACCAACACTCTGTACCTGTTAAACAGCACCTCCCATTTTCTCCTACCTCCAACCTCTTGTACTCCCCATTCCACTTTCTGTCTATGAATTTGACTATTTTAGGTATCTCATGCAAGTGGAATCATACATTATCTTTTTTATGACTAGCTTTTTTTCCCTTAGCATAATGTCCTCAAGGTTCATCCATGTCATGACATGTAGCAGAACTTTCTTCCTTCTAAGACTGAATAATATTTAACTGTATGGATATATTACATTTTGCTTCTCCATTCATTCATCAGTGGGCACTTGGGTTGCCTCCACTTTTTGGCTATTTTGAATAATGCTGCTATGAATATGGGTATACAACTATCTCTTCAAGGATCTGCTTTCAATTCTTTTGAGAATATATCCAGAAGTAAAATCCTGTCTCATATAGTACCTACAAGGTTTTAACTTAGACAAAAAGGTTGATTAAATTAGTAAGTTTCTCAATTTTTCATAATTATTTCCTTGGTTGTTTTTTCTCATGCTTGCTTTCTTCTAGATAAAGCAATGTCCAATAAAATTATAATGTGAGCAACGTATAAATTTAAATTTTTGAGTAGATACATTGTAAAGAGTAAAAAGAAATAGATGAGATTAATAATGCTACTTAACTCAGTATATTAAATATATTATTATTTTAACATGTAATCACAATATAAAAGTTATGAGATGCTATAAATGCTGCATATAACAGATGTGTATATATTACAATAAAGATTAATAGAGTAAGGATACAACAGTTAAAGAAAACTGTAGTCCTACCAAAACAATAAAGTTATTTTTCATGGAAAATACTTTATCCTACTTCAGTTTTTAAATTAAAATTTAAATTACTCAAAATTTAAAATTGAGTTTCAAAGTTGCGCTAGCTACATACCAAGTGCTCAAGAGCTGCATGTAGCCAGGGGCTACCAGAGTGGACAGTGCAGAGATGAACATTCCCATCATTCCCAGAAGTTCTACTGGACAGCGCTTCCCCAGGCTGTGATCTCTCTGAGGGCAGATGCCTGGGTTATCATCAGAACCTTATTACCTGGTACATAGTAAGGGTTCAATATGTATGTGTCAGATGATCAACTAAATTTATGGAGCAGGCGTTTATTGAACACTCACCTTTTGCCAGGCACTGTCATGGCACTGGGGCCGTACTGAGTGAACCTACACAGCTAACTGCCGAGTCCTGGAATGCTTTTTCAGAGACTGGGGTCCTTGCAGGTTCTGTTTGCTTGTTTTCCAAGCTAGGTTTTGAAAGAAATTTTTGAAAAGGTAGTGAAAACCAAAACAGTATTGCTCATATGGTTCTGTTTTGTTTCTTGGGCCTCCCAAAGGTTTGGAAGAAGCAGACCCTCAGTAAAATGTCAGTTCAACAAATGGAGGCATAAGTGGCTTTGTTCAATTGTCAGATGCAGAATATGGCCCCGGGGGATTCCTAAGGAAAAAAGTCCCTAAGAGTGATTGGAGGGCATTGCAAAGGCAGCACAAGAGAAAACCAAAGAAGTAGGAGCATACACACAAGAACACCCTAGACAGTGCATTTGAGGAAGCACAGAGGGTTATCGAATCAAGCACAGGGCCATGGGCATTTCCTTATCCATAAATTAAAGCGCAGGCTTTATTAATTCTGCATGTTAATCTCTGCATCCTAACTCAATCTGGAATCAAAGTCATTCATTTATCCACTTATTTATTGAAGACCTATTGAAAGAATATTTATTATTTACTACTATGAGTCAAGGGCAAAGCACCAAAGTTATATTTGAGATCTCCTGGGGAGAAATCTCAAACATGCAAAACATAAATAATGACTTTGATTGTTTAGGGGAAGTGAGGAATGGAATGGTATTTTCTGAATTTTGCCTTTGGCTCTGTGATCGATGAATCTGATTGCCCTAGAATGAGTCTGTTTGCCTAAAGAGATAACAGTTATGACCTTTCCAGTGTCGCTGCAACATTAAAAACAAAGAACACAAATCACAATGTTTTTTATAATTCCATCTTGATTGCACTTGCTAGTTTTCAGCATTCTGCTATTGTTTTTTTAATTTTAGTAGATACAAAAAATAATATTGTTTACATACAGAATTTCTCTTCTACCTTTCCATGTGCTGTTGGAAATAGGCATCAAATTTCAGGAGAAATTTGGAGAATTGGACTGAGGAGGGACTGCAGGATATCATTAACATTTATCTCACACCTTTAATACAATTCTGTTCCATCTTTTTTAATTGTAGTCAAGCACATTTATCAGTAACTCATTTGCCATTAATGTAGGAACCTCTGAGTTTTAAAAAATAATAGGATATGAGAATATTTGTCCATGTCAAGGAATGCTCCGTTTTTGTTCATTTTTGTTTTTGAACATAACAAGTATTTGCAAGCCTTCCCAGTGTTCACTGTTAGCCAAGCCTTCCGAGCATTGATGAACAGTGGAGCTCATTGTGTGCTAGGCGGACAGCTGCGCACTGACTTCACGGGAATTGCAAGGGCATTTGTGAAAAGTCAAACTCTAGCATTCAAAGTATCCTTAACATGTTCAGAATCTCTGCTGTTTAAAAAAAAAGCTTCTTAAAATATGTAACTCGTAGTTAATTCATATGTAGTTATAGTTATTTTAATATTGATTAAATGACAGTATTCAAATTATTTCAGTGGTTTAGTTGACATAATTTTGCTCTACAATAACCGACATATAAAGGGTTATGACTGTATAATTTGTTATGGTGTTTTTCATTGTTGAGTATATTAGAAAGCTAGCATCATCTTTCTTTATTTAACCTGATGCAAATGTACAGAATATTTTTAAAGATAAAATGGTAAGTGCATTCCTAGAATTAGATTTACTTCTCTGGCAATTTATTGAGAAAGAAAAAATAATTTTCTTTCTCCACATGAGGAAGAAAATCAACAGAGAGATAATTGGTTGAATATTGTTTAACTTCCTAGCAGAACTCTTTAAATAACAATTCCCTAACACATCTGAATTAGATCCTCGTTTCACATTAAAGTACCTGTAATGGCATAGTCTTAGTATGTCACTGAACTTTTTAGGAATCATTTAAAGTTGGCAGTAGTCAAAGTCTTTGAGAGATAGGAAAAAATCAAACAAATAAAAACCGAATGTTCTGAAAGATGGATTTCATTTTCACTTGTTTTGAATCATTTGTAGTGATTGACAGCTGTAACAGGTAAGGCAAACAGATGCCTGGGATCAGCTTGCATATTTTATATTTTCTCTCCAAATACTGCCACATTGTGCCCAGTATCTAATACAGTGGGTTCTAGTGCAGTGTAACTTAGACATCATACTCTTTCCACCAGTAAATTACCAAAATTAATCTTGTCACTCAAGACAGCGTCAAAGGATGAGCATTGTTTGGGGTGAAAAATAAAAGATGTGCATATGAGATGGCAGATGTGACTGAAATTTCCGCTCATATTTGCTGATACAAACGTAAACACCAGGGCTGAAATGTGACTGATTCTGATTTTTTTTAACCATTTAGCTTCAGAACTTGTACAAGTAGTATGTGTAACAGTATAGTGTAGCAACAGAAATGACGCTGTCGTCAGTCCTCTTCGATACAAGGCTGATCTAAAGGACAGAGGAGAAATGTGAAGCACGTAAATCTTCTCCAGAGCTCTGATGTGAAAGACTCAAAGATGAAACTCAGTTCAGCTTCTCAAGCCAGCAAAGGATTGAAGCTGTTTACCAATTCCCCAGGCCCTACCCACAGCCCCTGCTAAAGTCTAGAGATTTGCCATATAATATTGTACACTTACAAATTTGTAAGAAGGTAGATCTCATATTAAGTGTTCTACCACAGTAAAATAAAATTTTAAATAAAGAAAACAGTCAACTTCTAGCGGGAGGGATTGACTAGCTAACAGTATAATTATACAAGACGGGGACCAGAATACCGGCACTGACCATGCAATGCCGCAGTCCTCGGCTCAGGCAAGTAGAGCTTTAGGATATAACTGCCCACCCAGGAGTTGGGGAATTTTGAGACCACTTGGCAACATCAGAAGTGGGGAGAAAAGTGATCTTCAGAAATGAACCTTGTCATTTTTCTGTATATTTGAAAATGTTTACAATAAAATATTGCAAAACTAAAAAGAGAGAGAGAGAAACAGCTGTGCTTTTGTTTATCCTTCTGTGCAATCCCTGTAACATAATTCTGGGACACGTTATATTTCCAGAAATTATTGTCCGATTGAATAATCAAATTGTGTCTTTCGACAGTTCAGGCAAGCAGAGGAGAGAGAAGGGTCAGTTTGTATACTTTCATTCTTCTTTCTTCCCTGAAATTGGAAAGAAAGGAGATACGGAGGTCTGATCGTCCTCAGCTTTAGGAACTTACCTACAAAGGGGGCAGATTCCTGCTTCTTCTGCATCTCTTCAGACTAGCTGATGGTCCCCGCTTTTCACCAACCTGAATGATCCAGTGTCTGTACTCAAGCCACATTCCAAATTATATCATATACACTGTTAATTGCCATGAAATATATGCAATTTTGAATTCTGTACATGAGTATAGATATATAATATGCAGCAGTTTTATTTTACTTTTTAACAGATTTTTCTAACTTCAAATAACCTGGTTCAGTAAGCTCATATTTTCTATTTTCAGATGGTCATTATCTTGTCAGAAGAGATAAAATTAAATATTGGGGACTTATATATGGAGAGGCCCTTTCGCTAGAGTACTAAGGGGAAGACCTCTCTGAGGAGGTAGTATTTGAACTGAATGATGCAAAGGAACTGGCGATGATCCATTCTGAGACAAGAGGGACTGGCAAGTGCAAAGGCCCGGAGGCAGCTTGATAGACTGAAGAAACTAAGAAAAAAGGCAGCGTGGCTGAAGCATGATGATTAAGAGTCAATATACAAGCAGCATTCAGCTTATGTGAGGCTGTGTAGACTGTGATAAACAGTTCAGATTTTATGCTAATTGCAATAGAAAATCACTGGAGAATTTTAAGCAAGGAAATGAAATGATTTTTTTAAGCATGCTGGTCTGAGGGATTCTAAAAAAATAGTGGAGATGGGGAGACCATTTAGAAAGCTATTAAAGTAAACCAGGAGAAAAATGAAGTGGTTTTAGTAAAAATAATGAGACCCTATCAGATTTACAATATATTGTTAATGAAGATATGACAGCAAATACTCATAGATTGGATGTGGGTGAATAAAAAAAAGAGAGATAAAAGATGTCTCTGGGTTTTGGCTTGAGCAAATTGGTGAACAATGCTATTAGCTGAGATGTAGCCACACATGAGAAGACCAACTTGGGGAGCTGAAGATAAAATATTTCTATTTTGGATATGTTACACTTGAGATGACTATTATCTATCCAGGTAAAGATGCTTCTTGGATATCTAGTGCAGTTATCTAGGTGAGAAACAATAGTGACCTGAACCAGGAATGTGGCAGTAGGGCCAAGGGAAGGGAGTAGATTTGAGAAAAGTTTGAAGAAAGAGTAAACAAGACTTGGTTGCTGTTGACAAGTGAGCCATGAGACAGTTCGAGAGGAATCCCAGGCCTCTGATTAGGATGCCTGGAGTGGCACCAGTCCTTGAGATGGTGTGCTGGGTGGGGAGCACAATTGGAAGAGGAGAGGAGGGCCTCACATTTAAATAGGCTCAGTTTTAGCGCCTATGGAAGACCTAAGGCCATGTGCACTGAGCATGTTCTAATCTGAGTCTGGAACTCAAGTGAGAGACAGGTTTTGGAGAGATTTGGGACTCGCCAGTATAAACATAGTCATTGAAGCCAACAAGGTGGATGAGATGGCTCAGAAAGAGCCTGTGGTGCAAACTCATAAAGAGACTAATTTCAGATAGGAAGAAAAAGCTTTACCTAGTGCATGCTGGTTAATTAAGCAATCCTGGAAATGCAGAGAAAGGGAGGAAGAATGTGACTATCCTTCCAAATCAGACATGTTACTCTGCCGCACAGCTCCTCCTCAGCCAGAACTTAAAACGAGGCAATGTTGGATGTGAGTTCAAGACCACAGCTTTGGGGAGTAGTCCTAAGCTTTGGAATACTTGGGGAGTTGCATATGGCTGGTAGAAATGTGAAATGGGGTGGCCATTGTGGAAAAACGGTATGAGTGTTCCTCAAAAATTAAGAACTAGAACTACCGCATGGTTCAGCAATCCCATTTCTGTATATTTATCAAAAAGAATTGAAATCAGGGTCTCGAAGAGGTATTCCCACTCCCGTGTTCACTATAGATAGTATCACTCGCAATTGCTAAGATGTGGGAAGAACTTAAATGTCCGTTTACAGATGAATGGATAAAGAGAATATGGGACATACATATAAGGAAATACTATTCAACCTTTTACTAAAAAAAAAGAAAAGAAAAAGAAAATTCTGCAACCTGTGACAACATGGATGAAACCTGAAGGTATTATGCTAAGTAAAATAAGCCAGACGCCGAAAGACAAATACTTCACGATTCCACTTACATGAGTTATCTAAAGTAGCCAAAGTCATAGAAGCAAAGAGTGGAATGGTCGATGCCCGGGGCTCAGGAAGTGGGAAATGGGGAGCTACTAATCCACAGACATAGTGTCAGTTAAGCAAGATGGAATATGCTGTAGAGGTCTGCTGTACAACATTGCACCTATAGTCAACGTTAATGTATTGTTCACTTAAAATTTTGGTGAGAGAGTAGGTCATTGCATCTCCAGATGATGTTCGGGTTGGGTGACTATCTTCCAGGCAGTGGAGGTCAGCAGAAGACAAGCCAGCAGTGAGAGATGCAGGCCGCTGTGCCAGGAGCTGCAACGAGGGTGCTGGCTATTAAACCTAGTGCTTCTGACTTCAAAATTGGCAACCAGTCACTGCCCCGCAGCTGCCCCCTTAGAATAATGGACAGTCTGTGTGTGGGAGGAACCCTGGAGATTTTTTGGTGCTAATTTTTCATTTTACAAATGGATTAGATAAATCCCTGAAAGGGAAACTTGTTAAAAGACACACACCTGCTTTTGGGTAAAGTCTGTGATTATATTGGACAGTTTCTGGTTGTATTCTAATGGTATTTGGGGAACTCTTTTCAGAGGAAATGAAACCAATTTTATATATCCCCTCTGTGCACCGCATAGCCGAATCTACTCCCAAAGGACGTCAAGTGTAAAGGTTAAGAGTCGTCTCAAACTCCCGGGGCTAGAATCCCAGCTCCATCCCTTAGGAGCTATAATATCATAACCTCTCTCAACTTTCTCCCCTTATATGTAAAATGGAGATCAGAAGAGTATTATGGAGTTATTATGAGGATTGAGTGAGAGAATACCTGTCAAGCTGTGGGCCTACCGCCTCACTCATGGTATGCTCACAATAAATTTTGGCAATCTTGTTATTGCTTTTGATATTACTTTATATTACTTGCCTCTGTCTTCTAGTGTCCAGGATGGAAACGTTAATAACATGCCCAGAGGTTTGTTTCTCTGGCATGTAGTGTACATAAAATAAATATATGTTGAGAGCAAGACAAAAGGAAAGAAGGAAAAAAGTGAAAAGGGGAGGCTATCACATTGAAAGGTCTTTCTTCATTGTCTGTACCACATTCTGAAGTGTGGAAATATGTGTTATTTGTGTTAGTAATATTACCTCTTTTTCTGACCTGTGAACTATTCAGCCAGCTCTTTTAATGTAACACAGGGAAGATCAAGATGGAAGGTGTGTGTCTTTGTGTGTTTTAAGCATGGCAAACAATACTAGAAGTTTACCATTGTTTCTACGGCTCAACTCGCTTCCTGAGCATCTGAAGTTGTTCCTCCAGAGTGTCCATGTGCTAGCCAGAGGCACAGGACAGACAGAGGCACAGTGCTTTCCTGTAATAAGCTTGCACGAGGCAGAGACAGTTGACAAAAAGGGTATGTATAACAACAGAAGCTGTTAGAGATGGTGGCATAAAGCACTCTGTAGTCAGAGCACCTGGGTTTGGAGCCAGCACTTGGCATCTTTGTGACCTGAACAGGTGAGCAACCTCTCTAAGCCACACTCTCACCTATAAACTAGGAGTAGAGATAGCACCGACCAGATTAAGGAACAAAAGAGTTAATGCACAGGGTCCCGCACAAATAACTCCCCAGTATTATTACAAAATCATAAGCATGTAATTCTGTAACATAATGTCATGCTCAAGCACACCATAGGATATTTTAGGTGAAATGTTCAAATTAAAGTGATACATTATTACACCCATTTTATTACCCTACTGACCACACTGAAGCAGGCCTTACCTCTGCTAGACCCGTAGGTACAGGGCTCAGCCTGGCATGCTGTTTGCTCTTGCGCTTTGCCTGCCTCCCAAGTGAGCAACTGCTACTATGGTTCAGAAGACAAGGGCTCTGAACCTGGAGAGGTAAAGTCCTCAAGGTTAGGTCTTGAGGAAGGAATGGGACTTCTTCAAACAGAAGGAAGAGATTTGGCTCTTTCAGGCTTGGGACTAAAAATGGCTGTGACCCATTCAGGGGACTTTAAGAATTTGTATGGCACAATTGTCCATTACCCAGGTAAGCAGGGATTGTAATTGAGTGAGCACTGAATGCAGAATTAGACAGGATCTGTAACAGAGAGAAGCAATAGAGGGTTTGAGGAGAAGATTAACATGGACAAAGCAACTTTTAAATAATTGATTTGGTAGATTAACATCATGATGGATACTGAAATCAGGGAGTCCATTTTGGAATACTCTAGGCTTTGATGTACTAAGGACCTTGTCAGGAATGATGAGGGGTTAAAAAAAAGATGAAGAATGAGTATGAGAGAGAAAGAAAGGATCAGAAGGTAATTGGAAACAGGTGCAGGGCAGAGATGAGTGGTACAGGGAACACCAAAGTCACAAGCCAAGCTGGCAGAAGAAGTCTGCATAGTAGACACACAGAAGCAAGCTCAGAGGGGAAAAGGGTTATGAGCTTCATTCAAGTCTAGTTGCATTTGATCCAACAGTGGGACAAGCATGTGAAAATTATAATTTAGCGGAACAGAACTGAAGTTCAGGAGAGGTCAAAGCTTAGGGTGTGTATGTATTGGGGAATTAGTCAAGTATCAGTCAGAGCAAAAGAAATGAGAGAAAGTAAAATTTCTGAGGAGATGGCATGGCAAAAGTAAGGCAGAATATTCCAGCAGGTGAGGAGCGAATGAGGCCATCCCCATGGCAGCACTGACAGGAGTGGGGTGAGTAAACACAGCATAAATAGGAAAAACATGGTGACTGCACGATAATGATGACCTGCTTTAGTCATTTATTTATTCATTTAGCCCCATTTCCTGGAATCTCAAAGCCAAAAATAGATATTGAAACATTCTGTAGGAACTAAGGCTCCATGGAGCTGAGGTCATGGGTTTCCCCTGAAGTAGCTGTAGAATCAGACCTGCCCCTTTTCAGCGTTCTCACTTTTCAGGCTGTGGGTCTGGCTGGTCCTGTCTCTCAGCACCTCACTGGATGTGGTTCCATTGGCACTCTGTTGTGTACAAAGCCTGCTAGGTGCTGGACCCCCTGCCCTGGAGCATGGCCAGGCACAGAGGCTGTGATGTCAAGGAGAGCGCCTCTCCATGGAAAGGAGCACTCAGTGCAAACACTGACCCTGGATCTCACCCTCTTTCTCTCTTTTTCACTCGTATTTACTTTTATTTTCTTAAATAATTTTCCGGTCTTTGGAACATGAAAGAAGCAGTTTACTGCTCAGCTCCTTGCCTTTGTATGCATGTTAATTAAATAATCCATGGCTTATAATATTACTTCCAAAAAGATATTGAAATGGATACCGTTTTATATGAAGGAGGCTTTAAATTTCAACCACATTTATAGCCAAGTGATTGCAATAATTATTTTTAAGCCAGATCAGTCAAAATCAAAATGGGTATTTTCGAAAGTGTAAAAAATGAGGTCCCATGTACCAATATTTTGCACAATTTCACATAATTTTATTGAAGGGATAGCCATTTAAGATCTTCACCTTTTTATGAATTCCTTATGAAGTCCCAGAAATCTTAATACCATCCCAATTTTCTTCCTGAAGGAAGTAATCTGAAAAATTCCAAGGAAAGAAGCATAGAAAGCTTTTAAAATAAACTAAGATCCTTAATACTGAATGGAAAAATCGTAATAATCTATTCTAAGGCATTTTAACACAGCTACTATAAAATCATCTCTTCTAGGAGGTTAGGAAGTTCTTTAAAACTGTTACTTAAATAGTCTTACTCAAAGGACTTGACAGAGATAGAACCTTTAAAACCCAAGGATTAGAAGGAAGTGGTTGATGAGATTTTAAATGTCTTCCTTTTAATTGCTCTTCATCATCACAGATTTCCACTAAGCTTGCTTTCATGCCTGGCTCCCCGTGGGACCATTGGGTCAGAGGTTCTCCTGTTACGTTTACTTGCTGGAGTGAAGTGATGCCCTTTCAGGTTTTTTCAATTCCGAAGTTGCAAAACCCAGTTTTGAAAATAGTTGGCAGTATCAGTTGACCAGATTTGTCTTCAGAAATTCCTTTTGTTCTGAACCAGTGAGGCCCAAGGTCAAGAAGCACGTGGGATAACTTGAGAAAAACATGGTGACAGGGCTCTTCTATTTGCAAATTGCTAAGACGATTTTATCAGGTTCTGGCTTCTTCTCTCTTTTGTTACTGTGTCTTCTTGCTGACAACTCATGAGCTGTCTCAAGCCCCCTTCCTGGGTGGCAGTAGCCCACCCATCCCTCCGCAGTCATCTCTGTCCTGCGGTCCATGGGATGAGGGAAAGACAAATCACATGCTGGATTGAGAAGCTGAATTCTGAAGCCAAATCTTAGTTTCACCTCAAGTTTTGCAATCTTGGACAAGATACATAAACTCAGTCCCTCCTTCCTTTTCCCTCCACTTAAAACATGTTTTTTTATTTTAATTTTATCATAGTAAAGCATACCTAAAATATCATATACAGCAGAAGTTCTTTTAACTGGCCTCCTCTTAAATGATTTCCCTGATTAAGTTACTCTCTCCCTTCCCTAGACATAACCTACCGACCGAAGCTCACAGCTTTTCAACACCAGGGCCTCACGCACTGTTGCTCTAGCCCACCTGTAAACTTTTGCCCCCACCTGGGCGTATGTACATGAACCGAGAGTCTGTTTCTAAACCTGCTATGCCAATTGTACTTGTTCATATAATTACTAGATTCAATGATAAATTATGTAAAGTAATGACATATGAATGCAGAACACAATTGCTATTTCTATGATGATGTTTTGGAAAGACCCGGTAAAGTTGAGTTACAGAAAATAAAATGCTATAGGTCATATCCCCATGGGGTTCTTCCGGTATTAAATAAGATTCACATGAAGTGCTCAGCAGCATGTCTGATATTTAATAAGGATTCAGTACATGTTAGCTGTCATTATGGTCATTACTGATTTAATATTGTGCACCCAGGTAATTTTAGAACAAAACAGAAAAGAAGGTAAGGATAAACCAAATCAATATTTCAAAAGAAAATGTTGAGATAAACTTTTAAATCCAATAACAAAACATTAGACAACAAAGGACCTAAACATCATTGCGATCATTTTTTTTTCTTGCACCAGAATACTTGAGTGTAAAATTAAGAGGGTATTGATCGCATTTTTTTCTTAACAGTTTAGCTGGGGGAAAATCTGCGTCATTCATGAAATGTTACCTATTTCAATTTTAACAACAAATTGCCACAAGGCCTTAGGAAACTGTCCAATTTTTTCTGTTGTTGTATTTTCTGTTAAGTAAGGATGATGATAAACAATTTATTATCTGGCCAGAAGAATTACTTTGGGGAAAATATATTGTGTGCATATTCGAATTCTCTCTCTTGAGCATGAGCTCTTCTTGGTTCAGTGTGCTGTTCATGCTGCGTGAAGCTCTTAAACCCTCAAAAAGAATTGGTGAAGTGCTGTTTTTAAAAAAAAAATATTTCTTATCCAGATCTAGACCTATTCACTTAGTATGAGGCTTGCCCCAAATTTCAACAGGTGAAATGCGCTTTACTACCAAAAGCAAAAACGACTCAGAATAAAGTAATGAGATGAAGAGGAAAGATCCTGTTTCATGAGATCGACTATGCCACTGAATTAAGCCTTTAATGCCATAATTGATCTTGTAAATACAATATAAAAATATGTACACTAGACATGAGAATTAAACTCATTTATTTTAGGGGGTCTGGTCAAACTCAATTAATTTCTGTTATTTGAAACAAGCCCAAATGCTGACATTTAAAATCATTTTTATAGCTGACCATGGAAATGCATTCACAGTCATTTAATGCATGATCATGTAGCAAGGCAGTCAGTCTATCCTGACTGTATTGACTGAGCCCAAACCCTAGGTAGTCATTATGTTAAAAAAATATATAGAAAGAGCAGTGATTTAGAAGGTATCATCAAAATCTTTAAAGAGATATCCATGTTGTTACTGTTATTGGGACGAGAGAGAGGGTACTTTTTTTAAAGAGACAATTCATAAATTCAAAAATAAATGCTATTTACTTTCCTGTCTTTTTATGAGATCTTTAAAATTAATATTAATATCAACCCTTGAAAAGAAATATTAAAATTTAATTTAATTCAATACACATTTATACATGACTCTCAACTAGGGAAATTATAAACAGCCAAGACTGGATCATTTCTGTGATTTAACAAGTTTACTGTATAGTGTAGTAGACATGCATTCATCTAACTAACGTACTTCTGACTGTGATGTGTGGACAGCCAAACTGGACCAGGAAAGACTATGCAATTTCTGAGTGTACTCTTATTAATATGCCCTATAGTCAAGTGTCCTGAGACCCTTAAGAAATTGTCAGATGGAGGCTTCCAAAGGCTGGGTGGAGGGAAATGTGGAATTACTATTCAATCAGTCCAGAGTATTAGCAATGCAAGATGACAAAGTTCTATAGATCTGCTATACACCATTGTACTTACAGCCAACAGTACCATACTGTGCATGTAAAAACTTGTTAAGAGGGTAGATCTCATGTTTGTGATTTTTTACCACAATACATAAAAAAAATGTTAGATGACCCTTTTTATTTGAGCCATCATGGAAATGGGAGGAAAAGCCAGTCATTGTATAACTTGATGGTTGTAAAACTTGATCACAGTAAGCCAGAGAGTTTAAAAGCAATACCAGATGAGAACAATTCCTCATGCAATCAATAAGCAATTTACCAGAATATCCTAAGAGATAAGGAAGCAGCTGCATTTGACTTTTTGAATAGTTATTTTTTCCACATGAATTTAATTTCCTTCCATGGCTACGTGTCAGATTACATAGACAATGAGAATATACTGGATAAAATCAGTTTTGTGTGGAGGAAGATTTTGGATCCTGGCCTAAACAATATTCTTATCACAAAAGCCATGAAAGTGTGACCTTAATCATGCTACTGTTACATGGGTGGACAAGTAAATATAGAGTTGCAATTACATCAGAGTGGGTTGAAGCCGTGCATTACATATCAAGTTCCAACCCTTGGGGATCAGTTATACTGTAGGACTCATAACTTATTGATGAACTATACAAGTGACTTATAAATACCTCCATTCAAAATGCAGAAATTACTAGACCAAGTGGAGCTGCTAATACCTTATACCAGGAAACTCATGACAATACAATTCAAAATACCCTTAGATATGTTTCTAAAATCGTTCTAAAGATAGAACAACATTTAATTGATGTAAGTATAAACTGGCATACTTTAACATGAATGAAATTTAGTGAAAGATTAATATGAAAAGCAAGTGTCAATAGCTCAATTAGGGTTAGAAAAGCAACATGATAAATGAGTTGCACTGATAGTAGGTTGTTTAAATGGAGAAGGATAGCAGGACAGAGAATTAAACCTACCATTGCTTAATCCTTATCATGCCTGAGCACATATTCAAGTTTTTAATCAACATACTTAGAGATATTTTTAAAATAAGACAGCATACAGAGAGCAAAACTTAATGTATCTGTATATATAATGTAGAATATAATATATTAATCTATAGTTTAGCATGCAAATATATTTATATTAAAATTATATTTGGCATGTTATACAGTATATAATTATGTTATAATTTATCAATATAGTATTTTATTTAAGAGAATTGAAACTGTGTAATCAATAAAGCAAAAGGCTAAACAGTCATAGAGTCACAACCTTGCAGTTCCCTGGGATTCTTTTCAGAACGAGCTCAGGCTCTCCCCTCCCCATAGATGATGAAAAGGAAGAAATACACTGTGCCAGAAGTCCCCAACCTTTTTGGCACCAGGGACTAGTTTCATGGAAGACAATTTTTCCATAGAAGGGGGGGTGGCTTTATAGCCTGCCACCAGATGCAGCTTAATTGTCACTTGCCACTCACTGATAGGGTTTTGATGTGAGTCTGCAAGCAGTTGATTTATTATGGTCTCTGTGCAGTCAAGCCTCTGTGCTACTGATAATCTGTATTTGCAGCTGCTCCCCAGTGCTAGCATCACCACCTCAGCTGCGCCTCCGAGCATCAGGCATTAGATTCTCAGAAGGAGTGTGCAACCTGGATCCCTCACATGCGAAGTTCACGGTAGGGTTCCTGCTCCCAGGAGAATCTAATGCCTCCCCTGATCTGACAGGAGGTGGAGCTCAGGCAGTAATGGGAGCCATGGGGAGCAACTGTAAATACAGATGAAGCTTCACTCACCAGCTGCTCACCTCCTGCTGTGCAGCCTGGTCCCTAAGAGGCCATGGACCCATTGGGGTCCCCTGCACTATGCTACATTTAGCAACTTCAACTGTTAGAAAGAGGTTCTTCTTAATTATCAGGATGAAAAATCATTGGTTCAAGGAAAACCAAACCCCAACTTTTCTTTCATAAAGCTCTTTACTACAGAATAAACTACAATAGCATTAGTTCTGTATGATTTAAATATTCTTGGGATCACTTCCCTCAAAGAGCCTATTTCTTATGTCCTAGATTTCAGTTCATATACTTTTCCAAGCTTCACAAACTAAGGAGTCTAACTGTGGGGCCAGCGGGGCAAGAGATGCACATGGCGTATCTATCCTGAGCACCAGTTTTACGAAAAGATCTATACCAAGTATTCAAAGTATACCAATTCCAAGCGAAGGCTGTAATTGCATATCAATACATTGATATGTTATGGCGTAGATGGCAAAGAATCCAGGAAAAGTTTCTTCCTTGCACTGGACGGTTTGCAATTCCACCTGCCTCACCCATCCCCATCTCCTTTCTCTGACACAGAGGAAGCTCAGTCTTTCTGGTGCAAAGTTTGAAGGTAATGCCTGGTTTCCTGATAAGTGACACCATGCCCTCACCTCTTCATTAACCCAGAGGGGATGGCATGTTCTATCTTTAAAACCTCCCCATGACATTAGAGTCTCTAAGGTGTCTTTACATAAAAAGTTTATTAAATGCCTTTGGATGCGGTGCTAATATATGAATTTCAACTTCCTTTCTCTTCTTTTCTAGGATGGGGACCAGTAAATTACTTGCAGCCGGAACCCAGAATCAGTGAGTAAAACTCTCTATAATGTTTGAGTCTTGAATAGTTATAGATAAGCAGAGCAATAACTAGAATATCTGAAAATCCCATAGTGTTGCTTTTAAACACCTGCTCTTACAGGGATAACTGTCACTGGAAGGCACAGCCTACATGGCATTGTTGGGGTACAAAGTCTTGGAGGGTGGGGGAGAGAAGGAAGAAAACCATGATCCTTGCCCTCTTATAATTTACAGTGGAAACCAAAGACCTCTGAGATAGGTTTCAGTTATATCCAGCTTAATGAATAATTAATGTTCATCTTATTTGAAAGTGTTTACTTTTTTCTGTTATTCTTTAAAAATATTTAACACTGCCCTGACTGGCGTGGCTTGGTTGGGCATCATCCTGCAAAGTGAAAGGTCGCCAGTCTCATTCCTTCTCAGGGCACGTGCTCAGGTTGCGGGTTCGGTCTCCTGTTGGGGCGTGTACAAGAGGCAACCAATCAATGTTTCTTTCCCTCTCTTTCTCCCTCTCTTCCCCTCTCTCTAAAACTAAATTTTAAAATCTTTTTTAAAAAAGTATTTAACACTTCCTGGAGACATTGGACTTTTTCCAGAAATGTCTTCCTCTAAGAATACAATAAAACCTTACCAATTCAGATATGTAGTAACTTTGACCATTTGACCAAGACTACCATGAAATTGACCTTTGAATTGTGTTCAGGCCATGGATTTGATAAGTAGAGGCAACATCTACAACTTATTTTTAAAGAATAACTGTTTTCCAGGCTCTAGCATATGGTCTTTAGGCAAAAAAGATCCAGCTACAAAATGAGGATCCATGCCATTAAGTAGACGTCTCCTTACACAGACTTTATTGGCAGATCATAGTATTGAAAGTAATAAAGCTTCATTGCTTTCAGTAAATGCTGACTCCCCTAATTCAGGCTGGCTTCTTCCTTTTTTTCCTAGCTTCCCAAACTCATTCCAACCTAAGGAAGTTTACTATTGGGTTATATGTGAACACAGTATTTATTACTAGAAAATCAATTCCTATTAACTTATTTTTTAAATTTACAAATATAAATCTTAATATATTTTGCTGCTTATCTGTAACATTGATTACCTAGATGATATAGTGTATTTACTTTTATAAGAAAAATGATGTATCATTCCCTTTTCTTTTTCATGTTTTTCATACAGCAGGTAATTTTTTTTAATTTAAAACTCAATATTTTCACAAAACAGGCAAGACAAATTCCCAGGATAATAGTGAAGATTTATGATGAGAAAAAAATAACCCCAGATCATGCCTTCCTTGGGCATGTTGAAAAATTGGAACAGTAACTGAATTACCATTCATTCATTCATTCATTCATTCATTCAACAAACACTCAAGGGCCATGCTTATTGCTTCAAGGTGTGTGGAGACAAATAAAATTCTCATCTTGTCTCTACTGTGCTGACAGCCCCTAATTTGAAACAGAGATGAAGACAAATAATTTTTTCATGTGATAGGTGATGTGTTATTCTTGTAAACCAAGTGCTTTGGGAACATAAAGAATGTACCATTATATCTGACTAGAAGAATTGGGGAAATGTTCGTTACAGGTATAATAACATTTGAGCTCATTCTTAAAGAATAGATACCATTTCTGCAAGTAGATAAAAAGAAGAAGAACATTTCAAACCAGCATGAGCAAAAGCCTGGAGGTATGGAAGTGCATGAACCACTCAGAAAAACAGATATAATTAGTTGTGGGGAACTGAGGGGGTGGGGAAGCTGTATGTGGTATATATAAAGGCATGTTACTATGAAAATATGCCCTTACTTAGTAATTTAAAAGATTGGAGCTCAGAGAATAATTTACTTGAGAGTCATCTCAAATAAGTCATCTCCCTCTTTGAGAGAGACCATTGAAATTTGAAGAAATGGGAATAGATAATTCTCTCATAAACAATTGAGAGAACTTTTAGGAATACAGAATAGAATGAACTCCCTAAAACAGGAGAAGAGGAAGAGTCAAAAAAAAAAAAAGATAAATTTCATAGTGGATATAAAGAAATTTGAGGGACTTCATGTCTGAGAGCTTCAATTTTCTTTACACTATACTGTTGGATAAGCACAGGATGTGGACCAGGAGGACATGAGTTTGAATCCCAGCTCCGCTGCCCATGAATGATGTCACATAACCTACCTACCCCTCAGGGTTGTCTTCTGTAAAACAGACGCAACAATCACATTTAATTCTTTGGTTGGAGAGCGGTAAGATGTATGTGAGGGCACATTCTAAATGGCAAAGCTCCCCATACCGAGTAGCAGTCTGACACAGTGTCCAGAACACTTGCAGAGTGGCCTCGCTGAGCTATTGTCTATAAAATGGGGGTAACGATGCATAGCTTATGTGAGTCATTAAGATTATTAAAAATAAGGTATATCCAATGTATTCACATAAAGGGGCTCTACAGATGGGACTAGATAATTATCATCTGTGAACAGGAGCTTGTCTTGAGGAGGGAGAAAGACCACAACGGGGAATGAAAACAAGATGGGGCATATAAAAATGTTTTTAAGCAGAACTAAGAGCCCACTCTGAAACTATGACTTTGCCGGTACAGCCATACCTGTAAGCCCCAGAGCTGCAAAAATGGATGGTGTGATGCACCTAGAGTGGAGGAAAGGTCAAAGCCAGTGCTACATCATTGAGGGGAGCAGTTGAAAAGATCGGCCAGCGCACACCCCAGAAGCTTGAAGGTCTGGTGCTCCAGGCCCTGCACAACACTAGGATGGCAGGATACTGCCTTTTCTACTCAGGGTCCTGGGATCCTGAGGCTCTTTTTATTATCAAGGAAATGATTTGAGTTGCCAAAGTATATCTTCCAGTTATATACTCTTTCACCAGCTAAGTTCCAGCCACAGGATACTACTCAGAGATCCACCAGACCCCTGCCTGCCCCTTCACCCTTGGCTCACAGTCCCCACCCCAGCCTGTTCCCCACCTCCTTTTCCACTTCAGTTTTAGTACTTCCCTTGCACATGAGGCAGCAGAAAAGACTTCTACCTCCTTGAAATAGAAAACTGAAATTTGAACCAAGTAGATAAGAGCTAGGCTGCAAGCCAGACTCGTTTCTCATGCCATCAGCATCAGTTCTAGACCTCAGTAGAGAATTCACTGGTTGCAATAGGCAGGACCGCATGTCCTCTCACATACTGGGAAGTGGGTTATCTTGCCAGCCACTAGGATAATGTCCACTGTCCTCTTAAAATGCTTTGTGGACCCCAGAAGAGAGCTGCCAACATCTCTCTTGATAGTTACTAAACTTACCTCAGAGGGAAATTCACATTGCTAGAGCATGTTCTCAGGTTGCCAGTTGGCTGTCAGAAAGAGAAGATACGTTGTATCTTGCACATTATTGACTCCTGTTTTAATTGATGTAAAACACAGTCTTCATTTGGGAACATGCTTGATTCATTCACCCAGTAACTATTCATTAGGCATATACTATATTCAAGGTGCTGGCTACTATCCAAGATCCTTGCCAATAATGAATGTAGGCATCTTCCATAAATAATATTTGAAACACTGGGAAAATCCTGTCAAATTCAGACAAAATTTTAGGTTTCTGTGAAAATGTAACTGTAGAAACTCATTAGGATTGGGAAACCCCAGAGTTTTGTTTTGTTTTGTTTTTTCTTTCTCCTCATGCTTTGCTCTCAAAGCCCATTCTTCTCTGAATAGTAACAGAGATCACACAGAATTCACCTCTAAGCACCTTGTTCTGTGTACATTTCTTTCAGTCAGCTCTGGTAACTCGCAGATGTGTAGATTGTTCCAGAACACATCACATCCTCACTTCCCACACATGGTCCTTCCATACGTGGCAGGAGGCGTGCTGAGGTCCACCTGGTCTCTGCCTTCCCCCGGGGTAGGAAGCACCACTGGATGCCTCTCCTGACTCGGTTTCAGACTGGGGATTCTCCCTCCCTGCCACAAATGCACACTAACCTTTCCCTGAACGTGCCTTCATCGGTTGGTGTCATGCCAGCCGGACCGGAGAGCTCTCTGCAACTACCATTTCATTGCCATTTGGTTTGTACGCAGAGTTCCTTCTAGATCTGCTAGAGGGAGCAACCCATGTCTCAATAAAAACCAGCACAAACACCCTCTATCCATTTCCTTCTTTAATTAACACGTCTCCCTTCTGGACTCTTTAAACCTCATCTCTATCCTTTGTATGTCTCACAGATACTAGTAACCTTTAGGAGACAGTCTTTTGGTTTCTTTCCCACTTAGGTGAAAGAACACAAGATTCATGTCCATCCAGTGGCAAACTCGAAACCTGGAGTATGCGTGCAGTGGCCTTTCATTTACATATTTTCTCATTGTTCTTTATAACTCCTTTGTTTAATGTGGAATAATCCCATGAATTCTCACCACTAAGAATGCAGTCCAGATTGGAGCATCACAGACTTGAGGATCTTGACAAAATGTTCATGCATCATCTAAAACTTGAATCTTCTTACTCTGGATCCTATACTTCCTTGAGTCTCCATTTATGGACTGAAAAAAAAAAATGTTTTCCTCCTATTTCCTGAGTGGAAGTAATTCAAAATCATCTCTTAGGGTAAGTGAACTGAGAGATGTTCCTTGGGTTTTCATGGAGAAAATCTTTGGTCAGGGTCCGCATCCCAGCAAAAGGATATACACAGCCAAGCAGCACCACCTTTGTGGAAAGCTGCAGTGCAGTGTGATTTTAAAGGAACACTTGCTCCTGGCCACAACTTCACATGTTCAAGTAGACTCAGTCATACAACTTGTGCTCGCACCCTAGAGCTCTGCGTTTTATAAGGGTGTTGTCCTCACAGTTCCTGGAAGACAGTGTTAGGTAAGTGTACACAGTGTCCTGTGCTCATCCAGCTCCAAGAAAGGGAGGCACATCTCCTGTTCTTCAGCTCTGCAGATGTCAGAGATGTGGCTTCTGTACGAGTGGGGACCCCAGCCCCATGCTGGGCATGCCTTGGCATTTTCCAGAGCTCCTCCATGCTCACCTTCTCTGGGGAATGAGGAGACTTGAGAAGAAGGTGATATGGTATTAGAATCAAGGTCAGGGTTATTATTAAGGTAAGAGCAGAAAGGGGGACGTTAAACCTACATTTATACTGTAAGTATCCCTAGCTGGCAGCCCTGCCCTTGCTCATGCCTAGGGACATGCGTCCCATTGACAGGCAGAACATTCTTTTCTGCAAATCCAAGATTACCAAAGCTGGTAGGAAAGGATAGTTAGAGACTTTCCTACAGCCTTTCTGAGCCTATGTAAGAATTAAGCCGTACAAATCTTACAAGAATTGATGAACGTGGTCATGTAAAAAATGCAGCATAACCCTTCAGATTCATGGCCTAACAATCTCAACTGAAAATCCCTTGTGCTATAGGATAAAAAAAAATTACCCTTTGCCAGCCTCACCTACTTTCAGACCGATGTCAGTGTCCAAAAAGCTTGAAAATTCTGCACAAACTGATGCTGTTATTCCCACATCCATAAAAACGTTTTGTGGAATTATTGGGATCTTTTCATTTCGTGGGGGAAGGGGATGCACATTATTCTTGTATGGCAATAATTAACAAAGAAAAAGTGGCATCTCATGCTTAATTTCACTATTGTTTTAAATAATCTCCTGGTACCTGAATTACATGGACATATGATTTTAATAAGCTGATCTGCAAGTGTTTTCCCCCTTCTCATTGAAGAGCAGAGTAATCTAGAGGGTCAAGGTTTCCAATCTTTTCCTCTTGCATTATAATGATCTGTCATTTCCATTGTGGCTACACCCAAAAGTCAATTTTGGGTCTTGTTAATTTCATCAGTGGTGATGAAATTCTTCTCAAAGTGTAACTACTCCCCTTACTGGTGTATTGTGGTAATGACATTCATCTTTGAAAAATCCTGATCCAGAGCAAGGAACCAGGGGCTGGGGTGGGTTTTGTTTTGTTTTGTTTGCTTGTTTGTTTGGGGGGGGGGAGTAATTCTTTATGGTGTTGAAACTGGATAAATCAATGTTATCATCATACATTGTAAACCAGGTATGTCAAATTCATTAGAACCAGAATTTTTTTTAATGTTTCTTATGCCTAGAAAGTAGGGAAATATTCTGTAAAATGTTTAACATTAACATTTCTTTAAAATAATAGAATCTCTTAACTTTTAAAATTGAGGTACTATTTATTTACAATAAAGTGCACAAGTCTTCTTAAGCATTCAATTCAGTTGGTTTTGACAATTGCATATAATCTGTATAATAGCATTCTAAATAAGACATTGAATCTCACATTCTAAATAGTTTCCTTATGGCCCTTTCCAGTCAATTCTAATACACAACCTCATCACCTCCCCTCCCCCAGTTCCTCATCTCTTCCTCGCTGCCCAGGCAACCACTTTTTTATCGTATTTTTTCCATTGCCATTTATCCCCCTTAGACCTTCTCTCTTCCACCTCTACCCGCCTCCCTCCCCTCCTGCAATCACTATTGCCCATGACCACGAGACCTTTTCAATTCCATCACCACAGCTTGGTTTGGTCTGTTCTTCAGCTTCCTCTGAATGGAATCATACAGCATATGCTTTGTAAATGCTCTGCCCACTTACCATAATATAGATGAGATTGTTGCGTGTGCCCATAGTTTAGTCCTTTTTTATTGTTGAACAATATTCCATTGTATAACTAAACTACAAATTATCCATTTTCCTATTCTCAACCTTCACATTGTTTCTGAGTGTTTGGGACTGTATGAATAAGACCACTCTGAAAACTCTTGAACAAGCCTGTTGGTGAATATATGTTTTCATTCCTGGTGCATAAAGACCACAGAGTGGAATTCCTGACCATAAGGTAAAATGTTTAACTTCACAAAAAGCTGCACAGCCATTCACCAGGAACATTAGAAGTTGGAGATGCTCCTTTTTTCCAAGAGTGAGAATGAAATAGGGTCTCTTGTGTCTTTAATCGGCATGTCCCTGATGGCTAATGGTGTTGATCATCTTCTCATGTGCTGCTGCCCATTTGTGCATCTTCTTTGTTGAGATATCAGTTCAAGGTTTTTCTTGTTTTTACTAGCTTGCTTGTTAATTGTTGGTGGTCTGAGTTCATCAGATATTCTGCATTACAAGTCCTTTGTCAGATACATGTATTGTAAATATTTTCCTAGTGTGTGGTTTTCCCATTAGTTTTATTTTCTTTAAAGTTCTTTTTGATGAGTATAAATTTTTAATTTTGATAAAGAGCAATACATTATTTTCCTCTTTTATGGTTAGTGCTTTTGAGTGTCCTGAGAAATCTTTGTTTACCCCCAGGTTGTGAAGTATTCTGCTATTATTCAAAAAGTGGTGATTGCAACTTTTTAAATTGGAAATAATAATAAGGACAGTTTGCAGGCAGATAAAGAAGCGTGTTTATAATAATGGCAACATAGCTGTGTCTGCAGTTTTATAAATTTGTGGTACTTGTTAATTCCAAGTGTCTCCTTGATTTATTCTCTTTTTTCTGAGAAGTAGAAAGCAAATTTATAATAGATGTTTTTAGAATTGTCAAGATTGAAGTGCTAAGAAAGCTCACTGTGAGGTTTGAACATCCTATGTATGATAATGACTTTAGATAATGATCTTTATAGTGCACGTGATTTGCTAGCATTATTCACTGTCCTTGAGCAATGTCTTCAATTCCAGGGAGCCAGACCATGCTATTTCTGTTCTGTAGCCTCATCTTTACAGTAAGAGGATGACAGCAAATCATCAGGCCTCCCTAATGAGATGATTTGGTGCATATATTGATTTAAATATACAAAAAGTTTAATATGTCTTAAATATATGCAATATGTGTGTGTATAATATCCTCATTACCAAGAGCAAAGGAAAGCTCTGATAGTGTTTATCCCTTTGATTAACATTTATTGATTCATACTGCATGGTAGGTACCAGACATGCAGTGGTGAACCGACAGACCAGGTACCAGTCCCTAGGGGCTTTCCATCTAAATGAGGAGAATCAGTCAAGTAAGCAAAAGTATTGTTTATGATTTGTTAGATGCTCTGCAGAATATTACAGGGCACTGCGCAGGACAGTAACAGGGAAGGAGCCCTGTCTGGGTAGGTAGCATCTAATCAGAGATGGGTGGAGAGTGACCCAGCTGTGTAACAAGTAAGGGAAGAGCAGTCTGCCCAGCAGGAGCAGCACAGATGACATCCTTGGGCAGGAAAGAACCGGTGTGATAGGGGCCAGGGTGGTAGGGTACAGGAAGGGGAGAGACAGGGAAAGGTGAGGGAGGAGAGATGGGGAGTAGTGAGACAGGTCGTGGTAAGACAACTGTGGGGCCTTATTGGCCATGGTCAGGAGCTAAGTTGTTAAAGATTGTCCTCTTCCATGAGCCTAAAGTGAAGCCCATGCTCCTCATCCAAAAAGCATGAGGTGTTTATAGCTAGAATAAGGGATAGTAATTAATACTTTTGTTTTAGAGTCCCTGAAGAGTAGCTTATGTGTACTGAGTGATAGTACATGGCCTGAGGTGACTGGGTCACTCTCTAGTATTTACTGAACAGAATTCTTAAGACAAGTGGTCCATAGAAATGTGAGACAGAGGGGAACACTGACCAGGTGGATTTGGCTTTAAAACCCATCTACGGGTGTGAGGTGCCCGTCAATGGACATGCTGAAGAAGTAGGGAGAAGACAAGGAGTCAGATATTTAAGTTGAGGAAAGTCTTGAAATTATGTCCAGGACTTAGGTTGAGACCACAAGGACAACGCATATCATGTACAACCCTCAGATCATTCTCAAGCAGGACACGTGGACAAAACAGAGAGAAACTAGTAGCAGGTGGTCCACTAAAGAGTTTGAAAGAGTTCATGTAAATTATATAGACTAGTAAAGGAAATGAAACCAAGAACTGTGTGTGGAGGCCTCAGCCCGTTGGTCAGGTTTGCTGATTAATTTTCAAGACCAGCCTCATCTCCTGGAGTATAGGAGCCCCTACACGACTCTCCCAGTGACTTGAAGTTATTTCCAGTTGTTAAGAAGTGTAGACAAAATATGTTAGCATGTTTCCCTCCCCACAGAATCTTCAAGGGAAGCAAGTAAATGAAGTGGGTGCAGGATCAAAGTCAGCATCCTCTCTCTGCCTCTGTGTTTCTACCATTGCACGGTCAGCCATTAGCCCTTCTCCCCCAAATAAGCATTCCCCTCACCTGTCAGTGAACGGTGCACCCGTTTAAACTTGGGAAAATAAAAAGTGTGTTTCCCCCATACTGAGGAGACTGGAACACTTTGAAAGAATATGGAGCATAAAATGCCAGGATGGTGAGCTTGCGGAAGAGCCAGAGTGCAATGGTTACAAAGATGTCTTAGCAAAAAAGTCAAGAAATTTTAATACCCTTCTTTTTAGCTTTAGGGTCAAGCTGGATATCTGCAAATAACAGTAAATAAAACCTAGTTTGGGGAAGGAGCTGAAATGGAAACAAATATTAATGAATAATTAACTTTACAGAAGGGAGCCAGAAGACTAAATGTAGAGATAAACAGGAGATGAAGGACAGAGCCCTTGTTGACACAAACAATGGAGATTAATAAATGTTTTAAATGGAAAAGAGAGACTAAAAGGCTGATGACAATTAGAATGGCAAGAGGGAAGAGTATCACAGAAATAAAAATCAAGAGAATGTCTAAAATGTGCTGTTAGTAGTGTTTACTGCAATTGAGAAATCTGATTTAACACAGGAAAAGTTTCCCCCTGGTCTTTATAATGTGTTTACAGAAAATATTTTTCAATCAATCATTGTTCAATTTAAAAGTTCTTTTCAGGTGCCCTGGTCAGTGTGACTCAGATGGTTGGAGCACCGTCCCGTAACTGAAAGGTTCTCAGTCAGGGCACATGCCTCGGTTGCGAGTTCAATCCCTGGGCAGAGCACATACGATCCACATCTGGGTGTGTCTGGAAGGCAGCCAATCAATGTTTCTCTCTCTCCCTTCCTCTCTAAAAGCAATGGGGGGAAAATGTCCTTGGGTGAGGATTAAAAAATAATAACAAAAATTCTTTTCAGGAAATGAACTGTATTTCTTACAAAAATCCTATAGTTCCTGATTCACTGCTTTTGAAATCTAGAAGTAAATCTATAGATAAGCATAATGGTTTCATAAAAGAGCAGTTTGAGGGGCTCTCCACAACACTAAATACATTTTTGTTGGTTGGTTGCAACAACATTCATTTTAAAAGATCTGTGATTCTTGAAAAGGTTTGCCACTCATTGTATTAGGTATTTTTTATACCTCCTAAGGCTAAATTTGGCTAGTTGATACTACTGTGGGATTGGAACGGAGAACTAATTTCCTCGTTTGACTTTTAAATCGGTTTTTGTGTGTGTTAACTTAAATTGAAATGTTTCGATCGGGAACAGCACACTCCGCTGGCTGCGGTGAAGTGCTCCTGTTTTCACAGGCGTGTGAATGATGGTGTGGAAGCACAGCTCTTGAGTCTCATTATTTAATCTTTCTGCACTCACATTTTCTTTATGATGCTACTTACCCCAATCAGAGCTTCTTAATTTCAGGAATGCAGTTGAACCTAAAGTTTTTATTTTACCAACTTTTTCAAAGGGAGTGACATGACCCAGTGTGTGCCTGACCCATTTTTACATAAAAGCAAGAGTTGGCAACCAATTTATTAAATTCAAATTAGCTAGCATTTACTATATGTCTATTATTTGAAAGGCACAATGCCAGGAGATTAATTTTCAAGGAATAAACAAATCATCTGGGTTAATGGAAACTTTGAGATGAAATTTGTAGTCTTCAGGGACCGTAAGAAAACATATACACCTACGTTAAATGTCAAACAAAATGTGCTACTACTATATGCAAAAGAGAGGAGCAACCGGGACAAAGAACCTTGAGTAAGGCTCTTTGTTAGCTTTTTTTAAACCACTGAGTCCTTTTTTGAGTTAATTCTTTGGCGGTGTTAGAAGAGTGAAATATGCTCAGATATTTATAGATATAGTTAAATTTCATGTTACATTTCCAGGGCTTTAGGCTCAAACTATGGTTTTCTTGTTTGATTTGTGTGTGTGTGTGAATTTTCTCATGCCAAAGACGTCATCAAGTTATAAAAGTATATTTAGGTTAACAACTATACACTCAATATTACAAGGGTAAACAATTTAATAATTCGTGAGTGTAGTCATGTTGTGTATTAGAGAGCTTCGAAATGAACAGTAGATTCAGCAGGTGAAATATGCTCTGGAAATTAGCTTTTGCACAGACTTGACAAGTGTTATACACCACACCAGTTCATGGAGTGAGAAATTGTGAACACTTCTTTACTTGTTACCGCTGGACACATTCATTGCGTGTGTCATCAAAGTGCTTACCAGTTCAATCATACAGTCTTTTATTTCATAAATGACAGAGTTTAAGGAGACTGTACCATAACCTCCTGTTGTATCATTCCCTGCCCTTCCCCCATCAGATGTTTAATAACCACCTGCTTATGGATTAATTGCTTGACCACAGATAAGTACACGTGGGTGAAAGAACAGACAACATTGCATTCTATTCTCCTCCATCAACCTTTCTTCTGTGGCTCTGTGCTGGATCCTGGCTCCCTTTCTCTCCTTGGTCATTACAAGCCTTTGTCTGTTTGTTTTTAACTAATTATAGTTTATTGATTATTCTTTTACAGTTGTCCCAGTTTTTCCCCTTTTGCTCCCTCCACCTAACCCCCACCCCCCAACCCTAAAGCAATCCTCGCACCATTGTCCATGTCTATGGGTCATGCATACATGTTCTTTGGCTACTCCATTTCCTATGCTGTAATTTACATTCCCATGGAATTTCTTTAACTACCAGTTTGTACTTCCTAATCCCTTCACCTTTTTCACCCATCCCTCTGACACCCTCCCACCTGGCAACCATCAAAATGTTCTCTATATCTATGATTCTGTTTCTCTTCTGCTTGTTTGTTTATTTTGATTTTTAGATTGAATGTTGATGGGTATGTATTTGTTGCCACTTTATTGTTCATATTTTTTTATCTTCTTCTTCTTAAAGAAGATCCTGTAACATTTCATGTAATGCTGGTGTGGTGGTGATGAACTCCTTTAGCTGTTTCTTCTCTGGGAAGCTCTTTATCTGCCCTTCCATTCTAAATGATGGCTTGGGTAGAGTAATCTTGGTTGTAAGTCCTTGCTTTTCATCACTTTGAATATTTTTTACCAATTGCTTCTAGCCTGCAAGGTTTCTTTTGAGAAATCTGCTGACAGTCTAATGGGGGCTCGATTACAAATCTTTGGGCTCGGAATCTGATAGAACTGGGCTCAACACCTGGCCCATTGGAGGGCCTTGGGCAAGTCATTTCACCTCTCCAAGCCTTAGTTCACCTATAACATGATGTATTAGGAGTTGTGGGGTTTGATTTGCTTTCGTTTGGTTTTGCTTTGTTTTGTTTTATGGGCATGTTGACCATTCTGTAACGCGTGTAGAGAGGTGTTTAAAGACTCATGTTTCACAGATGTTTCTAAGAGTGCTACTTGCACGCCACGCTATGAAGAGGGTTATTTCAGTGAATGGATGTGTTGTAGCTGAGAAACCCAAGGTTCAGAGGTTTCTTGTCCTCAGCGCCCAGGCAGTGGGTGTGGAGCTGACACACACCCTGAGGTGGTGGGACCCCAAACCTCAACCTCCTGCCATTCCACATGCCCTGTCTCTGTGCTGGTGAAACATAGGATCACTCCAGGTGATTGCAGGAGAATGTCTGTATTGAATGACCCTTACAATTACTTCCCGTCACTTAACATTCATACATGGTCAAGCACTCTTCTCAACCAAGTGCACAAGGAGAGAGGGACTTCTTCCTCCCTGTGTTGCTGAGATAAAAATAGTCTGAAAGAGGACAGTTGAAGTGAGAAAAACATTCCAGACGGTGAAAGGCGACATCAGTTAAATCCCAGGGCTAAAAGCCACGGATGCTAGCTTCTGCTTTCAGCTGTCAAGGATCATCTTGTGATCCTAGATAAATTTATTTCATATAAAAAGGAAAAAACTATGTATCTCCAGATTTGCTCCAAATGAAATTGATTACTGAATATGATATAATTACATTTAAGTAAAACTCCTAGCAGCCATAGAAATATCTACCACATCTAAGACATACAAGCCTATATAGGAATTTAAGATTAAAGAGTGATATTAAAAAAGCCATTGGAGTATCACATTGTTACTTTTGCTGGTTTCATTTAGAGTCTATGCTTTCTAGTTTTACCTCCAAGGCTTATGGTACTAAGTGTGTATTTCTGATGCCACCCAAAGTAAGTTACCATGGATTTGATTCTATGGAAGGCATAAAAAAAGGAAAGGGAAAACATAAAGGAGATGAGATAGTACTTTCTCACAATTCAATAATGTGAAAGAACTTCAGAGGTTATATTTCAAAAGATACTTTTTTTAAGTACTTGATGGTACCCTTTTCAACAGAGCTACCAAATAATAAAAGCTTATTTAACTTAATTTTCCACTCCATTACTCCTCAAAGCACAGACCAAGTGAAGAAGTACCCTCACAGATTGCATGCCACATGCCAGATTATTACCATACTCCCTGGCATTAGTTCACCCATTTTTCTGTAATATTTTAATTCTAAACTGAAAGAAGGGAAATTTTACTAGAACTTACATCTCAGTTGGGTGATGACTCCATTAACCCAAAGACTGGTGCTTCTTTTGTTATCAAAGGGCTCTGAACACAAGTTCAAATTACCCAGAGTTTTTTTAAGTAATAATGCCTGCAGAATGCCATGCAAAGAAAAAGGTGAATGTGCAAACTCCTCCCCGCAACCAGGAGTTACTTCTAGAACCTATTCAGAGCTCACCAAGGCCACCAATTCACAGAGTGGACTCCTTGGGCCCTATGTTAAACTATTGTAAATTTCTCACCCATAAAATGGAATGCATTCCCAGCTGGAGAGGAAATTAAACACCTCTAAGATCTTTTCGATGTTAACATCTTGAGATTCTATGACTGAGTTGGAGTAACATATATACACATATTGAGGCAAAATGTTAAGTAGAATCCAACAGAACTTCCTTTCTCTCTTGATATTTAGGGTAAAAACCTACCTGAAGTATGCAGGTATGTTCCTGTTTGTGTGAGAGAGGAGCACAGAAAGAGAGGCTCTTACAAGAATAAAAAGCCAAGAGCCTCTCACAACCCTACATCTCAAGAATGAAGGACCACTAAGATCAACACTCTTTATGATGGCACAAGAGATACAATTAGAAATCCCACTCTTGTGGAGTAGTCAGACCTGGGCTGGGTGTTAGAGAAGTAAGAGAGCAAATGAGGAAGGTAGGGAAGGAAACAGGTGCCGAAAGGTTGGAAGGTGGTTCAATGAAGGTTTGCCTCTTGGCCTAGGAAGGTGCTCGTTTCACACCTTTTTTTGTTTGTTTGTTTGGCAATTTATTTTCACTTTTTGTAATTAAGTGTTTTCTACTTGAAGAAACTTCTGCTCAAACCACAGTTTCCAAGCTGAAAGATTTAAGTTGTGCAGAATTACAAATTATGCAAAAAACTACATTGAATAACATACCATGTTTAAGAGGGACAAGTATAAGTGGGAGGATAATGCTTTTAGGATTTATATCTGATATAGTACTTCAACTTCTGACTAATTGGCTCTCATTGCAAATGCGTAAAAGGGCCCATTTGTCATTCAGAAATTACTTCTGTAGTTAAGTTGTTCGCTGTAATAATCATTTCATGCTGCCCCTGGTTTGATATTTCATGCCCCACACCCCATCTTCCACACCTCTCTTCCTCCGGAGCACCTGCTTTATATTTCAGAGAAGTTAACCAGAAGCCACCGGCAGAGAGCTAGCTCCAACATCCGCACCAAACACGTAAGCACTTTTCTCTAGTTCCCATCCTCTCCTCCCCTAACTCTCTCCTGTGACAGCGGAGGAAGTGGCCCCACCTGCCGTCAATGGTGAGTTCCACCTGAACTCTGGTCCCGTCTGTTCTGTCCTCCTGTGGACTTCCCTAAATGGGTTACTCACTTTTCCTCCCAAATCTTCAACTTCTTCCTGTCTCTGGCTGCTTGCTATCGGTATTTCTATTTTCTCCTTAAAAAAAAAAAAAAAAAAGTCCTCCCTGAATCCAGGAATCTCTTCTGACTATAGCTGTTTCCCCATCTAAATAGAGCCATCTGCTTTGTTCCCCACTGCCCATCCCTTTACTCCCTGTCCACACCACTCTGCATTCTGTCCCAATCACTCCACTGGTTTGCTTTGCTTATCATGCAAAGGACACTGCTCCATCAATCTGACTTGACCTACCTTCATTTTATTAGTCTCTCCTTGAAAACAGGTTTTCCTCCTCTTTTACTGAGGGCTCCTTCCCCCTCCCTTTAAGGAACTATTTTCTTCCATCTGAATTTTGTGTTAGATTCTTCTTAGCTTGGCCCTAGATCCACTCTACCTTTCTAATCTACACTCTCTCCCTGGTGATTTCATCCACTCCCATAGACCAGCCTCTCTTCCCCAGTGCCTCCCTTCAGAACAGCAGAGCCCTATACCCAGTTGCCTATTGGCGTGCCAATACTGCATCCCCTCAAACCTGCCCCTTCTCCCGCATCCCTCATGGCGATAAGTGTTGCCTAATTGCTCCTTCTGGAAACTTGGGACTTGACACTTTCCTTTTTTCTTAGCTCACATATTCAATTATCAAGGCCTATCAATTTTACCTTCAAAATAGATATCATGCTGTTTCTTTCTATGTTTCTTCATCTGTCACCATCTCAGTAGCTATAGAAACACCCCAAGCTGCTCTCCCCGCGTCCACCCTGACTCCTCTCTAACCCATTGTCCATATCACAGTCAAAATGAACTTCATCAAATGCAGGTCTAGTGTGTCACTCCATAGCCTGAAATGTTTCAGGGGCTTCTGATTGTCCTTAGAATAGAATGTAAATGCATTTACATGATCTCATGTGATCTGCCCTTTCCCTACTGACCTCTCTCCCCCCACTTCCTGTTACTCTCCTGCCCCATTCACTCTTCTGCTGTGCTGAGCTCCTCCCAGCAGCTAAGGGAGCAGATCAGGGAGCCTCCTTCCTGGTGCCCTGTCCTTCTTTATCCCTGAATATCTCTCCCCACCTCATTGATCCCTCCCCATCCCATGATTCCATATTAAATATCACTTCTTCCAAGAAATTCTCTGGTCTTCCTAGCTCCTCTTGACTGGATTTGTCAGCCCTGCTCTTTGCTAGCTTAACACCCTCTACTCCATTATACAGTCACCACGATTGTAATTATGTAATTGTTTGGGTACTTTTGTTTGACATACCTTGCCAGCCAGACTATATATACCCCTGAACTTTCACCAGCTGGTATGTTTCCTACTATATAGTAGGTCTCAAAACTCTTAGTTCAGTGAATGAATGATGAAACTTCTCCTTTTTTATCCTTTCTAAGACCTTCTTTCCAAGTTGACATAGAGGTTTTGTCCCATCTTGTATGGAAAAATCTGAATGAAAGGCAGAAACATTTTTAGTTCTGTTTTGGTCCTGGTGTTAACCCATTCTATAAGGCTGTCTGCTCTCTCTCTCTTCTTCTCAACTCCAAAAAGGGACTAAGAGAATAATGAATAATACAGGTGGCATTTAAAACCATCGGCACACTGCATTATCCTCACAGTGACTATCAAAGGGCTTTACTTCCATGTGTTTAGAGCCTCAGTGGCTCACACGAGTTAAGAGTTGTTAATGCCGAGCCTCATCAGCAGCACTGCATCAGGCTGCCTCTCTACGGTGGGCGCCCTTCGTGACTTCTGGTGGCCTGTGTTTCCCTTTTCACGGATGTGGTGCAGATTGGGGAATTTATATTCCATATTATGAACATAATATATTTCATATTATGAACTTACAAATATGAACTTTGACCTCATTCATTTTCTATGTTTTTAAGTTATATTTTAAATGTGTTCTTAGTTGTAAGTAGCTAGAAGTGCAGGGTGCAGCACAAATAATGCTGCTTTTTATTATATAATCTTTCATGACAAGATCATAAGCATGTAATTCTGTAACAGAACAATGCCACACTCAAGCACACCATATGTCATTCTAGGTGAAATGTTCAAATTAAAACTATAAATTATTATACCTGTATCATTGCCCTACCAACCATACTCAAGCAGGCCTTACTTCTGCTAGACTCTGTGTATCTCGATAACTTAGATGCCTCTGGCCAGTTGAATTTTGATATTTCTGCTTCTGATTCTCTTAGCTTTATGAGATTATTAACACTCCAAATACACAGATATAGAGTTGTGTTATCCTGATTTCAATTTTGTAATGATGTTTTTTTTTTATTATGTCTACACCCTTTTGTGTTATCCCTTCTACATCTAACAAGATGAATGTACAAGGCAGCATGGTCAGAAGTATAGACGATGATCCTAGAACAAAGCAAAGCAAACTGGCCTGCATGTAACTACAACCTAATCTCTGACTTCTAGAATACTGTGTTTTGATCAAACAGGCTGAACACAAAATACATACACACAATTGGTAGCATGTGGCCAAAAAGTCATTCATTCGTTCATCTAGCCATAATATATGGAATATCACCTGTATGGCAAGCATTATATATTTAATAAATAAAAATATATAAATAGTTTTTTTAATTAACACTGTGTTTTGGTCAAAACGGGAGAGGTATTATATTCTGATTAAATCAAAGGAATAGCCAGCTATTAAAGAGTAATGTCCAAGAAAAGTCATTTAAATCTGCCAAGGCTCCATCATCTCTCAAAGGCAAGGTCAAACTTAGATGAAGGAGGGCTAAACCTTTTTTGAGAGAGTCCCACGTTCACCAACATAGTTATTTCTCCCACCTATTCTCTGATGACTGAAGTACTCTTTAATAGAGGGTAGCCATTTCATGACTTAGTTGAAGGGAATACTTAGGCACAGAGATTACACAATGTCAACAATTCACATTCTGGTGCCAGGGACTAAAATGAGAGTTTCTGCACCAAGGAGACTGATGCAAAGATGGGGATTGTGTGTGTTGGACTTGGGATTTAAAGAGGGTGAGGTGAGCTTTGTGGAATAAATGAGAACACATATGCGCATACACACGCAGAGCGAGAAGTGGGGTTTTGCAAATACACTGTGCTCTTTTGCCTCTTTTCAGGCTGTGCTTGATGTTGTCATGACAAGTTCAGCAACTCCGGAGTCCTGCTCATTTACCAGTGTGCTGTTGGCAAGCACTGAAGCTACTCCACTTGGCCTTGCTGCTCTCACTTGGTCCCAATCAGGGAGATTAGACTATCCCAGGCACCTTTTTATGTGACAGGTTAAGCAGAAGTAATGTCCAAAATTGCAGCAATCCCAGGAAGCCTGAGAAGTAGTCATATAAATCATTTGAATCTAGAAAGGGAGAGAGGGTGACAAATTTTAGTACAAAAGAACAGATCTGCCGCTGGAGATGGGACATAGTTTTTGGAAACAGTTGTTACAGCAATATATGTGACACACTAGGACAATATGAGGGTAAGGAACCACAGAGGTCTGGATACTTCAGCCCTACCTAAAATCAAGTGAATGAAAACTAGATGATAAAACAGGCCACAGAGAGTTATGATAAAAATTTATATGGCAGGGAATGCTGTTTTAAACTCTGTGAAAAATCCATGCATTGCTAGAAAAGTTTTCAGAACAATGAAAGTACTTACTTGCCCCAAATTCATTGAAATTGCTTGACTTCTATGAATATAACGTACCCTCCCCATGCCTGAGGTGTAAGTTTCAGAGATCTCTGCAAATAGATTCATCAATGAGCTTTTGATCTTGACCAAAAAATAAATATGAAAAATTAATAAAGCCTAGAGCAGCTAACCTCTTTCTCTTCGGGGCACTGGCGAAAGTCTATTATTCTGATTACATCAGAGAGAAAATTCCAATTGCAAACTGTTCCTTTTAACTTCATGCTAATCAGTTTTCCTTTTAAGTAGGTCTTTAAATAGGTGATGGAAATAGAACTAGAACAGTACTGAGTGCAAATGAGGAAAACCAGAAACATATAAAGCTGAAAGTTCTGAATATAAGAATTAGAAGCAATTTCTCCTAAGCAGCTATAGAAATATAAATAAATATAAGCATAATTGACCCAGGTTCTTATTCAAGATCAGTTACTAGCCCAGTGTTCTCTAATCTTCTATCCATCCCAGAAGTAGCTAAAATATTCGACATGCTTCCATCAACAGTAGTGGCTTGGGGGCTGCAAAGGCAGAGCTCTTCTCTTCCTCTGTGTCCCAGGTCCCCGGAGGAGCCCGGGGGTGTGTATCTGGGAAAACAGTTCCTCCAGGAGATTTTGATGCCTGCCCTAGAGAGCTGTCCCTTCCCGCACTAAGACCGAATGATGTGATTCTTCTCTGCCTTAGTTTTCTCATCAGTAAAATGAGGATAATATGCTCAAGAACATGTAAATACATAAAATGATAATAGAAAAGTTTGAATATCTCCCATTTGCATGTTTTCAGAGAATCTGTCCAACATGGTACGACAGAACCGCATTTGTTGAATGTTCCGGTTAAGCTCTAGAACATTAGGCTCTAAACAGAATCTAAAAACAGCATTGATTAGAAGTAAACATGGTGTGCAGTCTACTTAAAGGTCACTGTGACTGCTCCAGAGCATTTCAACAGTCTCTACCAGATATTTTAAAAAAGGGAATAAAAGACATAGGGCTATATGTCAGTGATTGAGCTCTGCATCGTACTGGCCCATCTATTAAGCCTTACATGTGCATATATGCACACCTGCAGCTGAGAACTTCTTATTTAATCCCCACACAGTCTTTCACTATTATTCCCATTCTACAGATACAAAACTGATGCTTAATGAAATGACCTAGCATGTCCCAAATCCCACAACACATTACTAAATTATATTTAAACCTACATTTTTATGATGGCAACATTTTTTCTCTTAGCTACCATGCTGAGTTTGTAAGAATATCAGAAGTGGTCAGGAGAAACTGTAACTGAAAGAGAGTTGTAGAGAGACACATCTTTTCTTCATGGGTGCGCTGCCACCCTGATGTTCTTTCACAAGCTGAACGAACGATATGTCAGGAATCTGAGTCTAAATATAACTTAACGGAGGAGAGGGAAAATAGTACAACTGGAGGAAACCTGCTCAATAGGGAACCATGGCTTTTTCCAATTACAAATTAATTTATAAATAAGAACAGTAACTCACTCTTCTGGTGTCCTAGACCCTCTCAAGAAACTTTCCTCTCTGCCTAATTAAAATAAATTGATAGTAGGTTGGATGCCGTCTCCCTGAGACGGCCACATTTGTGCTGGGAAAAGGAAACATTCAGAACAAAATTACTGTGAAAGATTTTAAAATTGGACCTTGTCACTAGGGGGCACTTAGGGATATAAAATCAGCGCTGTCAAAAGTACTTTCTGAAACAGAACAATTACTGACATATCTTTTCAAGGAAAGAAAAAATACCTGATTATAGACATAAGAATTCAGGACATCTTCTCATGGACTATTTTTAGGTGCCAAGTTGGTAAGAAAAGGAGCATTTAAAGTGCACACAGTTTTGAAATTAGAAGTCCTATCTTCTGTCTTTCACCACTGGAAGTAGAAATGTGATGTGAAGGGAAAAAATAATAAAAAAAGAAAGAACAGTGGGGAAGAAAACCTTCATCTTCCTCAGCCCTTTTCATTGCTGTCTCTTGGTCTCTTTCTCACTGTCCTTGTCCCTTCCTTTAATCTTTTCCTAAGATCATTTGCTCCAGTTATTCAGTCTTTATTTTTGCTGGCCTCTCTTTTATTTCATTTTTCCTCCCTTATACCCAGTTTTGTTCTTCTGCGTTACTGTTCTTCTTTGTTTTTGTTTTTTAGCTGTGAGATGGTGTTCTAGTTCAGTTTTTACACCTGTTTGATGGTATTTTTTTCCTCCTTTTCAGATAATCACATCCTCATTTTCTTAAGAAATTAATGAAATGTGTTCCTAGGTTCTGTTTTACCTAAACCTGATAATAGACAATGTGCTAGAAGCCAGAAGAGAATAGTTTCTCCCAAGAACATGGGGAGAAAAATAAGAGTGGAAAACATATTCTCACATTATAGTCTCTAACAGGACACAAAGAAGCCAAAAATAAAAATTAAAAACCTATTTCACCATGTATATACAAGACTAAAACCACGAGTTGTAAGTGAAAGGTGTGGCCAGAAACGCTTGTTTTTGTCCACATGACCAAGCATCCGGTTTAATTGAATTTCTTTTCCAAATTCACCATTTCCTTGGGTCGTCGTATGAATAAGCTGTAAACTACATACAGTCATGAACTGTTGCCTCTGGGGGCCTTCAGATGCTCAGCACCACCTGAGACCAAGCACGGGAGACCTTCAGCTGCCCTACCCCTTCATGTGAGGGGGAAAACATCTTCCCGTGGTGTGCACCCTGTCTGCGGAAATTACCCTGCAGTGATAATTAAGAAAATAATTGCAAATACAATTTACCAGGTCCATGCCCATCATTTCATCCTGTAAATTGAAACACTTCATCCACTGACCTAGTTTGTGAGCTTTGGGCTAACCTCCCATGAGTGGTAGATCTAGGTCTTCTTGAATAATGAGGTGATGGTCTGGGACTGGAAATCAGGAATTTGATTCCTTGTTCCCTTGGCTCACCCTGTGGTCATGGGAAAGCCTACATGTCCTCAGTGTTTCTGGTAGGAAAATGATTAGTATAATTGTTATGTTGATTGCCTTAGAGATTTGATTTCCATAAGCCACTCTTAGCGCCCAGCTCCACCCTCAACCTTTAAATAAACTTTTTATTCACACAAACAATAAATGTTACTTTAGATGCCAGTTCTCACAAAATTATTTTTTCAAATGTATTTGTAGGATATGTTAATTTTCCTACTTATTTAAAGCTAAATGAAATCATAAGATATCCATCCAGTTATAAAAAATAGATAAATTAATTTTAATCTCAGTTTTTTGACTTAGCAAAAGATTTTTATTTTTCCACATTTTTACTATTTGACTGTTCCTCCAACCTGGCACTACTCCACTGACCTAACTTCTTATTTTATATATTAATTTATACAGTCATTTATATTGTGCAATTCCTTGACACTTCTCCTAGGAAGATAGATTTTGCTTTTGTTGCACACTGCAATATATTGCATTTCATTTTTTTTTTATTTTATTTACTTACTTTTAGAGAGGGGAGGGGGGAGAAAGAGAAGGAGAGAAACAGCAATGTACAACAGATACATCAATTGGTTGCCTCTCAAATGCCCCCAGCTGGGGACCTGGCCCACAACCCAGGCATGTGCCCTGACTGGGAATCAAACCTGTGACCCTTTTGGTTTGCAGGCCATCACTCAGTCTATTGAGCCACACCAGCCAGGGCATATATTGCATTTCTATATCACATTTACTTCGTAGCTTCTAGGAACACCAAGACAGTCCATGATTGCAGAGAGCTGGATTTTTATAGCAGGAGCCTATGAATAGACTATCCTAATGCAGGACACTGACTGATTAGAATATGTGCAACCTCTGGAGGAGCTAACACTTTACTCAACAGAGTAGTCATTTCATCCAGGGCTGCTGCCCCCTCAGGAAGACATATAGGAAGTTTGGGAAGACAGTTAGTTGCTGTCACAGAAATTGGAGGTCACTGCCATTTAGTGGAAGGGGCCAGTGCTGCTAGATGTCCTTCAATGCACAGGTCAGTTCTGCCCAACAAAGAACTGACTGCAATTGCACGTGGCTTTTTAAAATCCTAGTGAACATTCTTGCAGTCCGGTTTACACAACAATTAGGTGACCCTTGATCCTTACTCTATTTGAGATATAAATACAAAGAAATTATTGCTATCTTAAGAGGCATTACATTTTCCAGAAAGTAATTACCATGTAAAGCATGGAAACAATCTTTTTTATTTTGTTCACTTTGACCAAGAATTATTCCTTTGGAAATTCACGTCACCAGCTGCTGATCTGGGCATTCGAAACACTAATACTTGTCTGTATCAGCCTGGGACTGTTTCTGATACATTCAGTGTTCTAGGCGTAGGCTCAACCCTCTTACTATTTCATTAGGCCTTTTTAATAGTCTTATCTTAGAACTTACATATTGAAGTTCATATTATTTTATTATAAATGATTGCTCTTTAATTTTCTTTCATTATAATTGACTTTTTAAAATACGGAGTGCATATAAATTTGTAATAGCTATTGGTTTCCTTTTAAGATAGCTGTTTCAATTAGCTATTACTGCATAATAAACCAACCCAAAACTTCGTAGCTTTAAACAATCAACGTTCAATTAGCTCCCAGTTCCATCGGTTGGTAATTTAGGTTGGGCTTCCTCTTGACTCTACAGATACCTTCAGAGGTCAGGTAGTGGTACTGACCGGACTTTCTCACATCTCTGGGCTTCCATTGAGACAACCAGGTTGCCTCAGCTCTGGTTCGTGTCCCTCATCCTCCAGCAGGCTAGCCTAGTCTTGGTCACAGGCAAAGACAGGGATCTCAGCCATGCAAGTCTAGACTCAGACCTGTCACAGTGTCACTTCCTCTGTATTCCATTTACCAAAACAACTCACATGGACTCCCAGATTCAAAGCATGAGGCAACAAACTCCTTCATTTGGGGCAAGCTGCAAAGTCACTTTAAAAGGGTATGTGGGTACAAAAAGATGAATATTGTTTAGCAACTGTCCACAAGCATTTGTTAACAAAGAATGTTGGGTCTAATCAATAGGTTTAAGAACTACTACTATAGTCAAAGAAGAAGCAAGGGAACAGAGGATGATCCAATTTGCACTTAAAAACATCATTTTGCATCTTATAAAATATGGATTATATGGACCCATGCACAAAACAGAAATAACAAGACTACTGCAGTCTCCTAAGAGAGGGATGGATGTAAAAAATAGTAAGACTGATGCAGACCTCTGGGTAGGATTCTGAAGTGTGTGTGCAGTGGGGTGAATGGGAACTGAAAACTCACTTACACTGTTTCCCAAGCTGTGGGCCGCAGCTGGGGGCTGAATTAGCTCAAAAGAAGGGGCACCTTTTTCCCATTCATTCATCCAAATTGTGTGTCTTTACTTTGTCAGCCCCGAGGGGGACTTTTCTAAAAATGTCTTTCCCGGGAGCAGCATTTTGTTAGAAGGACAAGGCTCCGTATGTACTTCACCTTGAGTCCAGAGGCTGCGTTGCTCTCATGATTCCAGATTTTGCTCACACTTAGAATAACCTTTCCCCCTCACTTGCCTGGCAAGAAGTCCTTTTGCCTTTCAAGCGTAAGGCTAGGATTACCTGTTCCATGGGTGTCTCTGATCCCATGCTGTTCTCTGTGTCGGTGTAAGGGCATGCCACATCCCCCAAGCACTGATGTTTCACCCAGTGCAAAGTTCCATTGTAAGCAGATCTTATCTGAAATGGGAGCCGGAATTACCCAGTTCAGTCCTCAAAGCTGCAAAGATTCCCGCCACCCTCCTGCCATGCATGCAGGGGTCTCTGAGGCAGGGTGTACACAGCAAAAAGAATCAGGCAAAGGCACACGTTTTTGTTAAATTTTTATAATGCTTTTCCCTAAAGCACCATAAAGTTCTGCAAGACAAAGTTAGAGGCGGGCTAGTTGGCTTCCATTCCAATCAAGCCATATGTAAATGGCTCCTCTCTAGTTCCATATCTAAATCTCCGCTTGTCTCAACATTTTGAGAGTAAAATGAAAGTGAGAAAGAGTTTGGGTGTTTGTTTGTTTGTTTGTTTGGCAAAACAAACTACCTTTACCTCTTCTGCTAACGCTCCATCCAAGTAACAGCCTTGGACTTGATGCCTCATCACAGCACCCACCTCCACTGTGTGAAGCCAGAGCACGGAGGGCACAGCCTCTTCCCCAAGGGGATGGAGTTCTCCCACCATCTCCTCTTAACCTACCGAGATTAATGTCCAGTTATGGTATCAGTCGGGCTATTATCATTCCCTTCAGAGAAGATCCACGGATTCCGGAAACCCCGGCCAGTCTTTCCCTGGATCACTTCCGTAAAGCATGCCGCTGCTCTTACAAACCCAACTGGGGGCCAAACAGATGCATATGTTTGCATCTATGCAAACACACACACACCAGTCTTTTTAACCTGACTATCTTAAATTTTGAATCTTCTCTAAATCATATCATCTTAGTATCATCATCTCTTAGTCATATAAAAATGATAAACTAGGAAAAATAAGATTTATAACACAGGTGACAGAAAGAGGGCTCATAATCTTAATAGAGCTTTTACAAATCAATGACAATTAAAAATGAACTTCCTAATACAACAAGGAAAGGATATGGGAACAGGCAATAAAAAAATGTTATTTACTGTTAAAGAAATTCTGGTATATGAAATGGGTTGTATTAAATGTTGCCACCCAATTTTATATAAAACAACAAATATTGTTTGATTATATATAAAGTATAATTAATAGCAATATATAGTGTCTGTAAAGTACATGTGCAAACTATAAACTCACAGTGATCTGTGGTGTTATTGTTGTTTTGGCAATCACTTAAGTTAATCAATCAGTTAAGTTTGGTATGTGTGTGTGTTTTATTTGTCACTTATAAAACATTTGTCTATTATCTTTGTCTACTTCCTTCCACTGGATTACAGTGAGTGTTCAGATTTATTCACACTATCCAACACAGTGTCCTGCACCGATGAGGCATTCAATGTTTGTTAAATGAATAGATTCTCGTGAATTCTGGTTATTACTCTGTTTATTCTTATCTTTTTGAAAAGAGGAAAGCATTTTACCAAGTCAGGTGCACTTTTAAATTGTAAATCTCTACTTCCAGTATATTTCCTCTGTTTAGAAGTCTCAACCTCTGGGGGAAGGTGGCAGACAAGCTGGAAGCTTGGCACTTAAACCGATGTCTAATGTGCCCTAAAGGATGCATATATTCCAAAAATATAAATTGATCAATTTGCCCAAAATTTAAGTCAAAATTATATTCTTCAAAATTTTCTAAGAATATAGAAGAGAAACCCATTATTTAAGGACATCTCTTATCTAAAATAGTGGCTTTTCAGAACGTACACTCTGGAGTTCTGAGTCCCCCAGAGCCCTCTTGGTTCTGAGAAGATACTCTCTCCACTTCCTATTTCAGCCAGATCAATTTTGCTTTTATTCATGGTACATGCTGGGCTTCCACATGCAATTTCAATGGGACAAAGGGTTCTCAACATTAAGCAAATAAACGGGCAAATATGAAACACACTCGTGTCAAAAGTAAAACACTTGTAATGACACACACTCACATCGTCTCCTACGTTATCTGGTTTGTCATCCCGTTCATTCTTCAAAGATCCAAATTATAAATCTACTTCCTCTGCAAAGTCCTGCCAGTTCCTCCAGTGGATGTGCTGCTTCAGTCCTTGCTTTCTTGTACTATCTGTTCACATGTCTCTGTATCCTTTGGAGCAGTGATCTCCAATGAGGTTGCTCAAACCTCAAGGGATAGGCAACGTAATATATTAAGGAAGACTATATTGGAACTTCCATTTATGTGCATTTTTATCTTTTCAATGATCTCTTTTGGGATGAAGTAAATTTTATGAGATCAAAATATTCTGCCACCATGCTAGAACAGAAAGAACAAATAAATGTCAGGGAGAGCTCAGTGTTGCACTAGGGAAAAGGTTTCAGGAATGCTTCTCCGGGCTGTGTGCTCTAGGGTAGGAGTTCTTTGTTTCTCTATCTTCTGGTCAAAAATCACTTGCCAATAAATTAATTTTGAAAGACTAGATAAATTATTTTGAATTTTCTACATTTGAGTTCCCTGAGAGCAAATACCTGGCCTGAAATTTTGAAAAGTCCCTTCAGAAGTGAAGAAACACCTCTGCCACCAAACTCATCTTGTTTTTTTTTCTCGAGAGACTGCTCTGTGACTCGTTTCTTTCTTGCTGAAGTTGCTGAAGCCCTTGTGTGCCCAGCAGCTCCACAGTTTCGCATGTGGAAACTAAGAGCATAGCAGATGTGGTTCGACAGTTTAGAAGTCTGGAGTGAATCTAGAGAGCCCAGTTAGCTGTACACACAGCCTCGGAAAAGGCAGTGAATGTGAGCTCGAAGGGAATGGGAGAGAGTGTTCTCTCTCAACATCCAAGTATCCAAATGAATTATTGGTATGTATTTTGAACTTTTATTTTAATTGTATCAATGGACTCTAAATATTTAGATAACAATAATTATACCACTACTAACTCTATGATATTTTATAAATTATGATACTTATAAAATCCCCAAAAGTTAAGCAAATTATATCTGCTTGGTTACAATATAGGAAGTTTGAGAGAAAACTACAATTTCTCAACATATAGAAAATTATATAGTATAATAGAATCCTTTTATTTTTCTAACTTTTATGTTTTATTTATATAAATTTAAAATTTTTGTTCTGTTTAAAATAAAATTAAATACTGAATTTGATCTTATAAAACATTTAATTATTTTTGGAAGTGCGTTACATGAGACCCAGTAAAGTCAGTTTCAATGATATGGACTTAAAATCTAATATCATGCTTGGGACACAATTTTTGAGAGCACTCTGCATCAGTGGTGATATTTACTTTGGAAAATGAATTATTGTATTATGGGCTAAATCCTCCCAAAATTGAGTTTGAAATTCCAAAGTGGAATATTTTGAATACTATAGTTTAGCATGAATTGAACAGGTAAATAGTATTTTTCATTTTTTTAAAAAAGTAATAAAATACTTTCAATAAATTGTTATACTCATATTTATTACCTGCTTTTGTGTCTCTGAGCCATAAATCGATGGCTATATCTGAAATGTCAGCAAACACTCTTCTGTACAAATGTGTATAAGCATTTTCAAAGCTTGTTGCACAATCTCATTATTATGATCAGTTATTGCTTTTCTTCCCAAGAGAAGGGTTGTCCATCCTAATTTAGTAGTGAAGAACTGATTTTTATTATGTTCTCCCAAGTGAAAAGTAGCTCCAATTCTTTCAAATAAAATGATAGCCAGAATGACTTATGGTGGGGGGTGGGCATGGGGAATGGCTAGAACCTGCAGCCACACGGAGAAAAACCCATCAGCACTGTGGGCAGTGCAGCCACTGTCCCCTTAGGGAAAGAGCCTGACCTGAAAGGTCCTTTCCCCATACATTCCTACATTGTAATCAGATTCCCAGCATTTATAGGGAGTTCTCCCATTTGATACAAATGAAAAAGAGTAAGACATAATAGTTTCTTTGGTTTTTTTATACTTTCATTTCCCTTTTTTCCATCTTTTATCTTTTGTTTTCCTGTCTACTCATTAGTTAGCCAACATTCTTTAAATAACAGTTTGGTGTTAACCCAGTGCCAGATCCTGAGGTTACAGAAATGGCATTTATTCTCTCAGACAGGCATGCAAAACAGCAAGTGAGACTCAAGGCTACAGGTGCCACAGTGAAGATATGTGTGGAGTGTCATGAGGCCACAATAGAGAGAGAGGTAGGGTACGCTGTGGAGCATCCAGGAAGGCTTCGTGCAGATTGCCCTAAAGCCGCACCTTGAAAGATGAGAAGCCAATCTTCAGCTTGGACTCAAGTTGCAGCCTTAAGCAACAACTGGCTATGATTGTTGCTGCTGCTGCTGCTGATGATGATGATAGAATTAAAAACTTTCAGGGCTTCTGGTCAAGATAGCTGCATAGGTAAATGCAGTACTTGCATCCTCCCACAACGACATCAAAATTAAAACTAAACTACAGAACAACCATCTTTCAGAACTACCTGAAATCCAGTTTGAACGGAAGTCCTACAACTAAGGATATAAAGAGGAAGCCACATTGAAACTGGCAGGAGGGGCAGAGATGCAAAACAGGCTCATCCTACACCCATGTGTGGTGGATAAAAATTGGAAGGAATGTGTCAGCTTCAGAGTTCCCACCTGAGGAATGAAGGGCCCCAGCTCCACACCAGCACCGCCTACACCCCCCAGACCATGGCTCCAATGCAAGAAAGAGAAATCCCCATAACTTCTTGGCTATAAAAACCAGCAGGGTTTGCGGCTGAAGGAGGGGAAGGGCTTCTGGAGTCCCATGCAGTTCCTCTTAAAGGGCCCACACACAGACTTACTTGGACTCACTCCCTCTGAGTGCCAGTCCTGGGACAGCAGCTCAAAAAGCACGAAGGACACATGGGAAGGAACTGACATGTCTGGCGTCAGAATGAGAACTAGAGGGGCAGCTTTCTCCCAGACAGAAGTGCTTGCAGAGGCCATTGTTCCTTTCTGAGCCCTCCCCCCATAGAGCTGGCAAGCAGTTGCCATGTTTGAGTCTGCCCCGCGATGGTGATTTCCTAAGCCCCTGCCCCATCAACTTTCCCACCCACACAATCTGTTTCCAGTGCCTTTCCCATGCAAATAGCCTGTCTTTGTTTATGCTTCAGACTTTCCTAAAATCTCTTGAACAAGCAGCATCTGGATTTGACATGCCCCATACCTCTTGCTTAGTGGCCCCAGCCCTGGCACTAGAAGCAGCCAGCCTTGGTTGGCAGCTAGACCTCTCTGGGCACCTCCAAGTCCAGCACAAGCATCAGCCATCTGCAGATCACTTTGTAGCTCATGCTGGGTGGCCTCAAGCAGAGCACAGATGGTGGTTGACCTTTGCCTACACCTCCTGGGAAGCCCCAAAGCCAGTGCACCTGGTGGACAGCTTCAGACCACGTTGAAGCCCCACCCAACCACTTCCACAAGTGACATACACAAAGGGAAGACTCATCAGGCACCAGAGCCCCACTGAAGTAAGTCCTGCTATGTAGGGTGGGCCCCTGCACAACCGAACTTCCATGGTAGTGACAGCCAGTCCTTTCAGCCATCTACCTGGGGATAAATCACTCATGTTGATGTGCCAACACAATCAAGGCTCAGCTACAACAGGAGGATATACACAGCCCGCATTGGGAATGGGTTGGGGGGCACCTGGAGTGCCCAACTTTGGGTGATCATGGAGGGTGTGCCTCTGGACCCTACAAGACACCTACTGCATTAGGCCACTCTACCAAGCCCAGGAGACAGAGAAGCTCTACCTAATATATAGAAACAAACACAGGGAGGCTTCCAAAATGAGGGGACAAAGAAACATGTCCTGAATGAAAGAATAGAACAAAACTCCAGAAAAAGAACTAAACAAAATGGAGACAAGCAATCTACTACAAGCAGAGTTCAAAACACTGGTTATAAGGATGCTCAATGAACTTAGGGGAAGAGTAGATGAACTTAAACCTTCAACATCATAAAAAAAATGGAAACCATAAAAAAGCATCAGAAATGAAGGATATACTAACTGAAATAAAGAATAATTTACAGGGAATCAATTGTAGAGTAGATGAAGCTAAGAATCAAAACAATGATTTGGAATATAATGAAGCAAAAAAATCAGAACAGCAAAAAGAGAAAAGACTCCAACTTAATGAGAATAGTGTAAGGAGCCTCTGGGACAACTTAAAGTACACCAACATTCACATCATGGAAGGAGATGATGATGTTGGAAGGAGAAGGAAGTGAGCAAGAAATTGAAAAGCTATTTGAAAAACAATGGCAGAAAACTTCTCTAACCTGGTGAAGGAAATAGACATACAAGTCAAGGAAGCTCAGGGAGTCCCAAACAAGATACACCAAAGAGGCCTACAACAAAATATAGCATAATTAAAACACAAAAAGCTAAAGACAAAGAGAGAATCTTAAAAGCAGCAAGAGAAAAGCAGTTACCTACATGAGAGCTTGCATTAGACTCAGTTGATTTCTCCACACAAACTTTGCGGGCAAGAAAGAAATGGCAAGAAATATTCAAAGTGATGAAAAGCAGGGACCTACAACCAAGATTGCTCTACCCAGGAAAACTATCATATAAAGAGCTTCCCACACAAGGACATATAAAGAGCTTTCCAAGAGCTTCTCACAGAAGAAAAAGCTGAAGGATTTCACCACCACCAAACCAGTACTACAATAAATGTTAAAGGGTCTTCTTGAAGAAGAAGCTGATGAAGAGGGAGAGAGAAGGGGAGGAGGAAGAGGAATAAGGAAGAGGAGGAGGAGGAGAAGAAGAGGAAGAGGAGGAGGAGGAAGAAGAAGAAGAGGAAGAAGTTGAGGAGGAGGAGGAGGAGGAGGAAGAAGAGGAGGAGGAGGAAGAGGAAGAAATAAAGATAAAAATATGAACAATAAAATGCCAATAAATACAATCAATCAGCAATTGAATCTAAAGAACAAAATAAGTGAACAGGCAGAACAGAAGCAGACTCACAGATACAGAAAACATTTTGGTGGTTGCCAGATAAGATGGAGGTTGGAGGATTGTGTAGAAAAAGTGAAGGGACTAAGAAGTACAAGTTGATAGTAACAGAATAGTCATGGGGATGTAAAGTACAGCTGGGAAATATAGTCAGTAATATCCTAATAATTAGGTAAGGTGTCAGATGCATACAAGAGTTATCGGGATGATCACTTAGTAAGTTATATGTCTAATCACTGGGTTGTACTACTGAAACTAATATAATATTGTATGTCAACTGTCATTGAAAAATAAACGATTATAAAAAAATTTCAAAATAGGCAGCAATCTAGCAAAATTTAAAAGCAAATAGTACTTTTTCATAAATTACTAAGTTCATAAATAGATGTTATGTCTATTATATGGAACTGTGTGCTTTATGAGGAAAATGGCAGGACACGTGTATACTGGACCTTTCCAGGCCTTTACCAGCGGCCTGTGGCATAAACTGGTGTTGGGCCTTGTTTCCCAGGCCTAGAAGTCAGTGACAGTAAAGTTGTCATGTGCTAATATAAAGGAAAAGTAATTAACAGTTGGAGATTAATTTTGAGTGATATTGTGTGGCTAGATTACTAGAATGGCATGCAGGTTACAGTAAGATAACCATCATACCCTTTTTTGCATAAAAAGTTTCCAACTCACTTTGCAGAGACTTTCCCTTGGAATTACAGCTTTTTTCTAATGAGATAAGTCAATGGCGCAATCCTCTTACAGGCAGCTTGGCTAGAAATCTCCCATTGTGTGGAGAGATATCTCTATTATATAGTGGCTCATCCTCTAATTCTCTGCCAGGGATCTAGTTAAATGAGATTTTGTAATAATAAGTAACCAAACCCTCAAAGCTAGTTTAGAAGATGGATCCCATCATAACTGTCCTGTCTTGTAATAGATAATATTGGAACACTTTTGTTTTATAGATAAAGATTATACTACTAATAATAGCACTTTCTCTGCTTAGGATTTTTTTTTTTTTTTTGATGGCTGTATCCTGGAAAATGACTTACTTTAAGAAAATCTCTTCTGCCTTTGTGCATAGTTGCTAAAACTTATTGAACAGTGGGGGGGGGGGGGGATTGTCCTAAGCACTCTACAATCCTGTCAGTAAAGTTTCCTATTGTCTTCTTTTCAAGGTGAAAAAGTGAAGCTCACAAAATTAAACGACTTGCTACTTTGCTAGCAAGTAGTAAAGCAAAGTTTTAATGCCAATGGTCAGAATTCAAGACCCATGCCAGGACTCATTGTGCTAAGATGTTTAAAATACTTCTAAAAGATATTGTATATTTTCCTGTCAGTTGTAGAACATTTGTTTAAAGATACAAAGGATTATTGTTGGTAACAGAAAAATATGGCCTAAATCAACTCATTTTCTAATGATTTTGTTTCTGGTAAATAGCATAAAATTAAAGTTAAGAGATTATGCATAGTTTATACAAAGGTCTACTCAGAAAGTAGCCAGCCATGTAATATGAAAAATAGAAATATTTATTAAGAAGATACAGGATACTAGAAAGATTGTACATAGGACAATGACACCTCAGTTCCCTTCAAAGTAGGCACCTTGGGACCTCACACTGTTCTTCCAATCATCATCAGCTTCCCCATCATATTTTTCTGAATCTCATTGACAGTCTGAAATCTTTTCCCTTTCAAAGGTGATTTTAGTTTTGGGAAAAGCCAGAAGTTCCAAGTTGCCCAATCTGGGCTGTAGGGAGGTTTGAGTCACCTGGGTGATGTGATATTTCACAAAAAAATTCTACATGAGACACGAGCAGGCGCAATGTCATGATGAAGCTGCTAACCACCAGTTGCCATAGCTGCAGCCTTCTGAATCACCCAAATAGTTGAAGCTTAACACAAAATTTGATGCAGATTTATTGCTCTATTTGCTCAGTCATTTTGATTATGATGGCCACATAGTACACATGCTCACTCAATAGCATCCACCACCCCCACTGACTAGTACAGTGAAGTTGTCATTGTTCACACATTCACATTACAGTCTACTCTCCTTGGCTGCCAGGTTACATCAATGTTGCACAAACCATTCTCTTTATATTAACAATGGCTGGACTTTTTCCAGGACTAGGATATACGTGTGTGTGTGTGTGTGTATACATATATATATTCATATATACATATGTATGTGTGTATATATATATAATCAGCCACATTAAAGGAGGAAATCCTGCCATCACGCCAATTGGGACACATGGATGGACCTTGAGGGCATTATGCTAAATGACATAAGCCAGGCATAGAAATACAAATATTGTATGTTCTCACTCATATATGGATCTAAAAAAAAGAAAAAAACCTCATAAAAAAAAGAGATCAGATTTGTGGTTACCAGAGGTGATGAGAGGGGAGGAGGATGGGGAATTACATGAAGATGATCAAAAGGTACAAACCTCTGGTTATAAAACAAGTAAGTACTAAGGATGTAACATACAACCTGATGACTATAGTTAACACTGCTGTATGGTGAATATGACGTTAAGAGTTCTCATCACATATACATACATACAATATCTGACAACAAATTGAACACACAGCCATGCATTCACACATTACACACTCACACACACACTGTAAAAGAACAATAGACCATATCACAGAAGCCCAAGGCAGTCCTTTAACTTGAGTACTAACTCAAGTTAGTATCTTGGAGTCTGTCTAGGAAACGACTGAACTGCCCAGGGCAGCGATTCTCCCTCCTCCCTTTCCACCTCTCTAGCCCATGAGGTTTGGTGCTCTCCTATGTAGAATTATTGCTACCATAACTGTTGACCAATGGTCATAAAAGCATTGATGAAGAACAGGTCTTTTCTTTCTCACTTCCTGTCTCTAGAATCCTCCAATAAACATATGCTACTGGCTAAGATCTGTGTTTACAAAGTGTAAGTAAAAAGAGCACAAAGTATGAGGGTAGAAGAACTGTGCGATGAAGTTTCTCTTAGAGCTTCGCCCAGGCCTGCCCCCAGCACCCTGCAGGGACAGAGCAGGGTGGTGAGCACCACGGGATGCAGTGGTGCACAGAGCATGGTGGGACTCAGAGGCCGGGTCAGATCCAGTCCTTAATGAGACAGTGTGTGAGCGGTGCTTAGGAAATGCAGCTCTATCCCCAGGTGGGCAACACATATTAACTCTATGATGTCTTGTTATGAAAACCATTGAAAATAAGATCTTTAATAATTTTTTAGATTTTTTTATTTTCTTAAAAGGGAAACTGAAATTTAAATTGAAGTAAAGGAAAACCAACCTAAAGTAAATAATTGTAGAACTAAAATGAAAAACAATTAAGATACATGCTAATCCATTGTCACTTAATAATAGCAAGACAGAGCAAAGCAGCTCTCGTTCAGGTTCTTGATTGTGTTAAAAACTGTGACATGGTGACCCATGGACATGGACAATGGTGTGGGGATTGACTGTGGGGGGGGCGGAGCAGGGAGTGTGGAGGAGGGCAAAGGGGGAAAAATTGGGACAACTGTAATAGAATAACAATAAAAAAGGGAGGGAGGGAAGGAGGGAGGGAGGGAGGGAGGAAGGAAGGAGTTAACAAAATTAAAGAACCAGCCACAGTCTGATATTTGCAACACACATGACTGAAAAAGAATTTTTGTAGTCTCATATATTCAAAAATAATAACAACATTTAAACCAGGAGGTAAGCCTTGGCCACCATGACTCATTTGGCTAGTCATCTGTCATCCCACAAGTGAAATGTCACTGGTTCAGTTCCTGTTCATAGCACATGTCTGGGTTGCAGGCCAGATCTCTATTTGGGGTGCATGCAAGAGGCAACCTCTTGATGTTTCCCCTACACATTGATGTTTCTTTCCCTCTCTTTCCCCCTCCCTTCCCCCTTTCTAAAAACAAATAAATAAAATCTTTGTTAAAAATCCAAGAGGTAAAAGATAAACTGCCCATTGGAAAACAATGAGCAAAAGGATATGAAGAGTCAACCCACAGAAGAAAATCCCAGATAGCCAATCAGCGGAGAGGCAAATGTTCACCCTCACCACTAATTAGAAAAATCCACGTGCAATAAAAACAACAATGAGCTATTCCCTGAGGGGATCAGGACATATTTTCACACCGGCGTTGGAGCCAAACTGTTACAGGTGCAGTCTGTGTGCCCTGGTGATCAGATGGTCCCGGGGGGCTTGATCAAATGCTGAGGGAGGTCTTCACAGGGCTTTCTCCACGGCATAAGGCAAGCGCCGACCTACTTGGACTCTCTGGTGTTCTGTGAGGCGTGCTTTACGGCAGAAGGCTTTCCCACATTCTTGACATTCGACGGGTCTCCTGTGTGAATTTGCTGATGTTCAGTGAAACGTACTTTCATATAAAAGGCATTTCCATATTCACTGAAAAAAAATTGACATTTACTCATTCTAGATTTTTAATCTGAATTTAAAGGAATTAATAAAAATTGTCTGAAATAGATTTTTAAAACACTTGCTAATTTTGCAAGTGTCTGTGAGCTATAGGCTGAACTAGTGTTATTTATCTATTACTGTTTATTTAACGTTCAGCAGCTGAAAACAGCAGGCATTTATCGTTTCTGTTTCTGGGGGTCTGGAATCCAGTGGCTGCTTAGCTAGAGTTTGAACTTGGAATTTCCCACAAGGCTATAGTCATCTTAAGACTTGCTATTTACAAGCTCTGTCCCATGGGCCTCTCCACAGGACTACCTCGTGATATGGCAACTAGCTTCTTCCAAAAGTGAACCATCTGAGAGAGTGCCCAAGCTGGAAGCCACAGTCTCTTTTATAACTTAAAATTAAAAGAGTTATCCCAGCATGTCTATGTACTATTTGTTAGAAGGGAATCAATAAATCCAGCCCATACTCAAGGGGAGGGGATTACACAAGGGCATGAACACCAGGAGGCAGGGATCTTTGAAAGCCATGTTAGAGGCAGCCTAATGGAGCTGTGTGTATCAGAAACCAGGAGAGAAAAGGGATTGAGAAAGTTCTCTCTCTCTCCCCCTCTCCTTCTCCCTCTCTCTCTCTTTCTCTCCACCCCCACCCCCCCCCACACACACACACAGGCTCAGAGAGAGAGAAAAACAGTAAACATTTGGCTGATTACAGCTGTTATAAATTAGAATACTTCTGTACTCAGAAGAATTGCAAGTAAAAATCAAAAAACTTTCTAGCATTATTTTTGCTGTTTTGTTTTTAGTAAGCAGGGTGTTTTTTAATTACTTTTAAAAGGTTATTTACATTGTTTAAAATATACATTAATATATACATTTTTTCCTGAAGATTAGTGTTATGGACTGAATCCCCCCACCGCCCCCACCAAAATTCATGTTGAAGTCTTAATAGCCAGCATGTTAGAATGTGGCCATATTTAAAGATGGGGCTTTAAAGAGGTGATTAAGTTACAATGAGGTCCTTAAGGTGGGCCTTAGTTCAACCTGACTGGTGTCCTTATAAGAAGAGGAAATTTGTGCGCAGAGACACCAGATACGCACGGACACAGGAGAAAGACCATGTGAAGACTAAGGGAGACAAGGGCCATGCACCATCTAGAAGGGAAGCCTCTGAATGAGATCAACTCCACCAACACCTTGGTCTCAGACTCCTGCCTCCAGAACTGTGAGAAGTACATTTCTGTTGTCATAGCCACTCATTCCGTGGTACTCTGTTATGACAGCCGGAGCAGACTCGTACAACAGGTATTTACAACTGAAATCTCTCTGGGCATTTGCAATTTCACAGCTTCTCATTGGCCTTGGATGGAACAGAGTACATGTTCTATTTGATTTTGTTTTAGTTTCCTCTAGGCATAGTTCTTAACCTTATATTTTTAGGGTTGTTTGCAATTTTTCAAACACAGTTAAATTAAATTTCATCTTACTCTTTCTTTAGTCTTTCTCCTTTTACTCATTTATCATGCTGGTTCCTCATTGTCTTTGCTTCATCTTCACTAATATGGAGCTGCCTTTGCAGTGGTTTGGTAGCAATACCTGTGGCTTGATAGAAGCCTTGGCACTGTGGCGATAGCATAAAAATTCAGAGATGAGGAACATTTCTTGGATTCTGTTGTCCTTTCTCATGGGACAGCTGTTGACACAAGTATACCATTCAATATCCACCTTCATTTCTGGCCCTAAAGTTCTGACTTTTCCCAAGATGATAAAATGTAATGTTTATACTCTCTTTAAGTTGTATGAGTTTCCTGTTTCATGGGATGGGCACACACTCGGCGTGGTCAGTACTGATTGCCAAGGAGTTTTCCAAAGTGGTGATACAAATGACATTTCTCCACTCATGTGCCTGTGCGAGTTCCTTCTGTGCTGTACCCCTCTCAACACTTGACACAGTTTGCTTGTTTATTTCAGCTCTGCTGGTGAGTCTGGATAGCACAGAAATCTCACTTCTCTGAAGACTAATGAAATCGAGTAGCTTTTCATGTTTTTGGTCATTTGGTCATCCCCTTTTATGAAGTAACTTTTCAAGTTCTTTCCCATTTTTCTGAGTGGTTGACTTTATCTTCTTGATTTGGAGGAGTTCTTTATATATTCTTTTTTTCAGATACACACATTGCATGTATCCTTGTTAGTGCATTTTCTTTTTGCTCTGTTAATGGTATCTTTGAATAATCAGAAATTTAATTTTAATGTAGCCGAGTTTATCAGACTTTTTCTTTCATGCGTCCTTCCTTTATGCCTTCTTTAAGAAAGCGTTGCATATTCCAACTTCATGAAGATGTTACACAATGTTTTTTTCTAAAAATTTTAGTATTTAGCATTTTCATGTAGTTCTCCAATCCACCTGAAGTTAATTTTTATTTGTGATGTGAAGTAGGGGTTAAGATAAGAGTAACCAATTGCCACAGCACAATTAATTGAAAAGGCCATCCTTTCTCAGCTAGTACTTTTGGAGTATTGATTATGCTGTAGGCACTGTTCCAGTTGGTAATTCATTTTAGCCTTTCAAAATCACAATACGTGTTTCCTTATTTTATAAGTGAGGAAGTTACAATTAGATGAGTTAAATTAAGTTCCCAAGTGTTCATGGCTAGTAAGGGGTGGATCTGTGTTTTGAGATCAGGTCTTTTGCTTCAAAGCCTTGCTTAAGGTAATCATAAGTCAGTGTCACCATAATTGATAGTTACATTTTGTTAGTGAAAACCCAAATAGTAAAGAGGTTGGAAACCACTGGGAATGTGAAGGTGAAGAAGGATTAGACATAGAAAAGAACAGGACCTTGAGTAGTATCTTGCATATGCAGGACTCAGTAACGATTTACTGAATTGCAAAAGGCTTCACTTTGGAGTAACTATAAAGCTTTATTCTTTATATGTCCAGGGGACAAATGTGATGTGGGAGAGCTTTGCGTGCAGAGCCTCCCCATCCGCTATGGATGAGAATAAGTCTACCAAAACATGATCCAACTGGGGAGGAAAGGTGGCCAATCTCTCAAAGGAGAAGGGCCAAGAGCCTTTTCCTCAATGGGCTTTTATTGGGTCATTTTGCAGAGGAATACAGGCTCATTAATCGTTATCAGGTAGTAAGGATCAAACAATAGATAACGTACAAAGAACTCTGAGGGCCTATCTTGAGTCAGGGTCAGATAGCTAAATGGCCATAAAACTTTGGGGAACAAACTCACTTCTTGCTTTGACCCTTATTTAACTGAGAGCATTCTAAACAAAGCAGGTTTCACAGGATTTTATATATTCTTTCTTAGGCCTGATCACCCTAGGGAACCCGCTCTTTCCAGCACAAGGCTACACCCACCACCAGCATTGTTTCAGGTTTAAGGCATTGATTGTCTCAGGCCTAAGACAGTCAGGGTAAGCAAGGCAACCAAGAGATTATGAGGCAGAATGAGGACTCAGGCTATGTCATAGCTGAGGGTCCATCACCTCCTTTTGCTGTAGCCCCCCAAGTCCTTCCTTGGGGCCTCCATGTGATGGTGCCTGGCTGAGGTCGTTCCCCTCTTGGAGAATCTTACCCATCATTGGCTAACGGATTAAGCAATGGGGACCAGTTATGGATGAAGTAAAAGGAGCAGAAGTGACACTCCTGCCAGGGAGATAAGCTTTGTCTCCTTAGTGGCTTATGATCTGAAGGTCGCCCACTCAGCCTTAGCCATGGGGCGGTTACAGTTCCTGAAACCAGGCAGGGCAGTTCCCAACAATGTGATTTTTATGTACAAAACCTTTTGTGATCTGTTTCTTACCTAATCGTCTATGACAGTGGTTTTCAAAGTGTGGTTTCCAGTCCAATAACATCAACATCACTGGGAACTAGTTAGAAATAGGTTCTGGTGCCTTACCCATGAACTACTAAATGAGAAATTCTGAAGGTAGAATCCAGGAAACTAGTTTTAACAGTTTGTAAATTCATGTACACTAAATTTCAAACACAGTGCTCTAGGGCCTAACTTCCTCCATCTCTACTGCAGAGGGTTCCTTTAACTTGCCATGCTTGGTCATGCCTCTGGGTGGATGCTTATTAACAGTGCCTCTGCCTGGATTCCCAGCACCATTCTTCATCAGGCTACTCTCATCTCAGGGTTAGCTCCTCCCTCTCCTTACATACGTGCGCACACACAGGTCTAGATTCAGTCCCCAAGCCACTCTTCTTGTCACACTACTTTGTACTCATCTGCTTGTTTCTGTCTGCTAGTAGACCACGAGGAGCTTAATGCAAGGGCCTTTGAGAGCATGGCATATTATGTGTTTAAAACAATTTTTTGAGTAAATGAGTTGTATTACACTTTACTCTTGAAGGACTATCATGTGGAAAAGAATCATGTAATTTTTGAGTAAATAAGTATCTGAGGGACTCTCTTGTGGGAAAGGAATCATAAGACAAGGTATTGTATAATGAGTAGAGACTTCAAGAAGTCAAGAAGCACTGAGACGTCTGCCCAAGGATTCTGCCACCCTTTCCCACTCCCCACTCCCCCTTCTAAACTGTGAGCTCCTTGAGGCCAGTGACAGCATCTCATTCACTGTGTTTCCCCAGCCCGAGTAGGGGCTGGCACAGTGCCTGGCACACAATGAATTCATAACTGAATGAATGAATGAATGAGTTACTTTACAGCATATGTAGAATTTTATTGTCACTGTTTTGTTTGTATGACTGTTTTTTGCTAGAGAGACAATTCTAGATCACCCAATTGCTAAGTCACAATTTTTTAGGAGAACCAGTGAAGCAGAGGGGCAAAAAGTACAAAAGTTTAGCTTTAATAAACTTATCTAGAATTTTACAATCAGAAATGTTTTAAGAAATAATTTTCACTATAGCATCCGTTTGTGTTTTGTGTTGGATGGGTCCTTCCCCTCTTTTTCTTAATTACATATGGGTGGAGAGACTAGGAAGCAGAGCACCATAATATTTCATTATTTAGAGGCTCTGAATAAGCCCCTGGGCAGAAATCAGACCATGAAGAGCCTTGTGGGTCTTGTTTACTCTGTGTAGGAGTTTGTACTTTATTTTGAAGGCAGCTAGCTGTAAGCCACTGAATGATGTTAAGGATGGAAAATAACATGATAAATTCGCTTTCCTAAAGGTCACTCTGACTGCTGTGTGGAGGATTGATTGGGAGGTGGGGAGGGGAGGAATGAGACTGGAGTACAGAAGACCAGTCACAAGGAATGTTGCAACTGATTACGAGAGTTGATGAGAACTTGAACTCAGGCTATGACAGGATGGAAGAATAAAGGGACCAGATTCAACAGACATTTAGTAAATTGACTCAATCCACTGAATGTGCTGACAAAGATTGGGGGCTCGTCAGAATGATTAGAGTTAGCTTTAACTTTAATAGCAATAATTAAATTGTCAGGCCTCTGCTTCTACTGGATCTGCAGGGTTATGTAATGGAGGCCTTTGTTAACTACAAAGCACCAAAGACATTCCAAGTGGGATAATTACCACAGAAATCATACCTCCTAAGTCCATGTGCCAGGGGCAAACACTGAGTGTTTGAAAATGAGTTCATGCTTATTGGTGATCGACAGCAGGATTGCACATGCCTTCCTCAACAATGAACTTACTGTTCATTCCCAAGTGCTCATTACAAAGGAAATTAGTAACACCGGAATGATTGATGCTACTCCACTCTAAACATGCCACTTAGCAAAATACTTGCTGCAGCTGAGTAAGTCAGGAATTCACATGCTGATGGATGCCAGACACGAGTGGCTGCTTTGTGTGAATGGAATGAAGATGGGGACCTCACTGTAAAGAATATGCATCATATCTGCATCGATCGTGAGCAAGATTTTGTGTTTAAGTTGGCATTTAGGTGTGAAGGCTTGTGCCTAGTTATGCATATTTATGTTTTAGTCTTATAAAAAGCAACATTTAGCTTCTTGCCAATACTTTATTTCGTTTTTTTTTTCCCCAAGCCAAAAGCCCTCATTTAACAAGTAAAATTCATTCTGCAACTGATTCTAATCTCCCAATTCACTCTTAATTTGAGAAACCAGGAGGAAAAGGCAATAGTCCAACTCTGTTATGAGAGCACATGTAAGAATGAGGGAAAAAAAGGAGCCTCCTGTGGCCTTAACCCATTTCTGTCAACACCGCAGAGTTCTTACATACTGAACAGGAATCTTAAATGGGTGGCTGTTGATCAGCATTTTGAAGAGAGGCTGAAGAAGTGACAGGCAGTACCAATACTCTATAGGATCACTTCATTTTTGCATTTCCTTTGTGCACTGAAATTTAGCACAGGGAGTATCCTGGCTTCTGTTTTGGCCAATGAGTTGCTATGAAATCATGCCACAGCCTCCTTCATTTCACGTTGCTCATTTTCTGCCCTTGGTAAAATACTCATTATTAACTGTTATAAATTATAAAATCTTTTTTTCTCCAAGAAAAGTATGGACTTTCTTCTCTAACACATTTGGAACTGATAGGACTGCTCGCCTTAGGCAGCACTACCAGTAATTGAATCTGCATGCTGAAGTGGTAAATGCTGGGCATTTGTAGAGACAGGAAACCTGCTGCATAAAGCAGAGTAAAGGCAGCAAAAGTCGTTCTCCTGAAACTTTCTGACTCCAGCGTGGGAATCGTTGAATAACTGAACGTTATAGTATGTATTGAACATTAATGCTGTCAAGATTTCCAGAATAAAGGATTCCACTAATTCTGTAGCCTGCTATATCTCTCTGGCCTCCACCTTATGTTTGCTGCATAATAATTGTTGCCATTATTATCTTTATTTGTGGATCGATTTTATTATATAGTTGGATTAAATACGAGCTACTTTCAGTGAACCCGAATGTATTAAGAGTCTGTTATACTTCTAGGCACAGATGGTTATAAATATAAGACTTGCCTTTTGCCTTTGCAGAGCTCATAGTCTTATTTAGAAGAAAGATGAGTAAATACATAACTGTAATAAAGCATCATAAGTCTATGTTGGAAGACATATGTAAACAGAGAGGAGGTGCACCGAGGCTTGACAGGTGGCAGGGGAACAGGTAGAAGGCTTCCCGGAGAAAGAAACACTTCTGGTGTCTTCATGGAGTTTTGACAGATGCTGGAAATGGTAAAAAATAGATACAACATTCTTTAAAAGTGTTGGGGAGTTGATGTTAAGAGTCGAACAAAATGTTTAGATCTACCTAGAATTTTGAATCTTTGAATCTTTACTTTCAACTTATATTTAAGAATGTTAAAAATAAAGTACATTTTTCAAAAGAATGTTAATTACATAGTTATTTGGAGTAATAATATTGAAACCAGAAGTAGAGGTCATTTTGAAGGAAATTAGACTCTGTTCACTCAAAGGACTGTAGAGCAGCTACTCAAGATTTTTGTGAAGAATTTCACGTAACACGCAGTGGTGTAGTCTGCAAATATGTGTTGAGCAGTCTGTGCCAGGCATTGATCTCAGCTTCGTGTACACGACGTCAAGTTGACACGGTTCCTACCTGAAGGAGCTCAAGGAAAATGAGGACTGCAGATGATCTGATTAGTGAGCAGGAAGGAGACGACAGACTCCAGTGATGGTACAGCCTTGTTATTGGGGTGCGTATGAGATCCATGTGAATCAAATCGGCCTGACCAGTTCAGCTACCGAAAGGTGATGGTACAGGACTCAAGTTTTTGAATGACAACAGGGAGAAAGGGAATGGAAAGGTAGAAATTTCTTATTGTATAATGTTGTGTGGAAAATGGAAGCAGACTGTAACACTGGATATGCAGTTTGACCACAACTATAAAACACCAATCAACCAAAAAAATGCATTAAAAAGGTGAAGAAATGAGGTGTTAACAGTGGTTGTTTGAGGATAGTGTTACTATGGTTGATATTTTTCTCACTTCTTTTCAGCCTTTGCCAAATATTCTATTTGAACGTGAATTGCTTTTATAATGAAAGAAAAGGTACAAGAGGTCGTCAGCAAGAGAATAAGGCACAAAGGCTTCACAGTTTACAGGGATGTTATGCGCATGTGTACAAATATATGTACACGTAGTCAAACTCTCACAGCAAAATTGGGTGGCACATTTCCAGGACACTTGAGCACAAAGGATGACATTCTCAAGGATTAAAGACCCTCCTGTGCCCGGGGAATAATGGCGTAATTCTTAAACGAAACAAGGCTCTGACCAGTGTGATTCAGTTGGTCGGGCATCATCCTGCCAAGTGAAAGGTCGCAAGTTCAATTTGCGGTCAGGGTATATGCCGGGTTGTGAGTTTGGTACCCAGTTGGGGCACGTATGGGAGGCAGCCGGTCAATGTTTCTCTCTTACATTGATGTTTCCCCCTTGTCTCCCTCCCTTCCCCCTCTCTAAAAATAAATAAATAAAATCTTAAAAAATAAAAAATAGATATATGATGTATCACATATTATACATCACCTAGGAAGCTCTTACTGTCTGCTAAGGTCCTGACTCTCTCTTGGATTCACCCCTTTGTAGAGAACTCACTCGGCTTAGCACTGAGCTAGGCACTGAATCTGTCATTTACTAAGTGCACTAATGCCTTAGATTTGGGTAACACTGTGAAACTTATAGGGCATTTTCATAAAGTCTGTATTTTTATTTTCTCCACAGCCCTGTGAGGTAGCTAGGGCCAGTATTGTTTTTCTCATTTTACAGTTGAAGAAAATACTTTAAATGAAGTTTCTTGCCTCTTACAACATTGGAGCCCAGATTTCTTTCTGAACACGGTGTTTGTTTCTCTGCATCACAAATACCAAATGGTAGACAACGCTCTTCAGCTGACAAAGGCAGACCAACATTTGTGAGGTCAGACGAGGTGGCTTATTTTTAATCTGTGTGAGTTCCAGTATTTAGGTGAGTTCTAGGACTTGATACACATCCCATATGTTTTCGCTGAGGGCAAAGAACAAAAGGATTATTTATACTCTGATTTAATACTTAATAAACGTACAGGCATTAAATAAATTGTCTAAATAGATATCGTGCCCTGGCTGGTGTAGCTCAGTGGATTGAATGTGGGTCTGTGAACCAAAGGATCACGATTCGATTCCCAGTCAGGGCACATGACTGGGTTGCAGGCCAGTTCCCGGCAAGGGACTCATGAGAGGCAACCATACATTAATATTTCTCTCCCTCCCTCCCTCTCTCCTTCCCTTCCCCTCTAAAGATAAATAAATAAAATGTTTAAATAAATAAATAGATAGATAGATATTGTTACGGTCCTTAAGGAATCTACTCTGAAGTGCAAAAAAAGCAAAACAAAAAAAAAAACAAAACATTATATTAACACAAAAATCTGAGAAAGGGGAGAGAAAGAGAAGTTAGGAAATGTGAAAAGGAAATCTCTGCAACAAAGACATTCCTAATTAAATAAAGTAGAATAATTTACTATGAATTTCTGTTGTACTCCAAGAAAAATAAATTGATATACGTATTAAACATTGATTTACATTGGGACAAAAACAATGGGAGAGGAGAATGTCTTTGAGAGTCATCAGAGCCCGTCTTTTTCCTTACACATGCTCACACCTGCTCTCCTGCCAGCATCTAAAAAGGGGGCTCATTTAGCGTTCACTGATGAACGCAAGAGTATTTCTGCACGCCTGCTGAGCTACTGAAGTTTTTTTTTTTTAACTTATTAATGTGGCACATGTAATCATGCCCTAGTGACTTCAGCTATATGCCCTTTGAAAATTTTCTAATGACGTGTTGGACACCCAGCATATAAATGTCACCACTTGGAACAGCGTCAGACTTTTGCTCATTGGACTGTTCTCCACTTGGCTTCAGTGTAAAGTTCTCTCTGATCCAATGAAAGCAAATGGCTCTCGGCAACTCCCTCCTAAATAATTCTGCATATTCTTTTTCTGCTATCCATGGTGTTAGTAAGTAGCTCAGCAATACACGCAGGAGCAATTCTACTGATGGGTATGGAAAGAAAATTAAATGGATAGCTGTGTAGCCCTAGACCTTTTAGGCTGTTGTCAAACTCATCCCTGGAACAGTAATTCCCCTCAATATTACTTTTGAGTAGCATTGCAGACTTCGCTTTCTGCCTATATGGGAAGCATCTTTAAATCCATATTGCTTTTCTTTTCTTTTCTTTTCTTTTTTTTTACAAATGGCCTTCGGAAATGATTTCCAATAACTGCAGCTGACTTTCAGCTCAAGGCTTGGTAATGAAAGGTCACTCTACATTTAGACTAAATGCGGATAGATTCGTACCCCCTGCAGCAGCCTGCTGCCTTTGGACCTGCTATTGTATCTGATCCGGTCTTCTTTTTAACCCAAGCATTTAGACAGCTTCCATCTGGGTTTGGTTTACACTTTTTTTTACAACGCAGTACAAATTAGGTCACTTTATATATTCTCAAGTAACATATTTTTCTGTGGAGATGCACATTCACCTTAGAAATTTAAGAAAATAGAATAGGATCCGCATGTTGGACTTCTCATAAGATGATTCCATGAGGTCATGTGGGATGCTTCTGGTCCACACCAGCCCTGCACACGTTGAGAGAGCATGAAGAGCCTGCTCCAGAAACACAGGGTTCCCCAGTGTGCCTCCCTCCCATTCTTCCCTTCAAAAAAGACCATTCCATATAAATGGGGGAACAGGTCATAGATCCTCTCATGCAGGCAGCTATGCAAGGACACTTCATAGGGCTGCATGATGGAGGAAGAAGGAAATCGAATTTTTCTCCTCTTCTAGTGAGCAATGCCCACTTGTGCCCCCATCCTCCTTCCCCTCCAGGCCCTGGTGGTTTCCCATGGGAGTTCCATGTGGATGCTGTACCTGTGACTGCCACTCTATGCAGCCTCTACAAATGAGCCACTGGGGTGCTTTTCTTCTTGTCCTATGCAAGTCCATCCATAGGTGAGAAGGACTCCAGAAACATGCAGGAGACTCCATCTCCTCGCCATGTCTGAGCAGGCTCTAGGACTACTGACTCTGGCAGTCAGGGAGGGAATGCTCCCTAACCCTGCCCTCCCGGATCCTCACCTCAGGGCTGCCCACCCGGAAAACTAACCTGCTTCCTTTTGCTCAGCATGCAGGGGCCAGGAAAGGATGGGTCTGGGCACCTAGAGACCTGGGTTCACATTCAGGGTCTGCTGGTTACCAGTTACATGATTGGGGAATTAAATAAATCACTGTCCTCTATGCTGGGTCTTTTGTCCGAACACAGTGTGTTAATAGAATTAATTTCTGTAACTTCAATGAAAGAGTGCCCAGCCTTGACCACACCCCCTTTTCCTAAATGGGTGTCTTTGTATCAGCTTCCTCGGGAAAAGGGTCAGATTACTACAGCTCTATCTGATTCTGATTTCAAAGAAGGTGCCGGATGGGCTGATTCAGTCTGCCCTAAGAATGCACCAGAATGGAAGAATTTCTTATATTCCTACTTGCTCTCATTTATCCCACTTACAGTAGTTCATTTTACTCTCCTGATTAGTGTAGATTTAGGGTACACTGTTGGAGCCCTTTCAAGCTGCTAAAAGGCAGAGAATTGCTCCCAGACACTGCGTGCTCTTCTAAGGTGTTGGGGGGACCCCTTGCTGACTGGCCAACATAGAAGAGTGTGGAACTACAAAAGACTAACTCCTTTACCTGGAGATGGAATAAATTCTGAGATGTAATTTATGCTCCACAACACCCCCTGCCTTCAAACTCAGGCTGAGTCTGACACTTCTGGGGTCACCCTTGTTTGGCCCTTCCCCCTCCCCCATCCTGTTCCTGAACCCCTTACCGGCTTCTCCTAGAAGCACATGTCCTTACTGAGATGGTGACTCAGGAGAACTTGATCTAATAAAGCAAAGCAAGGTTGGCAGGGCAGTGGTATGCTACCAGAAGACCCAGGTTGGTAGCCGCACCACTTAGCAGCCCTGTGCACTGGAGCAAGTTGCCCAAAGCTCAGAGCCTCTCTCTTCCCATTTGTACAATGAAACTAGCAATATCTGCTTTGCCTTCTGATGAGATCCTGGATGGTGGAAGGGTCTGAAAGCTGCCAGGCACCATACAAACATTATATAGTTAGTTAGAAACAAACTGAATTTTTAACCTAAAAGAATTTTAACCTAATACAAAAACCACTAATAGGTTTTCAGCAGAAACCAACTCAATAGCAGTTTTAAGATGCAGAAAACGTACTTCACAGCTTGGTCTCCCCCCCCCCCCGCCACACACACACACATCTTCCTTCCCCACATTCTTCACGCTTCTTCAATCTAAATGTTTCCTGTTCTTTCCAGTGGCCCATCAGTGTTCCAGAAAGTGTTCCAGTGTTTCCAGAAAGGTGGAAACTATGGCCTTTGCCTGAATCTTAGTTACTAACCATCTCCCACTTGGCTAGAGAACTTTGCTGTGCCTACTAATACCTACCAGTGTCTACTACCTAGTCCTGAACGCTGATTTTCATTTTATCAATACCATATTTCTTTCATTTCAAAATGTATCAGGTTTTAAAACTTCAAATTGGAAATAGACATCTCCCTACGTTGTCATAAATCATAGTTCAAATCCCATGTTTGGATCTCGTAATGTGGTCATGAATTGATGGATCATCACAAAATAGAGCTAATAAAACATGTGGCTCAGATGGTGGCTTGATTAGAAACATCTCAACATGCTGAAAGATCGTGCATGTGTGCAAAGTTTTTTCTACCGAAGCCCTACAAGAGTCATGATAAGATTTTATTTTTAATGAGGACCTAATTCGAGAACTCAGCATGAAAGACTTGGAAGACATGAACAGTCAGTACAGTTGGGTACAAAAAGTATGTGTCAAGCAGTTGGGCACCAGGAATAAAAGGGAGAAGAGTCCATAGCCCCTGGTGGAGGAAACAGATACAAAATAGATAATTAAAACAGAATATGTTAAGTGCCCAGCATACTCAGAGCAATGGTATCCAGTCTGGGGTTACCAAAAATCAATTCACGGTGTAGCAGAGGTGTCCAACCCGGGGCCCATGGGCCACATGCAGCCCAGGATTCAGACCAACATAAAATCATATATGTACTTAAAACATGAGACTTTTTCATGTGATCATGTGTTGCAGTGTATGTAATGTGTGGCCCAAGACAACTCTTCTTCTTCCAGTGTGTCTCAGAGATGCCAAAATGTTGGACACTCCTGATAGTGTCACTTCCATGGGTTTTTATGAGATGCTTGAAATTCTCTTTACATTCCCCTGGGACCCTTTATCCACTGGCCTGCATCTTTGCCCATTAACTCCAGCTTACCCTTTGGGACTCATCTTTCATTTGTTTGCTCATGCATTCATGTCTCAGGTACCTAATTCTGCCAGGTGCTATTCTAGACACCAAGAATTCCACTTGGAACAAGACAGCCTCATCCCAGCTGTGTAGTCATGGAGCTTACATCCTAGTGGACTGAAACAACCAGCAAGGATTAACAAGTGATATAACTGCAGGTTGTAAATAAGAGCCAAGAAGGAAATGCACAGAGGAATGGGACCAAGAATAACTAGGAGAGCCCTCTTTAAGCTACTTGGTCAGGGAAGGCCTCTCTAACATGAGACATTTGAACTGAGACAGGAAGAAGGAGTGTTTTGGGTGAAGGGGATGTTCAGCAGGCTGGGAAGAACTTGGGGTAATCAAGTGACCAAAAGGAGGCCAGTGTGGCTGGAGTCTGTGAACAAGGAAAGGGTATCAAAGGATGAAGTTGGAGGAAAGCAGAGGTCATCATGGGGACCGTGGGAAGAAACTGGATTTCATTCTCAGTACTGCGCAGTATTTGAAACTAAAACCACATTTTATAACACACACACCCCCGAAAGGATATCTGAAATCAGAGCCCATGGCAAGGAAAAAGGCCATCAGCCTGTGAGAACCACAGTCAGGTCTCACCGGGATCTCTGCAGCAGCCGCTCACCCTTCAAGAGTTGATTCTTAACACAGACCCTTCTTAAAGTTAAGTGAAATCATGTTATTTTTCTGCCCCAACCCCTGCCATGGCTCCCTATGCCGTTCAGAGTAAAAGCCAGAGTCGTTACAGTGGCCTCCAGGGCCCCACATGGTCTGCCCTAGCTGCTGGGTCTCTGCCCGTCTCCGTCTGCCCAGCTGCTCTAGCGTCCTTGCTGTTCTTCAGACACATCAAGACAAGACACTCTCACTTTAGGGGTCCCTGCTGCTCCCTCTGTCTAGAACCCCCTTGCCTGAGAGCCCCAACAAACTCCTTCACCTGCATCAAGCCCTTGGTCAATGTCATTGCCTTAATGAACACCTGAACTTACACTGCACCCCCAGGTCACCACCACAGCCCTGACACCCCCAGCTCCATTGCCCCTCTGCCTTGTCTTTTCCCGTATCACTTACCATCTTCTGAAATATCCTACAGCTTGCCCACGTGTGGTATCTCTCAGGTATTGACTGTGTCCCCCTCTAGAGTGTAGAATAAGCTCCAGAAGGCAAATATCTTTGTCTGTGGCTTGCCCCTAGTGCCAGTCCGTGACCTTTGTGTCTGCCTTTTTCCAGGTCTAGTGTAGGAGTCTGTTTTTATGACCGATTGGACGTAGATAAGGCTGTGCAAGTTATTTTAGCTACAAATGCTTAGGTTGTACAGTTAGTTCCCTGTGGCTTCCTATGATTGTGATAAAAGAAATAAAATATGTAAGAAATAAAATATGTAAAAACTTACACTTTGTAAGTTATGTAAACGTCTAATCACCATGTTGTACATCTGAAACTAATATGTCAACTGTGATTAAAAAAATTTTATTCATTTATTTTTAGAGAGAAGGGAAGGGAGGGAGAAAGAGAAACATCAGTGTGTGGTTGCCTCTTCCACCAGGGATCTGGCCCCCAGCCCAGGCATGTGCCTTGACTGGGAACCGAACAGGCAACCCTTTGGTTTGCAGCCCGCACTCAATCCACTGAGCTACACCAGCCAGGGTGAAAATTGTTTTTTAATTAAAGAAATAAGTTTTTCACTTATCCTATGGATAAGTGAAAAAAAGTGGCTCCATTTATTGAGCATTTATTATTTGCAGGCACTGTGCTAATTATGGTATATGCATTATGTCATTCAGGTCACCTGACAACCTCCTGAGATAGGTATTATTCTGATAATCCCCCTTTTTGAAGAAGAAATCAAGCTCTAAAGATGCTAAGTAAATTGTCTGTAGTCACAGAGCTGGTAAGCAGGAGAGTTGGCACTGGGACCCATGTTTGTGTGGCAGCCGGGTCTGTGCTCTTGACCACCACATTCTATGACTGCCGGACAGTCTTTAATGTGCAATACATGTTTACATTTGAAGGGTTGTTTCAACTCTTACACAGGAAGGGTTGTTTCACTTATTTTTTGAATGTCTTTTAAAAATGCAAGCATGAATCTGCGCAGCCCAGCACCCTAGGGCTCTGTGAAGTTTTTCCATTTGAACAGCTGGGGGAGCTTGTAGGCAGCTAATCTTTTTATTCTCTGTGTTCTTAAAAATAGACCCAACAGCTCAGTAATAAGCACCAGCATTAGCTTTTATGACTAGTTGTGGTAATGGCTTACCAGTCTGCAGAGTTCTGGAAGCTTGGAGAAGCTGCCAGGCTTAACTAAAGATGTGTATCTGGAAAACAAGATGCTGAAGTAGCTCCATGATCTGGAATGTCCCTAAAAGTGGCAAAGGAGTGGGTCTTTTAAGTAATATGTTGGCAAAATGAGATTTTATCCAATCCTTGAAGGGAGGAAGCTTGAGGCAGCAGAAAGCACATGGTGTGTCAGGGTGGACAGGCTTGAGTTCAAATCTGCCCGGTGAGAGAAGGCTTTTGGCTCGTTTGGTTCACTCTTTATCCTCAGTACAGCACCCAGTGCATAGTATGGCCTCAGTATTTGCTAGATGAATGAGTGGGCAAATTAAATGACTTATGAAAGCTCCCTTTCCTCATCTAAATAATGAGTGTTTCTCAGAAAACATCCACCTTAGAGGTTAAAACAAGCAAAAAGGACTTATCATAAGATTGATTATGTTTCTCAGGCTTCCTTATGTCTCAACAATAATTTCTAGGAGTCTTCAGAATTTGCCTGCTTGACTCATCAACAGAGTACCTTCTACCACCTCCCACCTGCCACCTGCCAGCTTCTCCCCGTTACACCAAGCACCTGTGCAGCGGCCTTGACCCCAGCACCCAGGTGACAGCCCAGCCACACCCGGGGATGCTGCTGTCCTGAGCTCTGTCAGTGCCCAGTTGGGATGCAGCTGCCCCCAGGCCAAAGCCGACCTGTATCAGTGAATGTCCCAAGGAAACAGAGGTCAAACTCAAATTGAAATAAGTGAAGGAGGGATTATTTAGAAGGGGACTAATTCCAAGACATGGGGGGATAATAGAGCGGACAGACCACAAGATGTAATGTAGTAACCCCAGGTTAGTCCCTGGAGAATTGGGCCACCCCAGCTACGGAGGCAGGGGCAGTCAGCAAAGGGAAAATTCTGTAGGAATGTCTTCGTTTAAAAGCTACCTGCTTTGAGAAGTTCTCCCTGATACCTGACATTGCCCTCCCTCCTCACTGTTCTGACTGTACTCTGCCTTATTCCTAACAACAGTGACGCTGGAATTGTTCTGTTGGTCTGCCTGCTAGACCACAAGGAGGGACTGATTATATCCTTCCACCTTTGTATCCCATGTCCAGCCCAACACCAGCACAAGGCAGACTTTGAAACATGTGTCTTAAATGGCTGAACAAGTGGATAAACAAATGAATGCCTGTCCCAATGTGCAAAGAAGAAAAGCCATATTCAAAGCCTCAACTGTGCCTTCTTATCCAAAACAGAAATATCATTCTCTTTAAATCAACATAGTACATATTTCTAATAAAAGTTAAAAAAAAACAGATGCATTTAAATTAAAATAAGTATCATTCTGCTCCCACTAGGCCCTACATATAACAAGTATTCAAGTGTATCTCCTCTGACTTCTTTATTTATATATAAACATACCTACTTCTTAAAGCAGATTAGTTATACACGCTGTTCTGAGAATACAATGAAGGTATTGTTTTGTACGCTTACATGCACACTGACCTTGTTATTCTAAGTAGCTACACAGAGCTATGCCTCTTCAAGCATGACAATGAGAGCAGAAACCAGGGAAGGAATGATGGCAGGCTCAGAAGTCAGGGGACTGGGCTCACCCCTTCCCAGTTCCACAGCCTTAGCCACCGTGACTTCTTCAAGCCCAGGCTCATCACCTGCACAACTGGACAGGCCCATGTCCTTACCTTAGCGAGAATGTTGGGAGGACTAAGTGAACAGCGCATGTGACAGGCTTAGCGTCCTGTTGGTTATTGTCAGTGTTCACGGAATACTAACTGTGGAAGTCATCGGTTCCTCCTTTTATTGCCTAAAATTGTAAATAAGTAAATGTAATTTAAAAATTAGGAAAAACACTGCCCTTCGTGACAGCATGGATGGAACTGGAAAGCATTATGCTAAGCAAAATAAGCCAGGCGGTGAAAGACAAATACCATATGATCTCACCTTTAACAGGAACCTAATCAACAAAACAAACAAACAAGTGAAATGTAACCAAAGACACTGAAATTGAGAACAGGCTGACAGTGACCAGAGGGGAGAGGGGAAGGAATTTCAGGGGAAAAGGGGAAGGGTTTACAGGAACAAGTATGAAGGACACATGGACAAAAACAAGGAGGGGGGTGGAAATGGGAGGGAGGTGGGGAGGGCTGGAGGGGTGGGCTGGGATGGGAGTAAAACGCAGAAAACTGTACTTGAACAACAAATTTTAAAAAAAATATCATAAAAAGTTAGGAAAAACATTCCAAAAATTAAAGATGGGCAAACATTAGTAAGAGAAAGACAAATGCTCCATCAAAAGGGAGCCAAGGCGATGAATAGAAGAAGAAATGTTAGTGTCAATAAACATGAAAATGTTGATCTTCTGTAATTAAGAAATGAAAGACAAAACAATAGAATTCATAAACAACATGTTTCCTAAAAAATTGCGACCAATTTGTTTTTAATTTAGAGTTGACATAAGTGCTGGGAAATAAGCTCACAGGAATATTTATAGTGTTAGTACTAGACACCTAGTAAAACTCTTTAATCCATCAATTCACTTCCAGTAATTTGTGCGAAGGAAGGGCCATGGATGTACTCAAAGGTACATTCATGTGAACACTCCTCACAGCGTTCTACAGGATAAGGTCTCCTCGGCCTCAAAAGAGCACCCAGTAGAAAAACCCGAAGCATCACAAAAAAGGGATTAAGGAAGCTTTGGCATATTTAAAAAAATACTATGTAGCCTTTCAAATGATGTACATTGACAATATTTAGTGGCATGCAAAAATTATTTATGGCATTCTTTAAGTGAATAAAAAGCTTTTAAAACTTGTCTTAGATGGTATTTTTTGAAAAAGAAAAAATATCTGGAAGTGTATGCTACAAATGTTAACAAGTCTTATCTACAGGTGGTAGGAGTGCAGGTAATTATAGTTTACTTACTTTATCTGTATTTTATAATTTTTTTTCATATTTTGAATATGACTATAACTTAGTCAAGAGAGAATGATGGAATGAGCAAGACAATGAGAGGAGATAAATTAGCATCTTAAATTCGTATTTATGCATAGCACTTGATTGTGTTTAAATGTCAGGAGAGCTGTATTGATGTAAGCACTCGTTGGATTGAATAGCACTCCAGCAGAATTGGCATTATTTGCCTCTATTAGTATTATTAGTTTATTACTTTATACTCATAATGCCGTAAAACTCTAAACATTTATGTTTTCTGTTTTTTCAAGAAAAAAAGAGGAATGGGAGAGCCTAATATAGAAAATCATATAATGATTCATGTATAAAATAGTTTAGGGTTTCGTGGGTTTAAGTTACTTGTTTAAATTACTACTTTCCTAGCAAAAAGCAGGTTTCATCAGAGGTACACATTTTCCAGGTGGACAGGTAAAAAACAAAAACAAAAGAAAATTATTCTATCACAATTATGAAACAGGAGAATCAACAATTTTCCTGCTTAGAAAAAAAAAATCGGTGAACTTCAAAATCCAAAAATCTTTTTTTTAACAAAAGCAAGAAGCTACAAAGCAGTTGTGATTCAAATGGCTATTAAATGATTTTCCTCTAATTTTAATGATGTAAAATAAATAGGTGATTAAAAAAGAATTTACTATAATAGATCACATTCAGCTTTGTTATTTCTACCCTGTCCTGGGTGTTAAACAACAGTTCCCACCACAGAATTGACTTCGTGACACCTGCTTAGGCTGTTCTATTGCCCTTTCCCCCCAAGCCTGGAGGGGAGTGGCAATTAAAATATACTTAGGACCTCTGAAATGTGAAACAAGCGAACAAAGGGCCAAATTCCTCGAAGTGCCAAAAATATACATGGAAGTGAGGGAGATGAAATATTGTAAAAGTATCTGTTGGTATCACACAGGAAAACAGCTGGTATATTGATACAGGAAAATGGCACTACGTGGGAGCCAGGGGCTGCCTGCTTACATTTGCTCTCTGCTGCACGGACCACAGGCCCAACCACATGCCACAGCAAGACCACTGATCATACCCAGGGACCACTGGAAAGGGCATGGCCTTCACTCTTTCTCTGCACAGAACTGTAATCTACACTTTCCAAACAAACTCTCTGGAGGTATGTTTACATCCTGTACAAAGAGCTGAGAGACTGACTAACAATTATAGCCCATTAACAATCCTTTCAGCTACTTCTAGCCTTAAGTGGGTGAGTGTTGATGAGGTAATTGGAAAAAAGCATCCATATGGACTGTCTGTGTAGTCTCCAGTACCCTAAAAGTTTCCTGAGAATAGCCAGCTGTCCCAGCTCAGTGTTGTTTAAAAAAAAAAAAAAAAAAAAATGCTTGAAATTGAAAGAAAAAACAGCATCCCATTTCAAAAATCTACATCTGGTTTGAAAAAACAGAGCTAATAGTTCTCACCACTTCCAAAGTTTAGAGAGTTAAGGGGAAGCTTACTTGTAATGACAATGTGGATCCTAATACAAGCGACATTGTGAGGTTCAGTGTCCACCATTGACCGTGTCCGTAGTGACTGAGCCATCACGAAGAACAATTAGAAGCTAGAGTGCATGGGATCTGTACATTTAATGATGAGTTAATAAAATCAGTAGTTTTTGGAGAGATAATGGATTTAAGGCAAAGAAAATAAATTTAATAGTAAAGTGCTAAGTATGTTGAAGAAAATTATTCTGGCACTTAAAGTGGCAAGGAAGACTGTTTAGGACTGTTGCCACAGAGGTATCATTAGAAAGGACAGAGATTGTGCTCACCTCTAAACACAGCCAGGACAGATGGGGATTTATAGCCTGCGAGCAGAGTGTGGGGGTCAGTGGGTGGGCATCTGAGTAGGGGAATTCTTCCTGAGCTGACCTAACAGGATTCTTGCTAAAGGCAGGCCAAGGATTCGGACATCAAAGGTGGGGGGTATGAAACTTGATCGGATATCTAGGGTGTTCACATGTCATGGGTGGGCGGACTCTCGTTAAACTTACTTAGCAGGATTCTTCCTAAGACTGGGCTAGGTAGGCAAAAGACAGGGCAGGGTCGTCAAAGTGAAGGCCTACTGGAGAAGGTTCACAGGAACCTGTCTAAAGTTTGATCAAGGAGAAATTCTTTCTCAGGTGCCATATTATAATTCATCCTAGGAAGCATCAAAAAGTAAGCAGGAAATTGTGCACACCTTTTTCCCCAAAGCATGTTTTACGTGAGATCCAGAATTGGTTCACTGGAAAGACATTGACCCCCCACTTTTCACTGGCAGTCCTGCTACCTTTGCTAAGCTGGTCCCTGCACCCTGCCCACTGGAAGAGAGTCGCAGAATTCTGACCCCTGTCCTGTCTTTCAGTCCAGGGAGCAGAGGTCAAGAGCAGGACCGAGATATCTGTGTTAAGGTGAAAATAGGAATTCAAGCGTTTTAGTTTTTATTATTTGTCTAAGCAAAAGTTCTGATGATTTATTCATTTAAATTTGACTAATTTTTTTTCATTTTTGACATTGAAAATACATGATACTAGTATCATGCGTCACATATTACTAGTTCTTTTCCATAATTTCTAATCATTCCAGAATAGAATACTCTGTTGTCTTGAAATGTGTTGTTATGCTCCTTAACCACATTCAAAAACAACTTCCATCTGGATTTTAAACAATCTGGGTTTTTTTACCCTGAGCTAGGGTAACCCGGTGTGATACAGGGGAATGAGGACTGGAGTCATTACTGATGCCAGGTATTGTGCTAAGCCCTTGGCATGTGTTAACTCATTGAATTGTGGTTCTATAGTAGATATATGTTTGCTCTCCTTATTTCACAGATGAGGAAGCTCAGAAAGGTTGCTATTTGCCCAAGGCCACCAGACAATAAATAAAGAAACTGAGATCCACTTTCAGACATTCTGATTACAAGAGTCCCCCCCACACCCAACCCAGGGTTTCACTTTCCACCTTTTCAGTTACCTGTGGCCAACCACAGCCCAACTATATTAAATGGAAAATTCCAGAAATAAACAATTCATAAGTTTTAAATTGCACACCGTCTGAGTAGTGTGATGTCCTGCCGGGTACACGAACCATCCCTTTGTCCAGAGTCTCCACCTTGGTAGGTCTTCTGCTCAACTGTCCTGGTATCACGGTGCTGAGTCCAAATAATCCTTATTTTTTACTTGATAATGGCCCCAAAGCCATTGATGTAACTTTTGTTACAGTATATTGCTACAATTGTCCCATTTTATTGTTAGCTATTGTTGTTAATCTCTTACTGTGCCTAAATTATAAATTAAGCTTTATCATAGGTATGCATTCATAGGAAAAAACATCATATATGTAGGGTTTAATACTCTCCGTGGTTTCAGGTATCAACCAGAGGTCTTGGAATGTATCCCCGAAGGGGGTTGGAGTGACTAATGTGCTTGTTCTCACCCTAGGGCATTACTAAAATCTGTGTTATGCACTCAGCTCTGTCCTTAACTTGGTTGCTATCCTTGGATAAATCTTAAAGTTTCATAAGCGCCAGGTAATAAATAAGGAAATTGGTCCAGTTTTCCTCTGCTAGAATATGTGATCGCCTCTGTGATATTGTGATTTTTATAATAAGAAACACAGATTTGATCTTTGTCCCTGTTTCTGGCGCAGAGCTTCTAAAACTGTTGGATTTCGTTTCCCAAGTGCTGAAAGCAATAAAGTTGTCTTTTGTTATGTCAGTGAGGTGACTTGTGGACGTCACCTAAGGAGGGGGCTGGTGGCCAAGAGCACCAAACACTTGGTTAGAGTGTTGGCACTTTCAGTCCCACCCCTGACCTCTGGCAAGGGAATATGGCTGGAGGTTGAATCTTTAGCCAATGGCTAATGATTTAAAAAAGGAAGGAGGGAAAAATGGAAGGGAGAGCAGGAGGGAGGGGGGAGGGAGGGAGGGAGAGACGGAGGGAGGATAATCCTGCCTGTGTGATGAAACCTCCATGAAAACCCATAAGGACAGGGTTCGGAGTTTCCAGGCTGGTGAACTCCTGGAGGTGCTGCGAGAGAGGTGTGCCCTTTCCCATACTTTGTCCTATGCATCTCTTTGATTTCGTTGTTCCTGAGTTATATGCCTTTTAAAAATAAACTGATGGTCTTGTAAGTAAAATGGTTCTCTGAACTCTCTGAGCCATTCAGTCATGGGGCCCTCCCATCTATAGCCTGAAACCGGTGTGTCAGGAATACAGGTGACGACTGGGACTGGCAACTGGTGTGGGGGGGATGGGGGGAGTTATGCGGCTGAGCCCTTAACCTTTGGGATCTGATGCTAATTCTGGGTACATGGTGTCAAAATTGAGTTACATTTGTTGAATACCCCATCAGTATGCACAGAGAATTCAGTTAATTGTTTGATGTGTTAAAGAAAAAGCAAATTGGAATTGTAGCCTTTGACTAAAATCCAGGCCCAGGGAGCTCTGAAATCAAACTCCTAACTTGCTACTTCCTGGCAATATTAGCTTGGAAGCAGTGTCCTGTTCACTGAAGACAAGGTAAATTTTGCTTTCCATTACCTAGTGAAGCATCAAATTAGTCAGATAAAATACAACTGTTTCTCAAAGTTTAAATTGGCATTTATTTCCCTCTCTATACTTTAAAGAGAGTCTTGCATCCTGTAGCTTCCCCTATCGTGCCTCTGCAGGAGATTGCCTTGTTCCCCAGCTCACTTTCGGGGCCTCCTTGGGATGTCTTACTGGTTGGTATTTGAAACTTACCAAATGCTGAACTGAGCTGATCATCCCACCTCTACCATTACTCACCAAATTCACTTCTTTAGACCCTATTTCCTTGTCTCCACTTTTGCACTAAGAGTGCCTTCTTCCAGAGTGCCTTCTTCCAAGTAACCAGCCTTAAAATCTTGCTCATCTGTAATTCATTTTTTTACAACTGTCCTACTGCCCCAGCCCCTCACCTGAATTAAGTCCTTTCAACTCACACAATTTGTCACATTCACCTACATTCTTCCCTCCCCTGACCAGAATTACCCATCCTTCAGCCTTACAACTGTCAGATTAACCTTCTTAAAACAGTTTTAATCACTCTCTGGCTCAAAAATCTTCTAGAGCTCCCAAGCAAATAAATGTCAAAATCTCTCCTTAGGTATTTAGGGCTCTCCATGATATTGCTCGATCATTGCATGTTTTGCCTTGTCCCTATTACTTGCTAATTTATACAGATTACACTTCAGTCAAGCAGAACTAGTTACTACTCCCTACAGACACCGCATGCATTTCCTGGCTCTGTGCTTTTGTGCATTCTTTTCCTTGTGTGTGAAATACCTTTCCTCCAACCTTCTGTCAATATCCCACCCAAAGCAAATGCTATCTCCTCCATGAAGCCCTCCAAACTCCCCCACCAAATATGACCTCTTCTCTTTTTACTTATTTCAATTCTGTGGAAATGTTCGATCTCTCTTATTCTCTAGGACCAGAGAACTTAAGTAACTATAAACAACTTTAGAGACCATCTGCACTTCCAACACCGTCATTATGCACTAGAGGAGTGAAGGGATTTGCCAAATATCATACAGCCTGATAGTGGCAAAGTCAAGACTAGAGAAGTCTGAACGTGAATCTATCACCATTTCTACTATATCAGAATTTAAATACCTTTTTTAAAACAGAACCTTAATTTTTATAAAAAGAAATATAGTCCATATTTGTTATTTAATATAAGATCTGAATAAACAGACTAAGAGGATTCCTCTGGCTGTATAATTATGGGTCTTGCAAATTTCCTTTTTTTTAGTCTGCATTTTTCCACAATGAACTTGTATTATTTATATGATAAGTTATCTTTAAAAAGAATATGCTTTTATTTATAAAATAAATAAATAAATCCCTTTTTTGGTACCTTTTAATCCCCTTTACTCAGTTCACTCCCTCCACCCTCCACCTCCCTGCCTCTGGCAACCACCAATCTGTTCTCTGTAACTATGAGAGTGGTTTGGGGTGTTTCTTTTTTGGAGTTCACATACAAATGAGATCATACAGTATTTATCTTTCTCTGTCTGAGTTACTTCACTTAGCAGAACGTCCTCAAAGTCTATCCATGTTGTCACAAATTGCAAGATTGCATTCTTTTTTACGACTGAATAATATTTCATTGTATAGGTACACTACATTTTTTATTCATTTATTTATCGATGGGCACTCAGGTTGTTTTCATATCTTGGCTGCTATAAACAATTCTGCAGTGAACACAGGGATGTATATATCTTTTTGAGTTAGTGTTTTGTTTTCTTCAGATAGATATCCAGTAGCAGAATTGCTGGATCATGTGGTAGTTCTAGTCTTAATTTTTTGAGGAATCCCCATAGTTTTCCACAGTGGAAAACTAGGCACCAATTTACATTCCAACCGACAGTGAGTGCACCTTTGTTCCACATTCTCACAGATGTTTGTCATTTCTTATCTTGTTGATAACAGTCATTCTAACAGGTGTGAGGAGGCATCTTCTTGTGGTTTTGATTTGCATTTCTCTGATCTTTTTGTGTACCTTTTGGCCATGTGTATGTCTTCTTTGAAAAATGTCTGTTCAGATCTTCTGCCCATTTTTAAATCAAATGTTTGTTAGATTGTTTTGCTCTGGACTCATATGAGTTCTTTATATATTTTGGGTATTAATCTCTTATCAAATATATGGCTTGTAAATATTTTCTTCCATTTCATATGTCACTTTTTCATTTTATTGATGGTTTCCTTTCAGGTTGATGTCATCCCATTTATTTATTTTTGCATTTGTTGCCTTTGCTTTTGGTGTAAGATCTAAAAAAAAAAATCACCAAAGGAATCTATTGCTTATGTTTTTATGTCTACTCTATCAAGATTTAAGTACCTTTTCACCTAACTGACTGACCATACAATTACCAATAAATTCCTTACAGCTCATGATTTCCTGTTGTTCCTTTTTTAGCATGCTCATCATGTTTCCTCTGCTTTACTTGCATCTAGCATATTGTACAGAACAGACATGCATTACAACTCACTGCATGGTGGAATCAGAAGGGTGGGTTTTGATAAAGTCAAAGGATGTTCAGGCTTGGAGACAACTGGAGAGTCCTTTGGCCTGAAGACTAGAGATATTGAGACCTCATCCATCCTTTTTCACTTCACCAATATTTTTAAGTGATTCAGATTACATATATAAGCTCATAAAATGTGAAAATTTAATTGAATACCCCAAATATTTTTATAGCTAAGGAAAAGAAGCCAGCATTAATATGCCTATCTTTTGAGCTAAATTAAATTCTATTTGACTCCAGATTGATAACCCAAACTCAAATTATTTAACTGTGATTGAATGATCACCTAAGGCTAAATAATTAGTAGCCTTTCTAGAATGAGCTACTTTCTAGAATGAGCTAAGAATAGTCATCAATTTTTCAGCTCAACCATAAAAATTATTTTTTAAGATTTTATTTATTCATTTTTAGAGAGAGGAGAAGGGAGGGAGACAGAGAGGGAGAGAAACATCAATTGGTTGTCTGGGGCAGACTCCCATCTGGGGGCCTGACCCACAACCCAGGCATATGCCCTGACTAAGAATCAAACTGTTGACCTTTTGGTTCTCAGGCCAGTGCTATATCCACTGAGCCACACCGGCCAGGGCTCACAACCATAAAATTTGTGTAGGTACTTTTCTTCCTATCTTGCACACAGGTGTGTGTATATACACACATACATTCATGTTCACAGTACACAACCCACACACATACACATTCTATGCACCTGCGGCATGGTTATCTTAGAAAAATGGATACCTGCAGCTCCAGAGGTAAATTTCCGGATGGTGGTGAAGAATGAAGCCATGCATTATGATAACAATGATAACTGTTTAAAGTCCAGATTTGGTACCTGACTTTTTTCTGTGGTAGAGTTATAAACAATGAATACCAATTTTAAAAATATCAAGATGTCAAGGGTGTGGCAATTTATGATACCTAAATATCCCTGTTTGCAGATAGCTCTCAGTGGGGTAAAAAAAGCAATTGATAGCACTCTGGGTTAAAGTGACATGGTAACAAGTCTGCACTACATATGAATATATAAGTGCATGGTCTTAGCTGTCTGTCATAGAAAAAGGGCAACTCCAACCAACAGTTTACATCAAACTCATTTTCTAGACAAAGAGGCTTGACAGAGTGAAGTATCAGCAGAGAGAGGGGGGATCCTGATTTCCCGTAACTCACTTCGCCCCTAGGCTCCTGCACTTCCATCCTTTTTCTTCTCGGTGTTCCTTCAGTTTGCACGAAGTTGGTTGGAGGTAGGCGCCATAGGTTTGATTGATACAGCAATTTGCATCTCAAGGCATCTCTCGATAAATACAGTGCAATGAAAGGCTACTCTCTCACAAGCCAATTTCCCCCTCTGGGCTGACTTTAGAAGCTCATTGATGTCACTTCCTTCCTCAGTCAGCAAGTGAATTTTCTTTAATTCTCAAGACCAGCTGTCCATGCTGTCAACAGAAAGTTATTAAAATTCCTTTAAAGTGAATAAAAATAGCCTAAAAGCAAATGTACTTGGAAACAGGAAAGAATCAGTATGCAAAGTCCACAAACCTCTGAGCAAAATAATGTTGATCCAACCAGAGATTTCAAACATTGTATATTAAAGATGCTAGAAAAAATAATTAAAAGATGCTAAACCACATACTTCTTAATCTTTTATTAGCAATGGCTTATGCAGTTAAAATTTATCCCCTAAATTCCATTCCTCTTTTTCACATACGATTTGAATAAATTTGGGGATGACTTAGATTTGAAGTGGGATTCCCTCCTTTTTTTGTGCATCGACCAGGGAACATTTACATCTCCACCAGGCTATGATTATCCATAAGCAAGAGAAAAAGATTATCATTAGCAGCAATCACGACAACTAGGGCCACAAAATAATTATATAATTATGAGTTTTAATTTATGCAAGTTTTCAGAGCTCAAGGGAGGAGATAATTTTTTCTTATATTTAAATATCTGTAACTCCCAGAAATGGTCTAGTTGCCTCCCAAGTCCCCGTGACCCTCAACCAATTCCCTGACCTCAAGAACAGGAAGGCTGCCCTATCACCTCCTCACTCAGCACTTGCCATACCTCTCAGTCCCCCAGCATGGCTCCTGCCTTGTTTCCTGAGTTAGGTACATTCTGGTACCTAAATCTCTCCAAAATACGGATATATTCCCTGCCACTTACATCACCAAGTTACCCTCCTCTTCTTTATTTGGACAGATGCCACACACCCTGGATTCCCTCTGACCTTTACCAGGAAAACTTGTGTCCAGCTTGTCTTGTCATCCCTAGACACAGCCCAGGTTTGTGTCCTGGGCTCCTGCTTGTAACTGGCGCTCTCAGGTTAAGCCTGCCCGGTGCTGCCCAGCCTGCCACCACCCCGACCCTTAATTACATGCACAGTGCAATGCAATGAAGAAGAAGCCTCTATGTTCACTGTAGCTGTGCTAAGAAACTTTATTTCAGTAAATAGTACTTTAAAGAAAGAAAATGGTGCAAATTTGGGGAAATTCACACTAAAAGGACAATTAAAATAATGCTGATCTTCAAGAAAATTGTAAAATGTGATGTTGTAAATTATCTGGCACTTACTCTCAGTCCTTCACATCAATTCCCACAATTTTGAGCACGCACCAGGTTCCTAATACAGAACTAGGATACTACAGATGTTGAATAAAATAGGAGGAAAAAATAATCACTGTTATTAGGACACTTTAAACTCTTGGAAAATCAATTGGGGACTAATACAGAAAGAGCTGCTGGCACAAAGCCAAGTATTTGGGATGATGCAAAACTCATCAGCAACCACCTTCAGGCCCTAAGGTGGTCCACCTAATGATTGTAACCCAGGAACCTGTCCTTTCATTAGGGAGCCAGAGCCAGGAGCGGCTGGCTTAAAATGTGGGGGTGGGGGGGAAGGGATGCAGCTATAAGAGGACAATGTGAGGCGACCTTATGGTGACAGAAATGCTCTATGTCCTGACTGCGTCCGTGTCGTATCCTGGCATGATGCTGTGCCATGGACCACTCCCGTGTCACCACTGGGGGAAACTGGGCAAAGTGTACACAGACAGGATCTGTCCCTATTATTTCTTACCAATGCATGTGACCGCACAATTTCCTTAATTAACATTTTAAAAGGGCATGTTTAGTAACATGTATGTCTCATACCAAGACGTTCATAAGCACATAATGACTGCAGTGCCAGAAAATTACTTCTTTCCTCTCTTTCCTGGTGGCTTGTTAGTTATTTATTATTACTCAGGATTCTTTTCCTTCTGTTTAAGACAAATGTGACGTTGATCACTCTCAGGCTATTTTCGCAATGACTGAGGTTTACTATTTTAGAATCTTTATTAGTTATACCCCTATGTTGCCTTTATGCATTACTCTGACTTGCTTCTGTCCTGACCAAGATACCATTTGTAGAACAGTTGGTTTGTACCTTCATTAATCTCCAGCAGTCCTATAACAACAGAGCATAATGACATCTTTATCACCTTCACAGGGAAGACAACAGATTTTAAAAGTAACACTTCTGCCATCTGCGCCTTTAAATCTCCCGGTCTAGTCCTCAGGGTTGCATGAGCTCAGTGGTAGTATCACACCTGAGCAGGTCATCATTGTTCAGAGACCTTTGACCGGATATTGTTTGAATTTTTCTTTGGCCCCTTTCATCTCTTCACCATTTCTTTGCCACAGTTTAATACATTCTTCTGGCATCACCCTTTCTGGTCCATGTCATTTTTTGTTGTCTTTGTCTAATGTGGCCTCTTTTTAGGCTTTGACTTTTTTTTTTCTCATTCCAGTTATCGGAGTGATTGCAAATGTTCATGTTATGATACAAATCCTTGCTCAGCGAGCCCATGCCGCTGTTGGGGTTTTGAGTGAGAACAGAGCAAAACCAGTACTGCGTTTTATTCATTTGCATACTTTCATATTAAATTTCTTTTTGCTTTCTCTTTCAGTGACTAGAGAAAAACTCCAGGAACATATCAACGACAAGGTATTTCCTCACTTCTTATAAATTGTAATACATAATTCTGTTTTAAATGTTAATAATTAAGCATTTGTAAATGTTTTTCAATATACAAAAGGCATTGCTGATTATTAGGTATGAGCAATGTGTGTGTCATTGCTTCTGAGAACACAAAAATCGGCCAAATGGGGGTGATCCTGCAGTTCCCTTGTCTCCCCACCTCCGTGCCTCCCTCCACACCATCCTCCCCAAGGGTGGGACACAGTGGCGACGGGGACTCTGCCGCTGCTACTGTGTACACAGCCTTCTGAGCTTATCCTGACCTCTGCATCGATAGCGTCATGGCTGCAAATAGATACTTTTATCTACTTCTCCCCTAACTAAGGTGACTCTTCTCTGTGATTTTCCCAAGTTTTAATTCACCCAGTCACCCCCTCCCAAACAGTTAAGAGCTGAACCCCTTGCCGTGGAATCGTACAAGTTGACTTTCCACTGTGGTCTTTGATGTCTTCCTGCAGTTAGTCAGTGTCTTCCTGTCTGTGTCACTGTCCTCTCATCCAGTCTTTTTACTAATTTCCTTGTGACATGCAGGCACACACATGAACCAAGGACCACCGGCCTTCACCAGCCGCTGTCCGGCGCCCTCCCCGACTGCCCCTCCCACAGGCCAGGCCAGCTACAGTTTCTCCCAGTGCTGCCTGTGCCGCTGGACTGGGGAATGCAGACACTGACCCGGGGCAAACTGTGCTCGGGTTTCACTCACCGACACAAACCTCCATACCTTCTGCTAATGTTGTTCTCCTGGGACACAAATTATAACTCACCCTGGTCAAGGAGAGTGGTAAACCTACATTTATACAATTCAAAGGTACATTTTTCAAAGTCTTCTCCCAGTGGTCTGTGAAATATGTTCCCATTCAAGTCCCCACTGTCGTTCCACCCAAATTAAGTTCCAGTTGTAACTAATCTGTGCCAGATGCCCTATAACTCATCAAGCTTCAAAAATTGTTAAGTCATTTGGCAATATGCTATACTGCAAATACTATACTGTAGGCACAATCTAATGCTTATCAGGTACCATTTTGCTTTTGAATATAAATGTAAATATTGACTCGATACTTGAAAAATGCCTTCATTGTGCAATGAAAAAATCAGTTAGCCATTTCAAACAGTTTATTTGCCTTTCAGCTTAGTTTCTTTGTCACTGTATTTTCAATTATTTGTATGTACTCAAGGGGTTTGGTAAGGCCAAACAACAGTTGAACAGTGGAGTCTATTAATATTATTCTTATTTATTTAAGTCACACACGAAATACTTTTCCTTATAAAGAGACCTATTTTCTTCTTTTGTTTTTAATTGAATTTCTTGGGGTGAAATTGGCTCACAAAGTTATATAGGTTTCAGGTAGGTGTACAACTCTATAATACATCATCTGTATTTTGTATCTTGTGTTCGCCACTCCAATTCGAGTCTCCTTCCATCACCACTTTTTCTCCCTTTACCATCTTCTACCTCCCCTTTCCTCCTGGTAATCAGCATACTGTTGTCTATGTCTATGAGGGGTTTTGGGGTTTTGGGGGGTTTCTTGCTTAATCCCTTCACCTTTTTACTCAGCCCCCAACCTCCTGCCCTCTGACAGCTGTCAGTCTGTTCTTGGTACCTATGTGTCTGTTTCTATTTTGTTTGTTAGCTTATTTTGTTCATTAGATTCCACATATAAATGAGATTGTAACAGGATGCAGCCAGCACCCCCCCCAAGAGGGGTTTGTATTGGGGTCCAAAACTCAGGGTGTCCAGGAAATACTAAAAATATAGGAGGTCCTCACCCCTATGAGTCTGAACTGGGGGATAGGACACTGGGAGCAGGGCCACTGTTGGTATTTTGCATACCAACAGTTTTGCAAATAACCTCTAGAATTGTCATTTTACATATCTATGACTTTAACTGGTTTCATGGATATGTTAAATGGCTGTGGCCACGCTTTGGGCCAGGGGAATGGGAGTGACTATATCCCAGAATGTAAATGGGAGGCAACTCCCCCTGGTTACAGCACCCATATGAGAGCTTAGAGATGGCTGGCTCCACACTCCAGGGCCACACGTGCCAGGACTTACTATGGAGCAGCTTAGGAAGCTGGAAAGCAAGATGTAGCAGTGATGCAGAGCTCTCTCTCAACAGTTTGGAAGAATGCAGGAGAGATGCTGCAGGAAGGAAAGGGGTGAAAGGACTCTTAGGTGGACCAGGAGAAGGTGCCACGTGGGTTTGGATTAAGAACTGGAGATTGATAAGTCACAGCTGATGGTACTGGGAACCGCAGGAGGGCTGCCGGCGGAGCAGGGATCACTGGGAAGAACTGGGGGCTACCTGAGCCATAGACTTCTATTTCTTTTCCTGAGATATGGTACCCCGGACTGGGCAAAGGTGGGGAGGAAGGACCATGTGCATTTGTGGGTGTTTTAAGGGACTTTGGGATTTTAATGAAGACATCTAAGTCTGTATAACTTTTTAATAAATTCTTCCTTTCCTTTTCACCAATCTGTGGCATTGAGTGCTATAATTCCCTGGTAGCAAGAAAGGCAAACCTAGTACAGGGGGACTCCAGGAGAATGGGGGGTTCCATTCAGTAGTAGTATCTTGCCTCTCCGTGGGTCCGTTCTATAACAAGATCATATGGTATTGGTCTTTCTCTGACTGAATTATACCACTTAGTATAACGCTGTCCAGGTCCACCCATGCTGTCACAAAAGGTAAGATTTCGTTCTTTTGTACAGGTGAGTAGTATCCCATTGTGTGAATGTAGCACATCTTTTTATCCACTCATCTCTTGATGGGCACTTAGGCCGCTTCTATTTCTTGGCTATTGTAATTAGCAAATAATGCTGCAATGAACATAGGGGTGCATATACTTTTTTGAATTAGTGTTTTGGGTTTCTTCTGATATATTCCCAGAAGTGGCATTGCTGGGTCATTAGGCAATTCCACTTTTAATTTTTTGAGGTAACTCCATACAGCTTTCCACAGTGACTACACTAATCTAAATTTCCACCAATGTTACACACGGCTTTCCTTTTTTCTACATCCTCACCAGCACTTGTTGTTTGTTGATTTATTGGTGTTACCCATTCTAACAGGTGGTGTGGGAGGGCTCCATGTGCAAGGCCACCCCCCACCCCCCGGCCACCACGGATAAGAATAAGTCTGCCAAGACATGATCTGCTTAGGGAGGAAAGGTGGCCAATCTCTCAAAGGAGAAGGGCCAGGAGCCTGTTCCTCAGTGAGCTCTTATGGAGTTCAATTTGCACAGGAATACAGGTAAAGCT